>CM043119.1:16524626-16987581 GCA_023701765.1 Hylyphantes graminicola
AACAGACATAGACAGTCGAAAAAGACATTTTTCCCATTGAGTTAGCATAGCAGATACGCCGTTTGTCCGACACTCCGTGCCAACCTAACTTGGGTAAAAACAAAGAGTAAAAAGGAAGAGGGAAAAGCGCGATTGGTCCGTTAGTTGGAAGCTCTTGCAATTTAATATTTACATACAAAATGTTCTGAATACAATTTAACCAAAATACACTTTTCATTCCGATAAAATTGTCAAATTTTCTCAATTAATATTCAAATCTGTTAGACCTTGAACGAAATTAATGTTTTAAAAACATGTTTTCTGGATGGATCCACAAATAATTTATGGAACTCATTACATCCGCGGAAAGATCCTCTCCATAGCATATTTCTATTTACCCAACTTAGGTTGGCAAGGAGTGGAGTATAGTTCAATATGTAAAAGGAATTAAGAGTAACATAAGGATCATTGTTACAGCTATGATATAACGGCCGGTCTTGATCATAGGAGACTTTTGGTGAGCTTGGAAATATAACGTAGGGTTGCTATCCCTAATATCAAATTGCATGAAATATGAAAAGGAATTTTTACCAGATTTAGGCATTTTTGTTACTTGGCAAATCCCGACCGGCCAATATATCATAGCTGTTCCAAATCATCATATATCTGCTTTTGGACTGAATATAGAAACTAATATGTTCTTGGTATATGGATCTTCACCACAGTTTTATAGACAATGTCTATTTCAATGAATCAGATTTAATGATATTTAGAATATTGGCGTGGTGTGTTTGATTTAAACTTATTGTCAAGTATTTGAGCACTTCAAAACTAGAAAAAGTATTTACATCTTATTTTTGAAATTTATTAAAAGGTCCTTATTTGTTCTATAACATGTTTCGTTAAATGAGAAAACATGCAGCAAAAATGCTCTTAATTTTAAGTTTTAGGAGAGCTATAGTAACGTTTCATCTGTGCAGATATTGTGTTTTACCAATCTACAATTTGCTTTAAATATATGAATTTACTTTTTGGTTACCAAATTTTGGTCTACCTTAATTTTGTATCGAGAAGTTAAGCTATCTGAAATCTATCTGCTTAAACCACAAAAGGTATAAATATAGAAAAAGTGTCAAAGTCCCTCCATGTATGCATAGCTTAACGGAAAAGTACGAACTTTTATTTTCTCACACAAATAAATATTTCTTTATTTTTTTTTAACCTGTGTGAACTATTCCTCAATTATCAGTTTTTTTACTTCAAATTATATATATATATATATATATATATATATATATATATATATATATATATATATATATATATATATATATATATATTATATATATATATATATATATATATTATATATATATATATATATATATATATTCACAACTATTCCTAAAATAAATAAAATACGAAAACATAAATGCTGAAATAAACAAACATTAATTGTACATTCTCGTAGACATCATTAAGACGCAGAGCTTCATTAGAGACCATATTTCTAACAGAAAATATTATTATGCAATTATGAAGAGCTCGTTAGCCAACGCTAATATATTTCTGCGATAGATAAAGAAAATTTGATGAGAGTTTCTGAAGTACATAATTTAACAATAATAAGTTAGCCTAGTATCATTAATAGAATATTTCTGCCAAAATCTAAGTTTCATTACCATTATTTATATAATATTATTCTTCCCATTTAATTTTGTTTTCTAAGTTTCTAGATTCATACTTATAGTAGCTAGTTTGTTTGAAAATAAATTAGATGTTAGATAATTTAAAAGTTTGCATTAAGTTTTAATTTGCTAGTGAGATTTAATATAATGTATTGAAATAAATGCAAATCAATGCAATGCAATGATATTTCTGTTAAATGCAAAACTAATTTTCAAATAATTTTAAGTTATTGTATAGTAAATTATAGTCTATAGAAGACATTAGATTAAAATTTCAAATTCATGATTAAAAGCCTTTGGGCAACAATCTGTTAGTGGGCCAAGTATTGCCGTGTCCATTGCAGCTTTTCAGGGACTCTGGTGCTAGGCATATGTCCCGTGTAAGTGGTCAACCTCACGCGGCACCCCCCAGTGTTTAGTTATCAAACATACTTGGTTCTCGTTTTATAGATCCACTTAGGAATGAAAGTTGGTCAACCTCGATCAATCCGGCACTCGATCCCCTGACCTGCGGCATGGCAATGCGACTCAATACCACGAAGCCCCTCAGCCTCCAAATTCCTGATTATTAATTCAAAATTTCTGAACTAATTTACATTAAATTGAGTTCATTTATAAAATTTGAATATTAGAAAAGGCTGACTTGCAACGGTTAGTAGAAAAATGTATTTTGATTGTTCTTAAGTCGAATTCCGTTTATATTAAAAATTATCTTTATTTCCAATTTATAGCATAAAAACAATATTATATTTCAAATTTAATTATTTTGTAAAAATTGTTTAAAAAAGGTATTCGAAATGGAGTAAATATAGTAGTACGTTTACCATTTAGTAATGATATAAACATACTAACTATACACTGAAAAATAAACAATTTTAAATTCAAAAAATTAATTGAAAACGAAATTAATAATAAAATCTCCATGTGTTTGGTCAAAAATCGGTCATTCAGTATTTTAATTATATTTCATAAATGTTTTATGCTTGGATAAATGTTTTTGTATTGCTTTAAAATACATTAATTTTCTTTTTGGTTTAAAGCATTACGAAATGTAATGAGTCATCTGTCTAATGATAATTTAACGACTTCAATGTATTTTGTAAATTGTGGAATAACCACGCATTTCTTCATTTGTATAATGAATAGCTCCAATTCAGTAGTAATGTAATTAGTTTTTAAAAAGCTAATTTATTTTTGCATAAATTAAAATTAATCTCAAACATCTTTTTTGTAAGCAATGCATGTAATGATGTTTATTGTAATGAAAAGTTTAATGTAATTTAGTTTTTTTGAAAACAATGGTTTCAATAATAGTTAATTAACCTAATAAGTTTATTCTGATAGTTTCAAATAAATATGTTTAAGGGTTTTTCTTCAATAAAAAAATATAAACAGCAGGTGAAGTTTAAGAAATGCTGGGATATTGTTAAAGTTTATTTATAAATGATGCAATCATCGATATTTAAGCAAAAAAATGTATCAACTTGTTTAAAGAGTCTGTCACTAAATTCAACACAACGGCTGGGGAGCCCAGTCGGTTAGGCACTCGCCTAGCATGCTAAAGGTCCCAGGTTCGGGTCCGAGCATCGCCAAAATAACTGCCGACCTATAAACGGCCCGTGCAGCCAAAAATGTCCGACGAAACCCCGTGTAAGGGAGTGCACGCTAAATATCCTTCAAAGTCCTAACGCTGCGTACGATGTCGCCCTTGACGTTTGCGTTGGGTGCCTATTCAGGTGTGGCTCGTCCCCTGACTGTGGTTCTAAAATACGTCGCCCGTCGCCAATAGCCCTCGTGTAGCTCTAGTGCGACGATAATTCAAACCTAACCTAAATTCAACACTACACAGATTAGCCACTGTTAAAAATGGAGAAGAGAGCATTGGGGGGGGGGGGGGGCAACATCAAACAAGTTTCCATTGATAAGATCAACATACACTGCGTTGCATAATGATAGAACCACCATGTATTTTCAACGTAGCATAAAATAATTGAAAGAAATCATTGAAATTAATACTTTTATTGGAAATATACGTAATAAGAATGAAAATAGCAGAATAAAAACATAGTACTTGTTTAACTTTTCGTGTAATGAAATAAAAATGCAAATATTATGTTGCAAAATGATAGGACCAGTCATAATTAATACTTAATAACATAACCCTTTTTGGCTGTAACTTCAAAAATTCGATCAGGCAAGGTTTTGACTAGACGTTTAAGTACATCTGCATTAATATTTTTGCATTCTGTTATAATAGCGTCGTTTAATTCTTGAACAGTTGTATATTGCATTCCGGTGGCGTATACGGCCCTGCTTAGGTACCCCAAACGTTCTCTATTTTGTTCAAATCAGGATAACAAGCTGGCCAGTAAATAACCTGCCCTTTGTTATCCAGGAAACAATGCCAAGGCGAGTTGGCAACGTGAATACTGGCATTATGATGTTGGAATTTCTAAAATTATGATGTTGGAATTTCTAAAATGGACCCCCAATTTTTTCTCCAAACGGCAACAAATTGTCTTCCAACATGTCTTGGTAGTCTTCTGTTTTCATTCGACCAGAGGGGAACACATTATTGGTCTGCCCTGAGCTTCCAAAACCAGCCCAAACCATTAGCGATCGTCTACCTCCACTGTCTCTTAGAGAAAATACTTTCTTCATTTCGAAGATCCATCTAATAGTACTCCCATCCATCAGGAACATCTAAGTTGAATTTTTTTCGTCACTGAATACTATTGAAGCTACTGTTCCTTCCAAGTCATATGCTCTTTAGCCCATTGCATAATATTTCGCTGGTGAAGCTCTATAGGTCTCGGTTGAGTTTTCTTTTCTTGTACAGCACAATATGTTCGTTCCGGCTAACCACTCCTAATAAAGTAGACTTGTGAACGTTGATGGTGGGGTCTCGTGATAATCTGGTCAATGTTTCCCCGACTTTTAGTTTCTCTACAACTAATTTTTCTTGCCGAATTGTTAGCTTTCGAGGTCGTCCAGTTGATTTCTTCTTCCCATATTTTGATCTAAGATGGAGAAAGTTATTAACCACGTGCGGTGAACGTCCAATAAGTCTTGCTATATTCCGTGACGACAATTCTGCTTGGTTTAAAGCTGCAATTTGCCCCTTTTCAAAGCCTGATAACTGCTTTTTCCTACCCATACTTAATTAGTACCTTTTCAAATCTGTTGATTTGACTTATTCACAATAAATGCAGATAAGGTTAGTTTAACTAGATAAAACAAAGCTTTTATGGCTAGAAATGTTTCCGGTTGCCTATTTCTATCCTCCGTGAGGAGCTTTAACACATGCAATTTCACCTGTTTACTTAAAAGTAAGAGTGGTGCTATCATTTTGCAACAGTAAATCTCCATTTGTTTTAAACATTTGCTTATTCAGCCAAACCCAAAACTTCTCACAGCTTGATATCCTGCATTCTAATTAATTATACTATTCTTGTTTCTGGAAGCATTACAAACTTCAAAAATATATTATACAGTTTTTACTCATAAGAAACAAGGTGGTTCTATCATTTTGCAACGTGGTGTAAATAAGAATACACCAAATAGTGGTTTATGTTGACCTTAATTGTCCGCGGAGTGTCTGTGTTCAATGAATGAAAATAAAGTCAAAGAACAAGCAACTTAATTAAAGCAATACGATAACAAGAAGAAAAAATACATTTCTACAACATATTATATACTATCTGATCATGGTGAAATTAAGATAAGTCACTGAAAAGATTGGATAATAGATAAACACATTAGTAGGCCGATTTTGGCAATGTTAAAATTAAGATTTGAATCATCACATTTTCATCGACGAGTAATAATAGTCCAACTTCGTCGGTATGTATAGGATTACGCCAGTTGTTATATGTTTAACCTCTTACGACCTGGCGTTTCCAATTTGGGAAGTTTTTTAAAACCTCCCCACAAACAATTAACACTTTAATTAGTTCCGAAATTGATTTGGTCCTATAGAAGAAGTTTTATAACTATCAGTTTTCAGCCTTTGGTTACAGCTATCAGTATTTTATTTCTATAAAGAGAATGAAGTTAAATGAGGGTCAATACGATATTCGAGTTCTTTAAAAAATTACTTAAATTTTTTTTCAAACTTTTCAAAAAATTCTTTTAGTAGTTTGTTTTTAATGCAAAATGCCTTTAAAATAATTTTAAAATAATCTGTTAACTACAAATAACTGATACGGCCATTTTTGTTGCTTTTATTGCACAAAAAAATGAGTATTTTTAGAGTTTAAAGCGTGTCCCTAAGTAACTATAAGCATATTTTTTTTAAAAATTTCATTGAAAAAATTACTTTTTAGCATATATTTATATGAAAAGTATGCTCAATTAAAAATATTAGTATAGGATTTTGCTCGGGTCTTAAGAGGGTAAAGGATTACTCCAGTTGTTAGATGTTTAATTCATTCTAATCCCATTCCCCAAAACTACAATAACTCGCCCTATTTGTTTTATAAATGCGATCTTCAACTCGGTTCGTGACCTTTTCCGACCGCGGATCGTGACTTCTTGCGCATTCTCGAGTTAATTAGGAACCAACACTTGAAGTGTTGACGTCCCAGTGCGCCCCGGAAACTCAACGAGCTC
The DNA here is from genome assembly GCA_023701765.1 of Hylyphantes graminicola. NCBI lineage: Eukaryota > Metazoa > Arthropoda > Arachnida > Araneae > Linyphiidae > Hylyphantes > Hylyphantes graminicola. Next base: position 16,530,905 of record CM043119.1, read on the forward strand.
CTATCGAAGTTGCGGAGACCTGTCACTGCATATATTACAGCAGAATATCGTCAATAACGATTATTATTGGAATATTTCCTCTGCAGTTTGTTTACCGGACACATTTGGTTGTAAATCACCCAGTACCTTTGAGCTCTAGTTTATTAAGTATAACTCTTGAAGAGAATACATTTATTTAAGACTTATGTGTGTGTTCAAGGTAGGATTAAGATGAAATTTGCTTTAAATAGTATGAAAACTTATGGATGGTTTTATTAACGTTATCAGTATTTATCCACCGAGGTTAGGAGCCATCAAAATAGCCTTAGGTCACAGATTAGCACTAAATTCAAAATCTATTGTTTTGCATAACGTGAATGTGTTAAGTTTTGAGTTTTTGTTTCTTTTCTTGGTAATACAATGCAAAAAAATTGTTGGATTGTCCAACACACAAAAGCAATATCGTATGAAAGCACTAAAGAATTAGTGCTTTCATACGAGATTGATTAACATTGCATTGCCTTAATTTAAGATAAATTTATTCGAAGATTATATTTTCCCCCGTGTTTATATGTTCAGTTTTAAATTTTTGTGTTATTCAAGATTAAGCTAATATTAGAAAATAGTGTATTATTCAACACTTGAAATGTTGACGTCCCAGTGCGTCAAGGAAACTCAACGAGCTCCTATCGAAGTTGCGGAGACCTATCACTGCATATATTACAGTAGAATATCGTCAATAGCGATTATTATTAGAATATTCGCTCTGCAGTTTGTTTACCGGACACGTTGGGTTGTAAATTACCCTGTACCTTTGAGCTCTAGTTTATTAAGTATAACTCTTGAAGAGAATACATTTATTTAAGACTTATGTATGTGTTAAAGGTAGGATTAAAATGAAATTTGTTTTAAATAGTATGAAAACTTATGGATGGTTTTGTTAATGGTACCATAGTATTTATCCACCGAGGGTTAGGAGCCATCAAAGTAGCCTTAGGTCACGGATTACATTAAATTCAAAATCTATTGTTTCGCATAACGTGAATGTGTTGAGTTTTGAGTTTTTGGTTCTTTTCTTGGTAATATAATGCAAGAAATTGTTGGATTATCCAACACACAAAAGCAATATCGTATGAAAGCACTAAAGAATTTGTGCATTCATACGAGATTGATTAGCATGGTACTGCCTTAATTTAAGATAAATTTATTCGAAGAGTAATATTTTCCCCCGTGTTTAATGTTCAGTTTTAAACTTTTGCGTTTTTCAAGATTAAGCTAATATTAGAAAATAGTGTGTTATTCAACACTTGAAATATTGACGTCCCAGTGCGCCCAGGAAACTCAACGAGCTCCTATCGAAGTTGCGGAGACCTGTTACTGCATATATTACAGTAGAATATCGTCAATAGCGATTATTATTGGAATATTCGCTCTGCAGTTTTTTTACCGGACACGTTGGGTTGTAAATCATCCACTACCTTTGAGCTCTAGTTTATTTGGAAGTCGATAAGTATACCTCCTGAATAGAATACATTTATTTAAGACTTAAGATTATATTAAGATGGTATTTGATTTAAATAATATGAAAACTTATGTGAAGAGAACAAGGGAAAAACCGATTGATTTTGTAGAGAAGTTTCCTTAGCAGGCCACTTTGGCGATGATAGCGAGTGATCACCTAAACTTGTGTAAGGAAATCAGTTCCTACCACGGAGATCATAGTTAAAGAAATAGAGTGGCAGATCACGTGACCTCCGATGCTAACGGCGGGACGCGCAAGGAGTTCCCAGAAGAGCCCCTATGTAGCCAGTGTTGTAGGTCACGTGATCTTCCACTTTAATACTTTAACTACTATCTCTGTGGTTCCTAGCTACCAAGATTCAGGCGATTGACGATCTCGGCGCTAGGACCAAGCGAAGAAGAAAGAGAGAAACCGGTTTTCTGCCTCCAATGTCCGCCAAGTAGACAATTGCTGGCGTCTGCCTAATAAAGCAATCGGTTCTTCCCGTGTACTCTTCATGTATGGTTTTGTTAACGTTACCGTAGTATTTATCCACCGAGGTCAGGATCCATTAAAATAGCATTAAGTCTTGGATTAGCAAGATTAAACAAAGCACTGCAAAGCTAAATTCAAAATCTACTGTTTTGCATAATGGGACTATGTTGAGTTTTGAGTTTTTTCTATTCTTGGTACATAATATGTTAATGCAAGAAATGATAATAGTATCCAACACACAAAAACAAGCTCGTATGAGATCAATAAAGAATTTAATTAGAAGTGTACCATTATTCCTAATGTACAAAGTGACCCAAAAGTAGCCTAATAGTTACTTAGGTATACAGTTATTTATACAGAAACAATTTTAATACAGGTTAAGTTTACTTTGGTTAAATTATGGTAGTACTAGAGCTACAGGGGAGTCATTAGCGACAGGCATCGTAATTAAGAACCATAGTCAAATGGTGCTCAAATTGGCTAACTTTGACATTGATGCATTCCTGCCTTGTGCATAGCTTGGTCGGTAAGGTCTAATAAACCTAAGATATCTCGAAACTAAACTAATCGAAGACAACAAATTGCTACTCTTTGACTAAGATACGCTGTAGTTACGCTATTGAAGCCTCGGTTTCCTCGGAGTCCGTCAACAGATTTAAGGGGTCGGACAAGTGCGGTGAATGACGTCATACAAACTAGTAACATTGATTACGCTAGAGTGGTTTCCTCGGGAGCGTTGCCGGACAACTCAAGCGACCGCCAGATTGCGTTGCTGTTGAGTGCGTTGGGGAAATCCTGATGACAACGTTTTTTGCTGTTGTCTGTTGCGCTTTGTGCTTGCCAAAAATTAAAAAAATGAGGAAATGACGGAAGGCGAGGCTTGTTTTACGTTTGCCGAGGAAGAAATGCTGAATGATTTTGTGAGAAATCAAGAAGAACCTAAATTTTTCATTTTTGACATGCAAAGACGAAAACCAAAACAGCAGAGTTGAGTTGAGTGAATTCGCTAGGATTCCAGTTTCGTGTCAACGTAACGTTCCGATGAAGAGGTGACCGGTGGAGTGACGTCATCCACGTATAACAGCGGTCGCATTTTTCTGGCAACAGACTCCGAGGAAACCAAGGCTTTAGATTAAGGGAGAATGGGCGAGCAGGACGGCGGTTTTCCAAAGCAAAGTGCTTCAGTGTCAATTCAATAGAGAAAAAATATTTTCTTTGAAACATTTTTCCGGCTGTATTGAATATTTTTATAAACGGTTTTTTTTTATGTGATAAATGTAGCTGACTTTCTTTGTCCCGACAATCCCACTTTTTGAATTGGTACGAATATTTTTTTTTTTTTAATATTCAATAAATAATTGTGCACAAAATATTTAAAGCAAATTCAATAAGTGGGATTATAGAGACCTGTAAGTTACATACATTTATCACACAAAAACGTTTGTAAAAATGTTTAATTACTGCCGGAAAAATGTGGCAAAGAAAATATTTTTTTCAGATTGGATTAACACGTATTTACTTTATTTTGGAAATCCGTGGTCCAGCGCACCCATTCCCCCTTAAGTTAGAATGTTACTTTTGCCTTATGTTATGGATGAAGTTGTTAAGGTAAGATCAGACTAATGCTTGAATTGGGGTTAAGAACCGATTGGAATAGATCAAACAAGATTTTAGAGAGCTAATTCGAGATTATCCTAAAATATAGAAGGGCACCAAAACATCCCATTTCGAGAGGCATTGGAGTTCTGCCGTCATCAATAGATCTTTATGACATTATATCCAAAAAATTGCAGACGCGGTTATCAAAACATTTCATTGACATTTCGGCAACTTCACAGACACGACAAAAAATCCCATCTGATAGTATAAAGAATTAATATTGAGTGCAATATTTAATTATATTTATCTAATTCAGTAAAAGATATAGTATATGTAATATATTTTAAAAGAAACATTAGTTTGTAGCGCAAATGGAAAAAAGGAAACAAGGAAACATATTAAATCTTAACTTAAACTTTTAATAACTATTTTCTGAGAAGAAATCCAATTTAAAAATAATTATTATGAAAGATAATTTCATGAAATCATATATTTAGTTACTTTTGCTACATTTTTAACAATGTTTAAGTTTATAATACAAAAAAAATTATTAACTTCATTCATAATTAATGAATAAGATAAAATTTAAGTACTTGCAATTATTTTCGTACAATGTCTATAGAAAGTATTTTGCATTTATAAAAAGTACTATTTTCGATTAAGTTTTATATAAATAAAAGCCCTTGCAAATAAATAAATTTCAGTTTAAAAATATTCTACCATAAACATTACATTAATCTAGATTTTTACGTAACAAAATTCTATTACCTTAATCTATTTTAATAAAAAAAATACTCTTCTGCATAAAAACAATATTTAAAAAGAAGTAACTTATGTAGAAAAACTTTATAGAATGATCGAAATGTTGTTTTTAATTCAGCAAGGAAGTTAAATGTCTGATGGATTGCCTATCTCTTAATTCAATAAAAGATATGAAAGTACTTAACATTTTCTAAAGAAACGGAGCTTTTGGCATTTTGTTACTAAGAAATGAAAGATAATTTGGTAAATAAAATATGACATGCTATCTATCATGGGTTTTTTTAGCTACTGAAAGTGAGAATTATAACAATAAATGTTACTCTGCTATTCCGTTGCTGATTTAAGATTTAGAATAAAAATACAAACTTCTTATGTTTTGTTTAATGTTAAATCCTAATGGAATTTTGAAAAAATAGTTTAGATTTTAGTAAAAGATTTATTCGCAAAACAATAATGGATATGTTTTATTAATAAATATTTGAAATGTCCTTACATTAAGAACAGTACTAGCTGATATAGTTATAAATAAATCATTGTCAAATTCAAATTTATAAAAAATAAGTGTTAGTGCTATTAAAATGCAATTGCATTATCTATATTATTTTTTGCTATTTATTAGTCACGCTTGATCAATTTATCAATTTCAAAAATGAATAAACTAATTAAACATATGGAAAACTTTTATTTTTTTGTGAATACAGTAAAATAATTTTTCTAATACAAGTAACATCATAAACACGTCGTCGTCTCAGTGGTATAGAAGTAAGTTTCCCGCCAAAATAATTGATTTGCGGCTTTCAAACTGTCCGAACCATTAAGATAGTAATTAGATAGCTGGAAACGACTAAATAACTATTTCTAGCCCTTTTTAGGAGCTTTAACACAACCAATCACGCCTCTAAAGTTAGAACCCTAGTCAAGTGGCGAGGTCGACACCTGAACGGAACTATTTTAGATAGCAAGTCTCATGCACCATTATGTTTTATAATCGTATGGGGTACATTAGTGTAAACTGAAACAATTTTAAAAACCTTTTAAATAACTTTTTTTTTTAAATCGTAATCTAAGTCTATAGTCTCTACCTACACTCGAAGCTCCGTTGTGTGCCGATTCGGGTGTCAACCTCGTTTTTAAACCACTGTTTTAAAATACTAGGCTTAATTGGTTGTGTTAAAGCTCCTCATGGTGGTTGGAAATAGACAGCTGGAAACGATATTAAACTATTACCATGTGCACTTGACTTGCATGTAGAAATGACCCGTGTTTATAACTGCTTTTGCGGATAATAAATTTTTGTATCGAGAAACTTACTTGATATTATTTTCAGTGAGTAATTCTATACATTAAAATAAGAGTCAACCATTAACAGAGTCCGATCATCCAAAGTTATTTTGAATCATGATATGTATTTTGATCAACGTGTATTGTGCGTCCATGTGTAATTTATGGGCGGATTTCTACCAGAATTACTCTACTTGAGAATTATGTATTGTATGGTGCTGTGGGTTATAAAAAAAAATATTGAGTCACGTTTACCAAGCACGGGTGCTGTATTCTCATCCTTACAAATGTGCCATAATTTTCGAGTATTTCGGCTTGATCCAGGTCCAGTTTGAATTTCTGATTGCACGAAAAAAAAACGTTGACTAATTTCACGTTGCGTACGCTTGCGCAAGCTGAGAAAATGCATCCGTGTGCTGCAAATCGTGTTTACAGTAGGGTGTATCGAAAAAACCAAGTTTTTGATATCAAATTTGTAATAGTGCGGAAAAGTTGCCTTATGTTATTGTTAGTATATGTGCAAAATTTTATTGATCTGAGTTAATATCTTCAGTTGCCTCTCAGACCATTAAATTATGCAAAATTCGCTAATTTTATCGTTTTTTCAATATATTTTTTTAAAAAATTAAGAAATTGAATTTTTAAATCTTGCCAGTGCCGAATAATTGCCATATTACTTCTTAGAGCGTGTGCAAATTTTTATTGATGCTGATTAATTTCTTTAGTTGCCTTTGGGGGCTGCATATCTGGCAAAATTAGCGAATTTTGCATAATAATGGTCTCAAAGGCAACTGAAGAAACTAATCAACATCAATAAAAATTTGCACACGCTCTAAGGAGTAATATGGCAACTATTCGGCACTGGCAAGACTTAAAAATTCAATTCTTTAATTTTTTAAAAAATATATATTGAAAAAACGATGAAATTAGCGAATTTTGCATAATTAATGGTCTCAAGAGGCAACTAAAGATATTAACTCAGATCAACTAAATTTTGCATACATACTAAAAATGATATAAGGTAACTTTTCCGCACTATTGAAATTAAAGATTCCGATTTCATAATTTTTAAGAAAAAAAATGAAATTAGCTAATTTTGCATAATTAATGGTCTCAGAGGCAACTGAAGATATTAACTCAGATCAATAAAATTTTGCACAGATACTAACAATAACATAAGGCAACTTTTCCGCACTATTACAAATTTGATATCAAAAACTTGGTTTTTTCGATACACCCTAGTTTACAGCAACAATCAAATACAGAAGAAAGAGTTGTGAATATGCTGTAAATATGATGTATTTTTACAATGGGGAATGTATCAATCAACTATTTGTAGTGAAACCTGAGTAAGTTTTTAATGCTATTTTTTTCAAATACATTGGTTCTTTTTAACTGTTTGTTCTAGTTGTTGTTGTTGACGTGTCTGTGATTATATCACAGAAGATGGCTGCCAGAGTCTCCGAAGAGGGTTTGTTCTAGTGTTTAATTTAAGTGCATTTAAAATATTTTTTAGAATTGTATGGCACTGGTTATTCCCGAATTTTTCCCAGCCGTATGTTATGGTTTTATCAATACTTTTATTAGATTTTTTGCCTCTTTATAACTTGGTTGTTGTGCAGGGTGGTGACAGAACCGGGAAATTTCCTGAGAATCCTGGAATTCTCAGGTCCCATATTCACGTATCCATGTTTGTTTGTTTTTTAAATTGATATTTAACTTATGTTAAGCTGAAAGTTAAGAGTCGAATTAATATTTTAAGTGCTTTGAATATAAACTAGAATCGATGATTGTTAGTATTCACCAATGAATATAAAAAATATTCCCTTTGTATGATGGTAAACATCTGATATTTTCTATGCGATCTTTTGAATATTCAAAATTGTCTAATCAGATTTGCAAATACCCGAAATTTTTTCTGCTAATTCGAATTTTCAACAATAAATCTAAACATTCATTTGTTTTTAACATTCGTTGAAACATATTCTATTGTGGTCCATAGTCCACTGAATTCCAATTTTTCATTAATAAACATTCAACAACAAAATTTTTAATTACCGACCGACTTCAACAGCCAGGCTTAAATCACCACACCAACCCTACCGTCACGAGATAATAATTAGTGATCTTTTAACTCAACACAAAAATCAACCCAACCTCAAGCCCTTCATGGCTGACCGGTTTTCGATTCGCGATTAGAAGGCGCGAAAATCCCCAAACCGGAGTCAACCGCCCGGAAAACGAATCCGCTACAAACCCAGAACATAGAGGCTATGAAGAATATTGGCGATGGTGTCTTGTCAAGAACCAATGCAAAAACCGGGTTGACATTTGAAGACATTGATCGCTTTTGTTATAGGCCCAACTGCTGGTTTGGCACTGTTTTTACATTCAACCCTCTAATGCATACTGTTGTCATATGGCAACAAGCAACATAATCCACTTTATTCTATTAAAGTAGAGCTCCCTCTCGACAAATCTGTGGTTTATTTCATCGATTACATTCCATTTTGAAGTTTTAGTTACCAATAACCCTCATAGATGACAATAGTAAAAGTGTATTCAAAATTAAAGAGTGAAGTTATTAACTGTTGCGAAATTACTTTTTTTGGCAGTATTCAAAGTTTTATAAAATTAGTACTAAATACAAATAAATTGTTTTGAAAAAATAATAACCATATGGCACCAATTTTAAAAATTGAAATTATTTAATTTCCATTGCATTAGTATTTTTCCGTATTTTTCCCATAATGTATGAGTATTAAAGATACAAATATATTTTTTCGGGATGAATAAAAAGTTCATGCATTACAGGGTTGATAATTTGGGACAATTACATTAATGAAGTTGCCAGTTTGAGGCGTACGTAATTAAGTGTATATATAATTTGAATCGTACATCTGAAAGAAAATATTATAATATGCGTTAAATTAGATAGCGTTTTGCACAATTCGCAGCTACAAACAAATTGATTTTTAATGACCGATTTTTTAACAAAAATCGAATGGAATAAAACTTTGGCTGCGTGGTCGTTAGCTTTTCTTGTTCCTACACTCTTAAAACAAAAGAGTGAAATCCACTCCAGTTGGAGAAGTGCATTTTCGACACCCTAAAGACATGCATATTTTCTCAGACTGAGTTAAAATCACTCGTTTGGAGTGATCCTGTTTGAGGTTTAACACACAAAGGATCCACTCCAAAAGGAGAAGTGCATTTTCCAGTCTGGAGGAGTGAAATCCACTCCGACTGAGTTAAATTAGGAGTGTTTGTTTTAAGAGTGTAAGCTATCGATTCGGGTATCTAGTCATAGGTCCACCTTTTATCCCTCGTCGATACTTAAGTGCCAAACTTGTTTGGGAAGATACTGAAGCGCTAATCAACGAAGTAGTTGCTCAACATAGAAATGTTCTAATACAGCAACCCCTTGTTATATCGCGCTTCCCGGGAAACAAGCAAAAAACCGCGATATAACCGAATGCGCGATACAACGAGTGCGGTTACTGTATTAGCACAGTATACTCAGTATCTGTAAAAAGCGAAGGATAAAAAAAATAAGCTTGGGCTTACTTTCCCATATTTAACCCATTTCCCATATAACACTAAAAACTCGAACTGAAACAAAAGCGTGGTGGCTTGGTTAGTAGGTTCGGACAATGACAAATGACAGTGAATGCGCCCTCTAGAAGGGAGAGTGTAGGCTTTATAGCCCATTACCCAGCTCGCCAGAAGAGACAGTCACAATAGACACACAAAGAAGGGCGACACAAACACATAGACACATAACAACATTTATTGACAAGCACCAACATCCATGCCTTTCCTGGGATTCGAACCCGAGCCCAGCAGCTCCAAAGGCTAGTACACTAACCACTGCGCCAATGGGCCGGCTTGGTTCGGACAAACTTTAACCCTTTCTCTACGAAGGATTTTTGCTTCCTCGTAATACTCAAAGATTCGATAATGTTCTTTCTATTATGTGTTTTGGGGGGTTTCAGTAAGGAAAGTGTTAACTTTTGAAAAAATAAAAGTAGATTTTATATTAAAATAACACGGAAAAATGGGCTTCATTTGGTCTTATGCATCAATTTGGCGTGACTTTCAGAGAGCTTCGCTTCCTTCTCGCCAAGCCCCTTCCCCATATTCCAACCTCTCTGGCCCAGGCCCCAAATTACCGCTAATAATCCCGGGCACTTTATCTCCATTTACAAACCTTTCCCACCACGGGCCAGAACAACGGAGGTTTGGCTTCAGAATCAATTTGACTTCTTCAGATACTTTTTATTTTGTTTCTTGCTTGTGTCTGTTGCCGATTTGCTACCGTAGAGACTTAGGATGGATGGTCATAGTTTCTTTGTCTAATGATGCGGTAATTTTGCTGGTCCTGTTAAAGTCCTTTTTAGTTTTATTGGGATTTCTTTTGTGCGTTAAATGTAAGGATATCGTAAAGGATATTTTAAAAGTTTAAATAAACGTCTCACGGTCACAAGAACGGTTTTTAGAATTTTTATTAAACGATTGTTTTTTTTTTTAATCAAACTTCGTTTATCAAAGTTTTTACTCTGACACACTCTTTGGCGACGAACATTTGAATTGCATTTGCAGTCAGCGTTTTCTATTCTTTAACAAGTGATTACTACTTTATGATTATTATGATCAAATTAAATAACTTTTAATTTCTTTGGGTTTCCATGGAAAATCAGACAGTAAATTTGTTTTTAGACGTTAGCACGTAGCGTAAAAGCACGTGAATTTAATTTTTAGGATTAATATTTGTTTTTTTTTATCTTAATCTGATCAAACATTAAAAATCAAATATACTTAACTCAATTCTACACTCTTAAAACAAGAGTGAAATCCACTCATATCGAAGAAGTGCATTTTCGACACTGGAATGGAGTGAAAATTAACTCAGAGTGAGTTAAAATCACTCGTTTGGAGTGATCCTGTCGGAGTTTTAACTAAACAAAGAGTGAAATCCACTCCAATAGGTTAAGTGCATTTTCGGCACCAAAAAGAGTGAAAATTAACTCAGACTGACTTAATTTCACTCGTTTGTTTTAAGAGTGTAAATATATTTTTGAAACCCATTTAAGCTTACAAATAGAACGAAGGAGGAAATCTTAAGAATAAATAAGGAGTTAAGTAGGGTTTTTTTTTTAAAGTATAACCGTGCAACTCCGGGAATATAAAGCTAATGCATGTAACAGTTTACTATTTTATTCAAAACTGATTCATTCGAACTTTTTTCCGCCTTGGGTTATCTCGTCAAAATGAAATGTCGGCATACTTTAGACAGAGAATTTACACAGTGATCAGATTCATTGCAAACTGTGCTTCAAATTTGAGCAAAAACCTCCTAGATGGCACTACAAAGCGTGGCTCTCAGTTCTGTAGGGAATGTGTCAAGTCTGCCAAAGGCTTGATCAGCTAAAAAAGCAGCTGTAACTTTTACAATTTATATTGAATATGTATTTTTGAAGCTGTACATGAAGAAGATTCATATTAGTTTTCCAAGTTATATACAAAAATTTTATTTCTGACAACTACTTATAAATTTTGAAGTTTGATTTAAACTGATTCATTTTAGCTATTTTGCCACTGAAAAATACCTTGCACCGTTGGCTACAACAAACGAAAACATAAGTAGTTGTCCAATCGTATGCCGCGTAGCGTAGATATCACTTAAGGTTGCGGTGGGTGCCAGCCTAATTATTCGACTTCTTCACTTGACCTCTTCTCTAAATCACGAGGCCCGTCACCTACGGTTATAATCTATATCTAATACAACGTTAGTTCAAGCAAAACTCTATTCCAGCGCAATTTTGCAACGGTTATTTTTTCAAAAACTTGATCGAAAATTATTTTTTTAAAAAATGAAAAATTAGTTTATTAAACAAACTTCTCTCAAAGGTACCTAAATTAAATTACTTCAATATATTTTTGCTGCTGTATAAACTAAAACATAACAGATCTGTGTATCGCCCCGCAAAAGAAAAATTCTCTCAAAGTAAAAACATATTACGTAAGCCTGAGGTTGAAAATATTTCACACAAAAAATTACACGCCCCTCACCAAAAAATAAACCATTTTCGTATAAGATTGTTCAATATATTTTACACGTTAAATTACTTATTCCTCATAAAAAGATCTACATTATAAAAGTTCAATACCATTAAATCCCTACGTTCTCTATTGTTCAGCCTTGTATCCTGCGATCTCTGCTAGGGAACAATGAATAGACATAGTTCCCATCCTTAATGGTGCGGTAAATTTGTTGAAGGGAGATGGAGTGTTTTCTCTTTTTTTTTTTTCAAGATTTATTTTTTGGTCTTGGGCATTTAGTATTTTCTTTTGGATTTAGATATTAAAGTTTTAAAAATATTCTCTAGATTTTTTTGTATTCATTTTGTTTTACTTGATGTAATGAAACATCAATCGAAAATTGACATTTCTTTTTGAAATAAAAATAAATTGCGAGATTAATATGCAATTCTAGCAACATACTATACTAGGTTTTACAGTATTGAAGTTTTAAAATAAATTTATTTTGTATTAAATTTGTACATTACGGTAAAATTTTAACCACTGCTTTTGGGCTAAGATCAAGGTTTTAATCTTCTCTTAAGTGAACTTAAATATATTTTAGACCTCTAAAAGCTCTCTTATAAGTGAAACTTTTATATTTCCGAAAATTTAGCTATTTTTGGTCATCATTTTACTATATTTGATAGTAGCTTTTTAAAAGATTGCGGGGGTTTTGGCAAGACCTAGATATCTTAAAAGATAAGTTTTGTAAAATAGCAGATATTTTATGTATCCTAGCTTTTTATAAACCATTATTCTCCTTTTTCAGTATATAACCAAAATACCTCTTAGGTAACAAGATTTACAACTTTTACCATTCATTGTTTTGTTGAAAAATTTTCCGATTATATTGTTAGTAAGCTGGATAACTTGTTTGCATACGGGGCAAATTTTGCTACTTGACGTTTAAACTTAAACAAAATTGGTGTAAAAAATGGTATTCCTTTTTGTAATATTTGTAATTGTTACGCTTGTTGTGAAAGACAATGTAAGAAATGATGTTCTGTTTGTCTCAAAACAAAAAGTATCAATATATATATGCATAAAAATACATAAAATGTTAGAACATTGGCCCCTGTACCCCCTGATATTTTTAATTGCATTTAAATTTCCAAACTTAAAAATACTACCATTAGAGAGTGCATAAACGAAATTTTATCTCTGCATCTAAAACTAAAGGAACCTTTATTATGATTACACTTTTGTGTATTTGATAAACCGGAATTTTATAGTCGTATAAATATACATGAGTATTAGGGGGGTATCCTCTGCATTCCTTATTTTCCTTTTATGTTGAAAAAATAGTATCACAGCATATATGACAGCATATTTTGTGACACAATAGTATCACAAAATAGTATCACAGCAAAATATCTATGATACAAGTATTTATAACGTTTCATGTTTGCATTTCTAATTCGAATGGTAAATTTATTTTCAACTAAACTAAATGCATTCAAATAACACAACAAACTTTATATTAAAATAAACTACACGATATAAATAAATTTTATGTACTTTTATAAAAGTTTTAATCGTGTGTAAAAATGTATGTAAGCATTTTATGTAAGAAGAATACCGTTGTAAAGATAAAATATACCACTTAAGCGAATACTTTATTGTACTATATAAATAATGTGTATAATATTTTATCGCGCTAACATATATTTTATAGTAAATAAGAATTTGTTAGATAAGATTGTTCAATGAAGCCAGCTAACTATTTCAATAAATTTAAGAATTTTCTTCACATAATTTAAGTTTATCTTTTGTTAAAGTACCATTGATTTACATTCAACAACTATTTTTTGGACTTTAATACTTAATTCACAAATATCCGCTAATGGTCCTATGTGTGAATTACGATCTACAGGAAAAATATTAACAGTAGAAATATATTTCATAAACAAGGTGTAAAAACAGAATTAGAAAACAGTTGAAAGTTTGCCTTCCTCTCCAAATAATCTTATTTGAGATTTCGTTTTTTAAAAAGTTAATAAATATAATTTTAATGAAATGATATAAAAGTTAAGCTACATCCAAAACTACAAAAGTTAAAAACGTCAGTGTGTTTTATGTATACCCTTTCTCTTGGTTTTCTACTTATTCTAACAGTTTTTTTTTATTTAAATGCAACATTATTTACAGTGAACTCGAAGTAATCGAAGCTTCTACTTTTTGTTGGCCGAAAATTTAATAAATAGGTGTAAAAAGTTTCGGATTTTGTTTCAATAAATAATAACTTTATTCGTCAAGGTGTTTTTAGTTTTAAAATATACTAATCACTATTCAAAAGATCACTATCAAAATCAAAAGATACTAATCGATACTAATCAAAATCACTATTCAAAAGATACTAATGAACTAATCGCTTTTGTTACTGAAGGGTTTCCATAAACATTCATCCTACTGATAATGGAAAGCTTATATATAATAATTTTTCATTTTTGACCTTTTTCATGCTTTGAAAATTGGATAAGAATGTTTATTTAAATTAAAATATTTTATTTTCAGGTAAAGATGTTGAAGGCTTCCACGGCGGTGATCTTACTAAATTAGAACAAGAGAAAATTTGCTTCAATTTTACCGACGGCAATCAAGAGAAAAAAGAATTCTACTCTCCAAATTTCCCTAATAACTATCCCAACAATACGAAGTGCGAATTGCGGTTGAAGGGTAAGGAAACTTTATTTGCTACGCTAACAGTAAAGAATTTGGTTAGTTTTTGTTTGCACTGGTTGTTTTTAATAAAATTCACCTGTTTCCGTTGCTGGTATCAATAACTGGATAATATTAAATACAAATTGATTAATATTGATAAATTACTATTGAATTTAATATTGAATTATTGATGGTTTTCAATTAACTTCACTGTAACAATTATTAAACATGCACAGGAAATGTCAAAATTCCTCATAATCTAATTTTATGGGTTTTATAGTTAGTTTTTTTTTTTAATTCCGTTTTAGTATTAATAATTAACGTTTAATCATACTTACTGTAACATATAAATCTGCAACATGTTGATGCTTCAAATTTCAGACAAATGATATGGAAAAAAAATTCATGGAGTACTTTTTTTAAGAAATAATGTACCTTGTCTAATTAATGTAAAAGATATTTTAGAAAATGGCTTAATTTTTTAATATATTTTTTAATCTGTCGAAAAACTTTTGGTAAATTAATGTAAAACTTTTATGCTAGAAGTGTTAGCGAAACAACCTTTTTTAGTTGAAAAACAACGTTTAAAATAAATCAATTACATTTGAATAAAAAAAAATTGCCTAAAAAGCATTGTCCGTTATATTTGAAATCACTATGGCAAATTTGGAAAAGATTAAAGTAATAGTAAAAATTTTAGAATTTTGGGTACTCGCATACCTTAAATAAGACAGCTACAAAAACTTCAAATTGCGTGGTAAACATTCAATAATACTAAATACTACTTACAGCACAAAGAAATCATATTAATACCCAAATGAATAACATCCAACACACAACCAAACATCCTTTTCGCCAATTGCTTTAATTACTATCTTTAACACATCATTCCGCCTTATAGATTGTTTGATAATGTTATTCTGAATGCATTATTGCAGATAAGCATGATATCCTTCCTCGATCTCAAGACGGATAAACTAAGGCGTGAGATATACTTGACAGTTCTATTAATTTACTGAGTTGTGAAGCTCGCGATCAAATATGGTTTGCTAAGGGAATCGAATTTATCTTCAATTAATAAAGTATTCTTTATTTCGGAGTGTATTAGATAAAAGAAACTCCTAAATAAATAGCAATTCTTGCGAATTTGCTTTTATCAATTGTTCTTCAAAATTAATAAGAGATTAATTGAAATGAATATGCAAATGTTGTAATCAAAATGAAACATATTCTTTATCTTGAAGAGATAATCTTTTTTTTTATCATCTGTGACAATTATTTTTAATAAAGTGTCAGATCAACAACTCAATAAAATATTTTTTTTCCTTGCAGAGTGTGTTCATAAACAATGTTTGGTTTTCTTTTTTGGGAAATTTCTTAAGCTAATTTGAAAGTATCAATTAATAGAACTGTTTTATCACTTAAAAATAAAAAATAAACCATTTTATTTATTTTGTAATCACTTGTGGATTGTTAGGACTGAAAATTCCTGAATTGGTAGAATTTTTTTTTCATTTATTGTGCATCAAAATACTCGGTGAAACTATTATTGCAAAAGATAAAATTTCTTCTTTTTAATTTGCAATTATATAGTTATGAATAAATACTCAAAACAAAAAAGAAAAGTAAATAGTAATAAGTATAAAAAAAGAATTGCACACTATAGCATTTTTTTGTAAAATATATAACATGCTACTCAAAATATCTTATTTTAATATTTAAAAAAGTTCGAAGCTGGTAAGTGTAAGAAAATAGAAAATTTTAAAATTAATATAAAGTGAAAGCCAAACTTAATAACGATAAATCTGTCAACAAATATACTATACCGCTCAAGTAAAAGTAACCAGCTTTAATGATAAATTCTAGACTTGTATATAGCTTTCGTTTTTTTTAATCTAACTTTCATAGGAAAGTTGGTGTTTAGAACAACTCACTAGTTAATTAACTTTAGTTAACTATCCTAATGCGTCATTAACTAGTCTAATGATAGTTTTGTTTTATTTCTTCGGTTTTCATATAATTAATGAACAAATTTCCTTTTGTAACACAATAATAGTATTAAGAATGTTATTTATGGGTTAATAGTAGCAGTCTACAATTAACTTCTCTGTATATAACTGGTCTTCTGTATAAAAGAATGAATAAAAGATGAATGTATAAATGAATAGGATAAAGAAATAACGAAAATATGAATGAGTTTATAATGATATAGATGTCTATGAATATTCTTCATTGTTAAAATTTAATTATGCTTAGCTCAGTACAAACTCAATCATCCTTCTTAGATTGGCTTTTGTCCATACGAAACTCTCATCGCTAAAAAACTAGTTTTACAGAACTTAGTCGCGCAAATTTTACAGATAAGCCAAAAGGAGAAAAATGATTAGGGGAGAGTGTTGTACCTTGGGACGCTTGTACCTTGAGACACTGACAATTTCTAAGAATCTATTGGCAATATTCATACATTGTTTATTTCTAATAGTAGCCTTAACCAACAGACATCATCATAATAAAATTTAACACAAGCATCATTGAATTGATGAATTGGTGACAAAAAATAAGTTTTCATTACCCCAAAGTAAATATTTTCTCATTCTAATATAATTATTTACCTTTGTACTTTTACACAAAGTCAACTGAATTTTATTTTCTTCATAAAAGAGAAGATTTTAAAATATTTTGGTTATGAGAAAATAAGGATTATGCATTTAGATTGGCCACTATCTTGCTTTTATTTAAACCATGTAGTGTATTGTACCTTGGGACAGTAAAGCGTATTGCACCTTGGGACAGGTCCCAAGGTACAATACATGATTATACATAAGGTAATACATAAGGTATTCATGATTCTTAATAATTTAGATAAATATCTTTATTATTTATTTTAAGAACAATTCCACAAAACATGCAAAATACAACTCAGCTTTGTTTTGGATATATTTTATAATGATTAAAGTTTGAAAATATAATTCTGAAATTCCATTTAAATTATTCTTGAATTTTGAAGTTTTATTTGTGTATTTCCTTGAAAAAACAATAAAGTTTGTTTCCTGACACAAATTAGTTCAATTGTATGACTATTGACTGAATTATAAAGCATGTCCCAAGGTACAACATCATGTTGTACCGTGGGACAATCCAAATTGAATTATTACAAAAAAATAAATATTTTTCAAGAATTTTATTTTTATTTTAAGTAAAGTTTTTCGAACGTTTCATGTGATGGCAACAGTGAAAATATCGAATAAAAATGGAATTTGCATTTTATTTCAATATAGATTAAATTTTTAGTTATTTAAATTTTAAATAAACTTCTAATGAAAATTTTTACTGAAATTTGAAACGTAGCCTAAACTGATTTTTTTGCTTCAAAATGACGTATCCCACTTGTTTGTGTGACTTTTGGTTCGTTCTGTGAAAGTGGGTGACAGACGGACGGACTGCACGATTATAAAACCTTTTACTTTTTACGTTATAAACGTAGTGTATAAGCTAAAAGTGGACTTTTTTGCAGGTTGTTATAAAAAATAATTATAGTTCAAGAGGGCTATTTTAAATTATATTTAGCAGTTTTCTAACCATTCTTATCAAAATTATAATTTTGTAGTTGGTTTGTGCCATATGGCAAAAATTTTAAAAATTGAAATTATTTAAATTCCAATGCAGTTATTTTTTCAGTTTTTTCAAATAATGAATGCGTATTAAAGATACAAATATATTTTTTATATTTTTTCGGGATAAAAAAAATATTCATTACAGGGTTAAATTTTTCGTAGTGGGTAGAATTCAGGTGTTGGCTCGTCACCTGACTGTGGTTCTAAAACACCCGCCAATAGCCCTCGTGTAGCTCTAGTGCGACGATAATTTAAACCTAACCTTACGTAGTGGGTAGGGTGACTCGAGGAACAAAGTCTCACAGTACTGTTTATTTTATTATTCCACTAACTATCTATAAAAGTAGTTAAAATAGCCTCATTCAATTTTCCATAGTTTTTCAAACATAAAACAATGTAGTAAATAAAATATGTTTTATGACAAATTTACTGAAGATTTCATGTTATAAATTTTAATCACTGAAATAAAAATGGTCAGAATAGAATTGATCGCTACTGTCAAAATAAATGTACAAATGTACACTATGTTACCAACAGTGAAATGAAATTTGAATGTTATTTCAACAAATATTGAGCATTGCGAATGCAGATAGTTTTTTATTTATTTGTTTGATATTAGATCTCCATTTTTAGTTCGCAAGGAATTGTTTATTGATCATATAAAACTAGAGTGACAGAGCTGACTTTATGTCATACTTTCGTTGATCATATTTTCAAATTAAATGTCCCAAATAAAAAAAATACAATTAGAATTTTATATAATTGTAAAAGAAATGGACTGTGAAATCCAAAGTGTACAATTTAAAAAATTTAGACTTAGAATATTGATTCTACAGTTGCTTTTTCGTTGATTCATACCACTTGTAGAGTTATTGTTAATTTATAACTTAAAAAAAGTGAAAGAATTTTATTTCGTATTCAAAAACACATATAAAAGTTATTCCAAAATAGAGCCTAAATTCTATATCCTCAACGTATAATCCGAAGCAGACCTTATGCGTGACTTGCACTATAGAAATGAAGCCAAGATAATGCCAATCTCAACACACTGTTACATGATGGAATATGAAGTTGGCGACTGACCAACACTTTGTTATTTACATTATCGCCAATGATACACACTTCAAAACCTTGGTAGCAGAGGCTATGTTTGGCTAGTTTATCGCTGTAATATAGAAATGAATTGACACAATAATTTAGATATTATATTTTTAGGATGGAAGTTTTCAAACTTTATTCGATCCAAAATTTGAAAGATATCCAACTTACTAATCGAGTTCTTATCCCTTCATTTCCTTAGAGCAAAAAAGATTTTTTCAACTTTCATAAACAGTATTTTTATTCAACTACAATTCAAATCTTTCAAATGCAAACAAGGAGTTCGAATTATTAAATCCTTAGGAATAGGATAGATACCTATACTCACATAAATTTCAATTGTAAAGATAGGCAGAGTAATGAAAGTGTAAAATATAGAAAGGTATGACATGCAAATACCAAGTGGAAACGAATTTGTTTTAATCGGACGGTCAAAACAGAATTTGAAAAGAGATACTAACGCAGACAAACGGAAAAATTCTCCAAGATATTGATAACTACTTTCCTTCTATTTTATTTTTTATTGAACGAGTAATCAACGGTTAGGTTAAATCAACGGTTTAACCTAATTATAACAATCATGTTTATTCCAATAGCATGTTTCAAAATCCACCATTTATCCTTTACTGTTCTTACTTTCTTAAATTAATTAACGTTTTACTGTCACGTTAATCTAATTCAATGATTGCTGTAGAACATGGCAGATGTAAATTAGAGATGCCGAAATTGATACAGCAAAACTCATTTTAACAAAAGTTTTATTTTCACTATATATTATTATAAATTCAAAAATGCAATCATCATAAAGTTTTGCGCCATCTAGAGAATAAAAACTCAACTAAAGTTGAAACAACGTGTAACAATGATCAGATTTAAATTGAAATTAAAAAAATATTTTAACAATGTAGTTACCACTCTTTTAAGTAATTAATTTTTATCATACTATAAAAGCTTTAGATGATTTTTATATATTTGGAGCAGAAGTGTCCATGGTTAGAGCACGGCACTTCATTGCACTTGCTCCCCTCCCATCTGTGAATGGGCACCTGAAAGCGCAAAGTCACTGTGAGGGCTCCTGGTGAGTCTGCCTGGTCTTTGTCGTAAGTAAGGGGAAGGGGACGGGCTCTAACCCCATCCCCGATATATTTTGCGATTTAGAAGTATTGCACGTATGTCTTAACTTTTACTTTTGCAAATTTTTAATAATAATTAAATATGTTCTCGGAGATCGCTGCATAATTGATCATTGGTAATAATTTACTTTTATGAAAAATAAAAAAACAGTATTTATTAGAATCAGGGGGTTCAAATTAATATCAAATAAAAGCGACCCTGTACTCAAAACGTTTTTTTTTAATTGAGATTGGCATATATTTTTTTGATAAATAGATGTAAAGGTTTAAAACAGAAATTTTATATAGAAAAACTTTTATAAATTAGATATTTTAAATTATTGAAAACATAAATTTTGTCGTATATTTCAAAACTATTCTAACAGTGATTTTTATTTTTCAATGACTTTTTGTGTAAGCAGTATTTAAGTATTTCCAATAACTATAAGTATGGAATTTTTGAAGAAAGCATAGTTTAGGAGAGAAAAAAATATTTCTGTGGGCCTAATTTCATGAACACCCTAATTTCATGAACAAAATGCAAAACTTCATTTTTTATTATATCAAAAAAATTCAAATTTTTCTAACTGAGTTCCCTTAATTCAAAAAAAAATTATTGACTGAGGCAAATAAGTAATGAAACTAGTAATATAGTAATACATCTTTTCAGTTAATTAAACAAATGATTCTGCAAGTAATGCGTATTTGTAGTTTCATGGATATGGATACTATACTTGGAGTTTCATTTACATCAACTCAGTAGTTAATGGAAACATAGAAACGCGTGACAACTGTATCAAATAAGTCCGAGCTCATTCAAACACAATGACTAAATCCAAAGCTTTACCCAAAACAATTTAAAAGACGATATCAACTGACTTTAATTCTTTTAAAAGGGTGAATTAATTGCAAAGTAAACAATGATTTCCCACAACATGCATTCTGCCTTAACCATTTTCATATTTACTTACGACACGTATCGATTAAAATGAAACACTGTAATTGAAACAAATACTGTATCTGAACATATTCTAAATCTCCAAAAGAAGATGCATTTGTCAATATATTGCTATCAAATTAATAAATTTGAATAACTGCAAGTTTTGAGGGCAAAGAAAAAAATTACTTATGAGCTAAAAACAATCCTCATGGATGGTAACTACTGAAAAAATAAATACTAAATAAAACATAGGTTTAAAAACTTTAAATATTCAATAAAACGATTATTTTACCTTCGCTCAATAGTTAACACTATGAGAAAAATAATTTTCTTCATGTATCAAGCGCAAAGTTGAAAATATTCTCTGAATAGTTAACGTTATTTTTTTGCAAATCATCCTATGTCCTCAAAGCATCCTATTTCACCTCCTGTTACTAACACCATCCCCTCATTATTCCACTATATATCATAGCCAGAGAAACATCCCATTATTTCATCTGATCAACCGTGGCTTGTCATCCCAGGTCAGTTCTAGGGTTACTGGAATATCTGAGTATGAGGGTTGCGACATGATGCTCTCACCTGATTGGCTGGAGCACAGCCATGCTCCAGAGACACGGCGCTGTTATTTTTTCCCCGTAGAAATTACACGGTGACTCAGCGAAGCTCTAATAAATCGCATCTAAACGATATAATCAAAGGAACGTAACCACTATTTGTTATTGATTTTGTTTTTAATGGTGTATATTCTTCAATATTTATTCTTTTTTGGATTAAAATTCTTAGCGGTAAAGCTGTAATCCATGTTTTAATACCGGCGTGTGTCATTGCTATGGAATAAAAAAGCTGTTTAAACTCGGAAAAAAGGTATAAAGCTTTACTTTTTAATCTTTGTATTGTAAATTAAACATCATGTGGACTATTACATTTCTAAAAATAGTATTTTTTATCATTATACTACCAGAAAATGCCATTTTAATGTCGAAGCTAACAGACGGTATTTGGCATGTCTTTGGCATGCGTTGGCGGAACAATAGTTGGCGGGGTAACGTAAACAAACCGCAAATCAAAGTCATTGCTTACTTGCAAGTTGAAAACATTCTTATTTCTTCCAAACTAAACAACAACATAATGTTTATATGTGTAAAACTGGAAAAATAACTAGTTTTGTTTTATTGGCGAGTTTGGCTGAGCGATAACGATTTTAGCATGGCTCACCTGCTAAGCTCCTTGTCGTTACCCTGAACAGCACACAGTGTATTGAAGGTACCCTAGTCAGTTCCGGCGACATCTGAGCCCGAACTCCTGTATCTGATTTCCCTTGCGGGGTCCAGCTATGACCTTCACAAGGTCAGACGAATCCGTGATCCCGAGGGGACAACAGATGGTGGTACAACATTGGATGAGTTAAGGATCCCGAGTGTGTCTGGTTGGTCTTCATAAAACTATTTTGGGCTATTGGATTTGGTTTGAATTATCGTCGCACTAGAGCTACACGAGGGCTATTGGCGACGGGCGTCGTATTTTAGAACCACAGTCAGGTGACGAGCCACACCTGAATAGGCACCCAACGCACAGGGCGTCATTGTACGCAGCGTTAGGACTTTGAAGGATATTTAACGTGCACTCCCTTACACGGGGTATTATTCGTCGGACATTTTTGGCTGCACGGACCGTTTATAGGTCGGCAGCTATTTTGGCGATGCCCGGACCCGAACCTGGGACCTTCCGCATGCTAAGCGAGTGCTTAACCGACTGGGCTCCCCAGCCCCTGGGCTATTGGAAATTGCATATTAGAGGAAATTAGAATATTGAGATGTATGAATTCGGTTTAATTTCCAAAAAGTATGTTTTGCAAAGTACTTTTAAAAATAAATTATGTTTAATAGTTACTGAGACGCGCCTTAAGCTCAATACACATTTTTATTGCTATAAATGAAAAAAATAACAAGTCGTATCAATTATTTGTAATTAACAGTTTATTTTAACATTGCTGAAATACAAATTCGTTTAAAATTAACTACTAAAAGAACTTTTTGAAAA
Organism: Hylyphantes graminicola; assembly: GCA_023701765.1. Taxonomy (NCBI): domain Eukaryota; kingdom Metazoa; phylum Arthropoda; class Arachnida; order Araneae; family Linyphiidae; genus Hylyphantes; species Hylyphantes graminicola. The sequence goes on from CM043119.1 coordinate 16,554,074, forward strand.
GTTTAAATAATGAGCTAGTTTAAGGTTTTTTTTAACTAATATCGTATTGACCCTTGTTAAACTTCATTTTTTATAGTAATAAATGACTGATACTGATGCTGAAAACTGATTTTCGAATCTTCTTCTATCCGACCAGGTCAATTTCGAAACTAATTAACACGTTTATTGTTGTGTGGAGGTTTTTAAAAAATTGTCCCTAAATGGGGAAGCCAGACAGCAAGATATTAAGGTTTAACTGATGATGCAAAATTTTTTAATATTTATTATTTTAAGAATTACATTTTAAAGCCAAGTATATCTGAGAAAGCTCTTTTTTTTTAGATATGTGGTCGAGCTCTGTAAAACTACTTACACAGTAAGGAAACGCATCAGGAAAAAAAAACAACTTGAAGGCGCTATCGCCAGAGTTTTCCGACTTGGAATGTACTTTAAAAAAATGAAGTTTTCATTCAAATATAAAAATTTTTAAATAAATAATAAAATAAATAAATGCTCACATACTAACACACTTCTGAATCACTAATTCCACCACTTTTACATTTAGTTTTAATTATATTCATGCCCCGAATAGTTTCTTTTGATAGAAAGCGCTTGTTTAAATAATTTCTTAAGGATTTTTTTTTTTAAATCATGTCTTTCTTTGCAAAACCGCTGAATGTAAACAAAATGAGTAAGCTGAAGCTATAATCCATAACAATTAAGTACTTCGATACCTGATAATAAGTAAATTTTCTTCTGTCAGTTTTTACAGAATGAAGGAATATTACTTGAGGATTATAAAAGATTAATGATACTTAAATACATATATAAAAAATACATTAATGTTCAAGACTTAAAAACATAATCTTTCGATTCTTCATCGTCGATGTTTGATAATATTTCACTTCAAGTCACGTAAAAGTTTACAAATTTACCCGTATTTTTTTAACGTTTTTTAAAAAATTAAACTTTCATCTTTGTGATTGATGCAAAAGGATTTATTTTTGACTTTTCCCTTTCTTTGAAAATATTGCGTAAGTGCGAAAATAACAGCATTCCAATGAATTTCAGAAAGTCAATTATTTATTCATTTTTTTGGGGGTATAAAAAAGAAAAATCTGGAAACTAATGACCATTTCTTGGAGCTCTTTATTTTTATATTAACCATCTGACAGAGCCATTTAATCCGATATTACTCTCTTTCTGGGAAAAACTCTCATTTTTTTAGATAATATCAGTGTTGCTTTTACCAGAATTGTTAATGAAAAAGAATATTCTGTATTCAGTGTGAAAAAAGAAAAAAAAAACTGTTCTTTTATCACTAAACATAATTTTCTCCTTCTCACATTGTTAGAAAGATAAGCGGAGCCGTTTCCTGGAAACCATTTGAAAATCATCCAATCAATCATCCTCAAAATCATCCAAAGCTTGTAGAAGACACATAATTTCCATAGGCTGGGGAGCCCAGTCAGTTAAGCACTCGCTTAGCATGCGGAAGGTCCCAGGTTCAGGTCCGGGCATCGCCAAAATAGCTGCCGACCTATAAACGGCCCGTGCAGCCAAAAATGTCCGACGAATAATATCCCGTGTAAGGGAGTGCACGCTAAATATCCTTCAAAGTCCTAACGCTGCGTACGATGTCGCCCTTAACGGTTGCGTTGGGTGCCTACTAAGGTGTCGGCTGTCACTTGATTGTGGTTCTGAAATACGACGTCCGTCACCAATAGCCCTCGTGTAGCTCTAGTGCGACGATAATTCAAACCAAAAACGACGACATTTTCCTTAATTTTGACAATTCCGTTACAGGCAAATGCTCAGTTTTCGTTTCCTCAAAGTGAGGAAATTTGAAGGTCATTTCTATGAGGATTTGAATGCCGCCTAATCTAAAGAAATATTTTGTCATTTTTGAGCATGTGAGTACAACAATGAGATTGTTTCCTCAAAATCAAGATACAGAATCGTCAAATCACGATCGTAAAAGTGAGGATTCGCGTTTATTAAAAAGTCATAGATAGTTTGACGAAACAATCCCCAAAATTAACGAAATGAGGCTTGAGGATTCATGAATCGTCAAAAATCAAAGTGTTATTTCTGAGATAGCACATGTAGTAACTTAAGTCACAATATCTCTTTGGCACCCTTGTTAATGCATTAATATCTGCTTGACTTATTATTTTCAACTTTTGACAGTTAGAATTTTGATCGTTTGCGTTATGCGGTTTATTAAAGAAATTGACAGTGAGATTACGCCTAATCTTTATTTCCCAGGAGCTGAGGAGCCCAGTCATTTAGGCACTCGCCTAGCATGCGATAGGTCCCTGGTTCGGGTCCGGGAATCGCCAAAATAGCTGCCGACCTATAAACGGCCCGTGCAGCCAAAAGTGTCCGACGAATAATAACGCTGCGTACGATGTCGCCCTTAACGGTTGCGTTGGGGGCCTACTAAGGTGTCGGCTGTCACTTGATTGTGGTTCTGAAATACGACGCCCGTCACCAATAGCCTTCGTGTAGCTCTAGTGCGACGATAATTCAAACCAAAAACGACGAAATTTTCCTTAATTTTGACAATTCCGTTACTGGCAAATGCTCAGTTTTCGTTTCCTCAAAGTGAGGAAATTTGAATCGTCATTTCTATGAGGATTTGAATGCCGCCTAATCTAAAGAAATATTTTGTCATTTTTGAGCATGCGAGTACAACAATGAGATTGTTTCCTCAAAATCAAGATACAGAATCGTCAAATCACGATCGTAAAAGCGAGGTTTCGCGTTTATTAAATAGTCATAGATAGTTTGACGAAACAATCCTCAAAATTAACGAAATGAGGCTTGAGGATTCATGAATCGTCAAAAATCAAAGTGTTATTTCTGAGATAGCACATGTAGTAACTTAAGTCACAATATCTCTTTGGCACCCTTGTTAATGCATTAATATCTGCTTGACTTATTATTTTCAACTTTTAACAGTTAGAATTTTGATCGTTTGCGTTATGCGGTTTCTTAAAGAAATTGACAGTGAGATTACGCCTAATCTTTATTTCCCAGGGGCTGAGGAGCCCAGTCATTTAGGCACTCGCCTAGCATGCGACAGGTCCCAGGTTCGGGTCCGGGCATCGCCAAAATAGCTGCCGACCTATAAACGGCCCGTGCAGCCAAAAATGTCCGACGAATAATACCCCGTGTAAGGCAGTGCACGTAAAATATCCTATAAAGTCCTAACGCGGCGTACGATGTCGCCCTTAACGGTTGCGTTGGGTGCCTATTCAGGTGCGGCTCGTCACTTGATTGTGGTTCTAAAATACGACGCCCGTCGCCAATTACTCTAGTGCGGCGATAATTCTAATTCAAGCCTAACCCAACCTCACTTGCACAACAATGAGATAGCATATGTGGGAAATTAAGTGACGATATCTGATTGGTATCCTTGTGCATTTATTTATACTTGACTTATTAATTATTTTTAACTTTTACTCTTTTAACAAAAATTGTAAACGTTTACTTTATGAAGTTTATTATAGAAATTGATAGTTAGATTACGCCTGCCGACCCTCTTGCGCATTGGTTAGTGTACTAGCATTTGGAGCTGATGGGCTCGGTTTCGAATCCTTGTAAAGGATGTTTGTGCTTGTCAATGAATGTTGTTATTTGTCTATGTGTTGTGTCGTCCTTCTTTATGTGTGTCTCTTGTGACTGTCTCTTCTGGCGAGCTGGGTATATAAAGCCTACACTCTCTCTTCTAGAGGGCGCAATCACTGTCATTTGTCATTTAGATTACATTTAGATCTTTCTTCCCCCAGCCCCCCACGGCCACGTGATCCAGCTGGACTTCCGCGAGACCTTCCACCTGGAGGAGTCCCCGACCTGCGAGTACGACTGGCTGGAGATCCGCAATGGGCCCTACGGGTACTCGCCCCTCATCAAGAAGTTCTGCGGCCACGACTTCCCGCCCATGCTCACCTCCAAAGACAGGTTCCTGTGGATCAAGTTCTCCTCCGACGACTCCATAGAGTACGAGGGGTTCAAGGCCATCTACGAGTTCCTGCCCGTAGAGAGTGAGTCTTTCTTGGTTTTTTTATATATGAAAAAGGGTGGAGTCAAACAAAAGTTGCCCCGGTCCAGAGAATACGACAGAAATGCTGCCAAGTCTAAAACCAATACAAAATCAGGTTTGCTTACTGAAGTTACTGATCGCCTTAATATTAAGGCGGGATCATACCGAGCAGGCAACTCATTGTGGCCGAGGGCGACATCTGGTGAAGATATCGGAACTGCTATAGGGGGAGGTTCAGAGAATTCGGAAACTAGCAAATCAAAATGCTTAATTCATTGATTGACGTTTTCATCTTATTTTTCAATCCTTCTATAAATAGCTGATTGGTCAGTTTTAAACTACCTTTCCTAAGCTCCTCCCCTTGTCAACGTATCTCACACCTCCTTCGAGAAGTTCCCGCCGTCGCCCTGGGTGCAATTCCTCTCTATCTGTGTGCCAGTAAAAAATCTGTCTATGTCTGTCTTACTTGACGAGGTTTATAGGTGGGTATCTGATCAAGCACACAACCCGGAAATACATGTACCAACCAACCATTTTCCCTATGAGAAGACGGGATGACTCACTTTGCAGGTTATTTGAATAACGTCGCACGAAAGCTGCGCCTGATCTTTAAGGGGTCACAGGAGTCTTAAAAATGTGCAAAGAAGATACTACAAAGCATAGTTTGATCTTTCGTGTCATTTTTTAACTACTCAATAAATGAGTATAATTTTTTTATATGCAATTCTGCAGGATTTATTTATTATAAAACAAATTTTAAAATTTATGAAACTTTATGAAAAAATGACCAAGAAAATGACTTTATATTGTACAAATATGTACAAACAAAGACTTATACCTAAATTCTCAGCTCAATTTTAATTAGAAATTATTTTAAGAACTTTTTTCTAAAATAATTAATAAAAATTTTAAAATTTTGATTTAAAATTTTTTTAAAAATAATTTCTAATTAAAATTGAGCTGAGAATTTAGGTATAAGTCTTTGTTTGTACATATTTGTACAATACAAAGTCATTTTTTCAATTTTGACCTCACAATTTGCCGCGCAAGCCTAATCACAATGTGTTCAAATAGCTTCATGTTTAATATCATTTATTTTAGTTTTGGCTAAAGTTTCATAAATTTTAAAACTTGTTTTATAATAAATAAATCTTGCAGAATTACATCTAAAAAAATTATACTTATACATTGAGTAGTTCAAAAATGACATGAAAGATCAAACTAGGTTTTGTAGTACCTTCTTTGCACATTTTTAAGACTCCTATGACCCCTTAACTGGAGCAAACAAAAGTGGCCCCGGTCTAGAGATAATAATACGACAGAAATGCTGCCAAGTATAAAACCGGTACAAAATCAGGTTTGCTAGCTGAAGCTATTGATCGCTTCAATATTAAGAGCAAACAAACGCTTGGCGACTTATTTGCCGACAACTACGCTATGGTTTTAGAAGCTAGTTGAAATATAAACAAGGTTTGTAGAGCTGATCAAGAAAAGTTCCCACTAGTGATTATCTGATTGTTTCGGTTCGTTATTTATCCCAGAGAATCGGACCTTTTTGTTTTTGGTAATACAGAACATTCTAAATTGATTGCAGGACACAAAATTTGCATTATGGGACGTCTTCACACAGTACTAACTAAGATCTGAACTCGCCACTAGTCTATGAGTAACTCTAATGTGAAGCTAATCCGATCCAACCAATGCAAAAACAGGTTTCAGGTGGCTTCAAGAGTTTTTCTCGCCAAGCATTTCCTCGCATTCCTATCTCTAGATCGGGGCACTTTTGTTTGACTCACCCTGTAGTTATTGTATGAATCTCTAACCAGTGATTAAGATTTGAGGGTTGAAGGCCATAAACGGCATAAATCCCAAATTTCTTGGAAGGTTTCATTGAGAAACTTCAACATTTTCATATTTCTTAGAGGGTTTCAATGCAAAAGTTCAGCATAATTTTTAATCGAATCGGAATGTTGAAACTCTTTAATCCAAAATGTTTCATCATTCAGCGCAATACTTACTCAACCCATTAATAAAGAATAGCCAAATTTATCATTTGCAAATAAATTAGTTAGAGACAACTTAGAAGCAAATAACACTAAGAGACAAATAATTCCACTACAAAATTGTGAACAGTAATTATTATTCACACGATGATCTGTAGAAATAGTTTCCACTTATTACAATAATCTATAAAATAGTCAATTCAAGTAACGATGATGGATTTTAGAAATGTTCTTCTAATGATAGTTTTCTGTCGAATTGGGGGGGAGGGGATATGAATCGTCTTTTACTAATGACTAATCTTTCGAAAAAATGGATAATTTTTATATAAATAGCCCTAAAGAGTAAATGAAACACTTGGCATAATTTTTATTTCATATCTAAGGAATTACAAAGTTTCTGAAACTTAACAATTTAACAAATTTTGTGGGATGCTTTTATACAGTATTTGTGAATAATTTTCTCTCTTTATTATTCTGTGTGAAAATGTAGTTGATTTTTACAAATATCAAAAACGTAAAGCTTAGCTTTGTTCTATGGCGTCCAATTGTAACTTTAAAAAAAGGTTTTCTATAATAAAAATTACTTTCCTAAAATAATTATTAAATAATAAAGATAGAAATAATAATTTATACCTTTACATTTTGATATCTAATTAAATTTATGTATTTACATGAAATGATTTTACATTTTTAAATGGCTACGAATCACCACCAAATCCTTTAAATCACTTTAATAATTATGATGATTTAATGTTTTTTTTTTCAATAATTGTTATTAAACTTAAAGGAGCAACTTCATAAAGAAAATAAAAATTAGGATAAATAAGTTTCTTTCACTAAACTTAATTTTCTTAAGAGATGATAAAGAATAAGCCAATTTTAAACAGCATTTTACTTATGCATAAATTAAAAGTATTTTAATAATGTATGCAACTCGTGAAAACTTCAGAGAGTTACAATCGCAAGTAATACAAACTTAAAAATAACAATATATCCAAGAAGTTTCCCCGACTAAGCATATAAAATGCTTGATCATTAAAAATCCTGTATTTCATACGTTATTAAATAATTAAACAGAACAGTTACATTTTCAAAATGACAAAAAATGCAGCTGCCAACAACGTCTTTTATAACCTAAATACTTCCATCTGCAGTTAGACTTTGAACAATGAATACACTTCCGTAGCGAATAATAATAGTTATATCAACGCACTAGCTCGTTAGTTATTTGGGTAAGTTTGACAAAATTTTAGGTTAGGTTTGAATTATCGTCGCACTAGAGCTACACGAGGGCTATTGGCGATGGGCGTCGTATTTTAGAACCACAGTCAGGTGACGAGCCAACACCTGAATAGGCACCCAACGCAACCGTTAAGAGCGACATCGTACGCAGCGTTAGGTCTTTGAAGGATATTTTACGTGCACTCCCTTACACGGGGTATTATTCGTCGGACATTTTTGGCTGCACGGGCCGTTTATAGGTCGGCAGCTATTTTGGCGATGCCCGGACCCGAACCTGGGACCTTCCGCATGCTAAGCGAGTGCTTAACCGACTGGGCTCCCCAGCCCCATGACAAAATTTTAGCCATTACATACCCCGTGTAAGGGAGTGAACGTCAAATGTCCTTCAAAGTCCTAACGCTGCGTACGATGTCGCCCTTAAAGGTTGCGTTGGGTGCCTATTCAGGTGTCAGCTCTTCACTTGACTGTGGTTCCAAAATACGACGCCCGTCGCCAATAGCCCTCGTGTTGCTCTAGTGCGACGATAATTCAAACCTAACGTAACCAATTCACCCTACCCTAAGCCCCGCAAAGGCGTTTGCTTCTGCAAGTTGCGTTTTATTGTAATGCTTCATCTTCCCGTCACTAGATAAATCCATCGATTTAATATAAGAAAATATCTATTAGAAAACAACTGACGATGTGCAGTTTTGTATCAATTCTACCAGTAGTTCTTCCACATTTTTTTTAATATTTACAACTCAAACTTAAGTTACAACCTCTCTGCACTAAAAATGAATGCTCAAAAACGACGAAATTTTCCTTAATTTTGACGATTCCATTACTGGCAAATTTTCCGAATTTTCGTTTCCTCAAAGTGAATAAATTTGAATCGTCATTTTTATGAGGATTTGAATGTCGTCTATCTAAAGAAATATTTCGTCATTTTTGAGCATGTGAGTACAATAATTAGATTGTTTCCTCAAAATCAAAATACAGAACCGTGAAATCACGATCGTAAAAGTGAGGATTCGCGTTTACTCAAAAGTCACGTGATAGTTTGACGAAACAATCCTCAAAATTGACGAAATGAGGCTTGAGGATTCATGAATCGTCAAAAATGAAAGTGTTATTTCTGAGAGTGTGCATAAGACACATTTCCAAAAACAAAAATCTCATTCAAAACTCGGTCAAACCACCACTATCTAGTCAGAGGCATCTGGCCATGACCATTAACACACAGCCTCATGAATATAGAAATTAAACGACTTCTTTTATCACAATGGGGCGGTCGTCGCGCGACGCCAGAAAAGATAAATCTGCGGCGGAAACGAGACGTTTTATTGTGTCTTCAAAGACAAATGGTCGAGAACTTGTCATTGGGCCATTTGATGCATGCGCGGGGGTATTAATTTCCATTAGCGGCTGCTAAACGGACCCGTGTTCGGTTGAAGGATTCCATTGAGCTGTAAATGAAGCTCTACCTTTACAAGTAGCTCATTTATGTATGCGAGTTGAAGTAACAGTGGTCTAATCTTCAAACAATTTGAAGATGTAATGTGGGAACCAAAAATCTAATGTGGTTTTTGTTCATCAGGTAAATTTTGACGAATATATACATAAACAAATTATTACACTATAATTTAACAGATAAAATACTATTTAGGTCATTTATTTTTGTTAAATAACAATGCTTTACTCCATAAAGTTTTATTTTAACGTTTTCTATAAATATTTAAGCATAAAATAACTAAGGTTAAGAAATTTAACACCAAAATTCACAGAAAGCAATAGTCATTTTTAAAGAACCTTTGACCTGATATTTCTGGAAACGAAACGTTTTATTGTGTCTTCAAAGACAAATGGCCGAGAACTTGTCATTGGGCCATTTGATGCATGCGTGGGGGTATTAATTTCCATTAGCGGCTGCTAAACGGACCCGTGTTCGGTTGAAGGATTCCATTGAGCTGTAAATGGTGCTCTACCTTTACAAGTAGCTCATTTATGTATGCGAGTTGGAGCGACAGCGGTCTAATCTTTAAACAGTCAGACAGTTTGAAGATATAATCTGGAAACCAAAATCTTCATCAGGTAAATTTTAGAGAATATATGCAAAAATAAAATTTTACACTATAATTTAACAGATCAAATACTATTTAGATCATTTATTTTTGTAAAATAACATTGCCTTTACACCCTAAAGTTTAATTTTAACGTGCGTGGGGGTATTAATTTCCATTAGAGGCTGCTAAACGGACCCGTGTTCGGTTGAAGGATTCCATTGAGCTGTAAATGGAGCTCTACCTTTACAAGTAGCTCGTTTATGTATGCGAGTTGAAGCAACAGTGGTCTGATCTTCAAACAGTCAGACTGTTTGAAGGTATAATCTGGAAACCAAAAATCTAATGTGGTTTTTGGGAATCCGAAAAATTTTTGACGAATGTATGCAAAAACAAAATATTACTCTATAATTTAACAGATAAAATACTATTTAGACAAAAAAAATTTGGTAAAACAACATTGCCTTTACTCTTAAAGTTTTATTTTAAAGTTTTCTAAAAATAATTATGTATAAAATAACTACACTCTTAAAACAAATGTATAAAATCCACACCAGTTGGAGAAGTGCATTTTCGGCACTGGAAAGGAATGAATATTAACTCAGACTGAGTTAAAATCACTCGTTTGGAGTGATCCTGTCGGAGGTTTAACACACAAAGGATCCACTCCAAAAGAATAAGTGCATTTTCCGGACTGGAGGAGTGAAAATTAATCAGACTGAGTTAAAATCGCTAATTAATTTTAAGAATGTAAGGTTAAGAAATTTAACATCAAAATTAACGCAAAGCAATAGTCATTTTTGAAAAACCTTTGACCTGATATTTCTGGATAGAAATGTTTTATTGTGTCTTCAAAGACAAATGGTTATTGTGTCCTCAAAGACAAATTTGATGCATGCGTGGGGGTATTATTTTCCATTAGCTGCTGCTAAACGGACCCGTTTTCGGTTGAAAGATTCCATTGAGCTGTAAATGAAGCTCTACCTTTACAAGTAGCTCATTTATGTATGCGAGCAACAGTGGTGCTAATATGAGTTGCCAACTTCATCTGATTATGATTAAAAATCGGGAGGTATTTTTCGAGGGTATTTTATTCAAAATATACTCTTGAACCTTTGATGAAAATTAGATGATAATTCTGTGATAATTTACTATATGAAATATAAATCTTTATTTGCGCTAAGACAGAGCTGTGTTTGATTGAAAGACTCAGTTGAACTCACATTTACAATTAGGATTCATACTTTATCAGTAGCACATTTAGGTGAGTAGAGCAATAGAATACTACTTTTACAATTTCCTCAGATAATTGTCTTTAAGTTTTTGGTGATTTTGCTCTTCAGTACGCATGTTCACAAAAGTTTCAAACGGTTAGAGTAAAATGTTGAATATCATTCCTGACTTTTGTTCTACCTTAACTCCTTACAGATTTATTTTAGCGTATGCAAAAATATATTTACGTATAAAATTACTTGAGTTTAGACATTTAAAACAAAATGAATAATAAGAAATATTCCTTTCAATACCTAAATGTTTAGATACCTATGCTGTAAGGATTTTTTGGGGGGAAATTATACTTACTGCTTACAATTAATTATTAAACAGCTTTGTAAATTACAATAAAATCTTATCATAAACAATTAAGCAACTTTCCTTTCAACCTTAACATCTATACTATTAGAACCTTTTCCTTTCAACCTTAACATCTAGAACTTCTTTAAAATTAATAATTTTATGAACTAACTAGCAAACAAACATGCAAGACTAAGATATTTTAGTTTAAAGGTCCCGACTAGCAGAGAGAATGCGCAAGACGAAAAAGGGAAGATGCATCGGCTTCGGCTGTTTTTACAATGCGGGGCCGAAACTCAAGACTGGTGCCAACAGTTGAAAAATAAGCTAGTTTCCGTGGGACTGCTCCAGGGTATCACGTAGCTCTGGCGCTATGCAACAATCTCTACCAAACCCACGGGAAGCAACCTGAAGCAGCCCCTGCACAAAACAAGCACACCGCCACACTTACTTTCAGCGTTTCTGACGTTTCTGATTGCCGCGTGAGTCACGTGACTTTCAAGCGTCCGACAATTAAAATTTTATTTTATATAGAGATATACTCGGTAATCCAAATTTCCATGTTTCCCAGTTCATTTAACTTACTACACAAGTTCTTAAAAAAAAATCTAACGCGATCTTTTAACAAAAACCATTTTGAAATACGTATTTATATAAGTAAATACTTGCCTCACACATATTTAAAAAAACATAATAATAAAATATATACACTATAAAACTGCGAAACTAAAAAAAATAATAAACTGATTACGGCTTCAGGAAAACTCCTACTGGATCCATATATTTTTATTAATGGATGTCAATATATTTAGAATTTTTTCCCGTCTCTGATCATAAAATACTTCCTCCTAGCAGGTGGCTGTTGCTGGATGTCATAATTCATCGTCAAGTTAAAGGAGGGCGTCAAAACGGGGCTCCGATCCCTTGAACTATCCATCAAAAAGAGCGTTCTATCTTGCTGAGAAACCTTTGCTATCGGAACAAACACGTTTTGTTTCCAAACATATTTTAGAGAGAATAGAAAAACCTTTGCTAAATATCATATAATTTCTTTAAATTTTATTTAATTCAACTTTGGTTCACTTAAATATTGTTCACATTTAAGATGCCCGTTGCCGATAGCACTCGTGCAGCCTACAATGAGAAAATTCAACTTAAGCCTATCTTTTCTTCAAATTTGACGAAATAGTCCTCAGTTTTGACGAAACTGTTCCTTTCCAAATGGTCTTGGTAAACGTGAGCTTTACGAGAAAAAAAAAATTCAAAAATAAGGTGCTCTAAAGATTTGCAGAGCCACTTATAATATCTTTCCATTGTAATAATCTAATAATAACTTTTACTTTATCCTTTTTCAGAGACCCTTATCCATACAAAAAAGCTTTCTATATCTCTGAGGAAACCTTTGCCATCGAAACAAACACGTTTTGTTTTTTAAATATTAAATGGCCACACCGTGAAATATTTTTTATAGAGAAAAGAAAGCCCCTAAAACTATCCTGCCCTTTCTTCAGTCGATAAAGGGCTTGCCTTGCATGCGAAACGTCCCTGGTTCGAGTCCGAGTATTGCTTGTCTAGGAGAGCGAACGTTAAATATGCTCCAAATTTCTGACGCTAAGTACAATCTCGCTTCTAAAAGTTGCAATGGTTAAGCTGACGCCTCGTCACTTGACTGTGGTTCTAAAGCCTTGGTTTCCTCGGAGTCTGTCGCCAGAAAAATGTGACCGCTATTCTACGTGGATGACGTCACCCTACCGGCCACCATGCAGCCAAAAAATGTCCGACGACTAATACCCCGTGTAGAGGGAGTGTACGTTAAATATCCTTTAAAGTTCTAAAGCTGCGTACGATGTCTCCCTTAACGGTTGCGTTGGGTGCCGATTCAGGTGTTGGCTCGTCACTTGACTAGGGTTCTAAATAATATGACGCCCGTCGCCAATGGCCCTCGTTCAACTCTAGTGCGACGATAATTCAAACCTAAACTAACTTAAACTGTCTTGCAGAAAGTCCGATGAATAATATCTTGAAAAGAGGAAGTATAAGTAAAATATGCTTCAAAGATCCGACAATGTCGCCCTTAAAAGTTAAAGTTCACGAATTAATCACGATATTTTCTTCTATTTTGAGAAAGCCAACACTGATTATATACAAATATGGAATTATGCTCCTGTTCATGTCTTTTGTGTACCTTATATTGCTGGTTCATCGTTTCTAAATAATTTATCGATCACGATATTGTCAAGTGATGTTCACATTCTTAATACTAGATAAATAAAAATTGCCACCTTCTATTTACAAGCTGGTATTTTCTCAAAATTGCGTGTGAAACTTGAAGGTGCAACGCTTGCGTGCGTGAGAAGTTACGTGTTTATTTTACGTCAGTTTAAAAATAAGTATAAGTCATAAGAATTGTCAGTTTCACAGCTAACGTTTACGCTTACACACCGTAAAGTTAATAGTGGGGTAGCTGACTACATTTTGAACTGTAAAATAAAACGTAGATGTTTATTTTAAAGAGGAAAATGAACTTTTTAAATATTTGTTAGTTTGTTGTAACTCTATAATAATAAGTTGTGTAAATTGTATATTATTTGTAAGTCCTTAATTTGAATTATTAAAATCTATGTTTTTTGGTAAGAGCCCTTATTTCCAATAAAAACTTAAACCCTTTTGAACCGTTCCATTCATTTATGCATAATTTCCGAGAGACGCCACAATTCTAAAATGTATCTACTAAACATTACGTAATGCAATAACTGTAATTATTAAAATGCAAATAAATATAGCATTTTGTACTTTTCACATTGCTATTTATCTTATGTAATATATTTCTGGATTATTTTATATAAGTTGTTTTGATTTATTTAATTTTTTATAGTATTCTTCTCATTTGTAACATTACATTCCATATCGGACCATAATTGAAGTTCTTAAACATAACGCAACAATGTGGCCATCAAATAACCTTCAAATATAAATTAGCTAACTCCTAACGAAGCAAAAGCATACACAATATTTTAATCAATTATATTTATTTCCATTAACTTTTCTCAAAATATATTTTAGACAAAAAAAATTTCATAAAAAAACAATGTAAAATTTCAGGAAACTTTATTATTGATAATTTGATTAAACTCAAAAAATATTAAACTAAATACTTTTATATCTCCTAAAAAGACCTCTTTAAATATATTTATTCAGAATAAATTTAGAAAATACTTTAAAACATCAAAAAAATTAACATTAAAAAAAATGTTTATACATTTTTAAATAATTTATCAGGTGATTAAAAGATTTGTTAAATCGTGTATAACAACGCTTCTATGTATCTTTTAAACTTTTTTGCTCTATTCAATGCAATTTTAAAATCCTTCTTAGTGTTTATATAATAAAAAAAACTTCCGCTTTTCATCGATATTTGTTTTGCCCACGAAACAAGAATAGTTTTCCCTTAAAATATAAAATATAAAATAATCTTTCAATATCTAAAATTCATCTTACTCGCTTACAAATAAGAGTAAAAAACATTTTAAACAAAAGAAATTTAGAAATCTTTGCTTTAACTGCCTCTTCGTTGAACAATTTTGATAAAGCTTTAACTGATACTTGAATAAATTTGAGAAACATTCTTTTTGAAATAGGAATTATGATCTATATTTATATATAAAAATAAACATGCAATGCTTATAAATAAACATTTTGGCCATGTTACTTACCTGGTTACTTTGCAAAGTAAAATTGTTATAGATAAATAACATTAAACTGAGTTTAAAAACAAAATTAGTTTTCATCCTTGCGTTTGTTCTAAAGTTAAAAGCAGTTTTTATGTATTACATTCAAGTGCTAACCGAAAATTATTGTAAACAAGAATATTTGATATAAAATGTTTACATACAATTAAGTTTTTGAAAATTTTTGTTTAATTTTTTATGTAATAATTAATATTGATATATTCACATTTTGTAAGTTAGTATTTTATAGTCTAAACTTTTGGCATTTAAAATATTTTTTTATTAATATTAGTATTATAATGTATAGTAACTTTAAAAAAAATTAATTTCGTTGTTGAAAGTTCATTAAATTAATTTAAATATTGCTTAAATCTAATGAAAAATCAATGCAAATTATTTATTCGATTAACTATCCGATGCTTAATTCTTAATTTATTTGAACACAAGCTTTTTTCAGTGAAAATTTATATGGATTGACAGAAATCGTGTCTAAAGTTAATCTAGATAAATCTCTTAATGAAACCTGCTTGTTTATGTACATCTACCAAACCCAGTTTAATAAAAAAAGCGTGATTAAAAATCAATATTGCCAAAGTTAATCACAATTGCAATTTTATTAAACCAACGAAATATTAAAAACAATTTAGAGGTAGAGGTAACACACATTACGTGCATTCCCCTTCAACTACCAGAAAAAAAACATCTAAACTCTTGATGCTTTTTTTAGAACGATTTTCATTTCCTCTCGTGAGAATTTTATTTGTTTATATACATGTAATTTTCCCACTTTTTCTATATTTGGTGCTGCGAATTACGAGTAATATTTCGCAAAAATGGATCCTTTTGACAGACGCAAACCGAGTGGGGAAACAAACAAGCAGTTGTAATGAAAATGGCGGGAGGGTAGTGTAGAAATTGAATTTCCATATGAAGAAACGGTTCCATTTTTTTAGTTTTCTCCCCACCCCGAAATGGTTTTATTTTTTTTATGCCTTTTCCAATTTCATACGCATAAAGTAAAGTAGAAAATGGGGAATTATTTTTTTATTTTGTTTATTGCCGGGCAATAATATCTGTCTAGGGAGGGACGAATTCCGATCGTCTGTTTTTTTTTCCTTTTGTTTCTAGTATTTATAACGAGTAGTCCGTTTCCCTGTGAGAAAACAAATTGCGCTTGTCAACTGCCAACCTCCTTTTTTTATCTAAGACAAACAAAAAGTTTAAAGTGGTAGGAAGAAATTAAAGTTGGGAAAATACATAAATAAGCAAAATAATTTTAATTATGCTGCCTTTTTCGTTGGAGTTTTTTTTTAACTCCTGGCACATTTGAAGATTAGCAATTTCCACTTAATAAATTCATCCAATGTTTCTAAAAGACTTTGTACATTTTGTTTCAAGAGGAATCTTAAGACTATTAAATATTTATCAAAAAAAGTTTCTGTAACTTCCCAATTTCAATGGAAGTTTTTGATAAAATATTTTTGACCAAATATTTTTGAACAAATTTTAATATATCTAAATATTTAATTCTCCAAGCTTTTATTTTAAACGTATGATTTTAAAAACTTTAGAATTGCATTTATCTATCGCGTTTTACACACTAATACTGATACTTCATATTGTTCTTCGAAAATTATTGTAAACAATAATATTTTATATAAAATATTTGCATGGAATTAAGTTTTTGAAAATTGTTGTTTATCGATATAAATTATTACATCAAAAATATATTTACATTTTCTAAGTTAGTATTTTATAGCCCAATTTTTTGGCATTTAAAATATTTTTGAATTAATTTCAGTAAAAAAATAAATAGTAACTTAAAAAATTCGATGCATTCGTGAAAACTTCGTAATTGAAAGTTCATTGTATTAATTTAAATATTACTTCAATCTGCTAAACAAATCAATGCAGATTATTTATTCAATGCTTAATTCTTAATTTTCTTTCAGTGAAAATTTATATTGATTGACAGAAATCGTTTCTAAAGTTAATCTAGATAAATCTCTTAATGAAACCTGTTTGTTTATGTGTAACTACCAAACCCAGTTTAATAAAAAAGCGCGATTAAAAATCGATATTGCCAAAGTTAATCACGATTACAATTGTATTAAACCAACGAAATATTAAAAAGAATTTAGAGGTAGAGGTAACACACATTACGTGCATTCCCCTTCATCTACCAGAAAAAAAACATCTAAACTCTTGATGCTTTTTTTAGAACGATTTTCATTTCCTCTCGTGAGAATTTTATTTGTTTATATACATGTAATTTTCCCATTTTTTTCTATATTTGGCACTACGAATTACGAGTAATATTTCGCAAAAATGGATCCTTTTGACAGACGCAAACCGAGTGGGGAAACAAACAAGCAGTTGTAATGAAAATGGCGGGAGGGGAGTGTAGAAATTGAATTTCCATATGAAGAAACGGTTCCATTTTTTTAGTTTTCTCCCCACCCCGAAATGGTTTTATTTTTTATGCCTTTTCCAATTTCATACGCATAAAGTAAAGTAGAAAAGGGGGAATTATTATTTTTATTTTGTTTATTGCCGGGCAATAATATCTGTCTAGGGAGGGACGAATTCCGATCGTCTGTTTTTTTTCTTTTGTTTCTAGTATTTATAACGAGTAGTCCGTTTCCCTGTGAGAAAACAAATTGAGCTTGTCAACTACCAACCTACTTTGCTTTTTCTGGGCAAGAAAAAAGTTTTAAAATGGTAGGAAGAAATTAAAGTGAGAAAAATACATAAATAAGCAAAATCATTTTAATTACGCTGCTTTTTCGTTGAAGTTTTTTTTACTTCTGGCACATTTGAAGATTAGCCATTTCTATTTACTTAATTCATCTAATGTTTCTAAAAGACTTTGTACATTTTGTTTCAAGAGGAATCTTAAGACTATTAAATATTTATCAAAAAAAGTTTCTGTAACTTCCTAATTTCCATGGAAGTTTTTGATAAAATATTTTTGACCAAATATTTTTGAACAAATTTTAATATATCTAAATATTTAATTCTCCAAGCTTTTATTTTAAATGTATAATTAAAAACTTTAGAATTGCATTTATCTATCGCGTTTTACACACTAATATTGATACTTCATATTGTTCTTATTTATTTTTATCATAAGAGCTACAAAACTTGCTTTCTTCTTTCGCAAAGGGAATAAATTAAGCTCTTTTTTTTAATGTATTTAAAATATACTACTGTTTAAAGTGCACTTATATTTTAATAGACCTTTAAACTATGTAATCATAATAAGTGCATGGCACTAAAAAATCGAATTCAGATTTAAAGTTAAAAATAATGTCCACAGAATATTGGATTTTAATATTTTCTTAGTGTCTCAAGCAAATTTAGAACTTTTGAACAGTTGGAAATACTATAATTTACTCAATTACTAATTAAAACTTTTTATATAAACTGACTGCATTAAATTCCTTTTGCCACTTAAAACCTCAACTAGTTAGTAGCTATTGCCGACGAACCTAGTCAACATTTGAAAGAAAATATTCACGAACAAAAACAGCTTTTTCTGTCTTCGCCTTCATTTTTTTTATTGTCAGCGTTTTCCGAACTAAAAATGTGTAATTAAATTCATGTCTAGGTAACGGAGTGAAACTATTTGCTTAGAAAAAAAACTTATTTTGTATTTGTACACTTATTTTTATTTAGTTATTTGTCTCGAAAGCAGGTTTTTTAGTTTAGAAAGTTTACAATAAGAATTGTGCGAGGTACATGACTTTTGCATTTTATTTGATACATTTCCTTCATTTTTCACATTCTTTGCATAGTTTCTAAACTTTTTAAGTGATAATGTGTTTCATTAAAATAACCAATTACAATGCAAGTTAAACGACTTTAGAAACATTTAAAAATAATTCATTCTTTGTTTCTTAATTAAATTTAAGTATTTTAATGTACTTGAACAAGTAATAAACTAATTTTAATAATAACTTTAAATTTATTTTTGATTTAAGCTATAATATTGTATTTCATTTGATAACTTTAAGTTACTGTGATTGTAACACAGTTTTCCCATTATGTTTGGCAAAAAAAATTGCGATGCGGTTACAAACATTCTGCTTGTCTTTACCCAATAAACAAATATGAGAAAAAAACCATAGAACTGAACAATTAATATCGGACAACTAAAGTTACATTGAAATGGCAAGTTTTAAAACTTAAAATTAACGTTTTAGTGTGCAATGAAGGTGTTGCTGGTATTCATTATTAATAGATTAACATAAAAATTACTAATGATCAAATACCACCAAAACATTTTAATAGATTGAAAATTAATTTTAATTTGTTTTAGGTTAAGTACGAAGCATGTTATGCAATTTACCTAAATAAAAAGAGGGGGATAAATTTGTTTGATTATACATGTACTGCTTTGCAATGCGAGATAAACCCAACTAAAAAGGATATACCACCTTAAAGTAAAACTGTGTATTTAAAAAAATGAGTCTTCGCAAAAGAATGAAAATTTTTACAAATAATCGTGTACCAAGCATTGTAAATCTATTAAATAAGAATATGGCTCGATAAGTTACAATCAGTTCTAAATTAATCGGCTTATCAGATTTACCAATGATGCAGTGTTTCTAATCCGCAAAATTTATACGGCATATTTGTTTGGCAAAATTTTGAAGCCTGATTTATAAGTTACAGCTCAAACCTATTTAGAAAATTACTCTTCTCATAAAAAAAATAAACATTGTCGTAATCATTGTCTAATGACTTCAAAACCCCTTTTTAATCAAAAAGTTATCAAAAAAGGAAATTTTAACTCGGTTTTTTTTTTAAAAAATACTTTGAAGATAATTGTTATAGAAGAACAAAGAAAACATAATATTAAACCAATTCAAACATACTAATCCAACACAACTTTCACAAAAAGACTATCAGAAAACAAACTTAAATAATAATTGTCTAGAATATCCGGCTTATCAGATTTACCAGTAATGCACTTTCTAATCCGCAAAATTACAACGGCATATTTGTTTGGCAAAATTTTGTGGAATGATTTATAAGTTTATAAGTTACAGTTCAAACCAATTTAGAAAATTAGTCTTAAGGGGGGATCATAGTTAAAAAAAACCAAAAAAATCGAATTTTTGAAACCAGTATTTTCTGATAGATGGAAGCCCAATCTATCGAATAAGACCAATTTTGTATCGATCGGTTAATTATTTCTCATAAAAAAATTAAAATTATAAAAATAAACAAATGTGTCACGCCTCCTTTGAATTACTAATTGTATGCTTGTATTATTTATGTATTACATTATAAAATATTAATTTTTTTGTGTTGATATTTGAAAACTATTCACTGGCTCAATGTACAAATAAATTCCTGACGATTTACATGAAATTCAGTTAACAAGAAATGTTTCGGTGGTCATTTCGAGTTCGTGTTAACGGGATCGACTGTATTTGTTTTTCGCGTTTTTCTCAAAACTATAATTTTCAACACTTAGGTACAAATTAAACACACAAATACAAATTACAAATTACTTACAAAATACGTCTTACAAATTAAAAAAAAATATTTTATTATTTTACACTTTTCTTCGTTGAATATCAGAATTTTTATGGATGTAGAATATAATGTTTTTAAAATAAAATTTAAAAATTATTTTAGGCAAGAAAAATAGGTGACTTAATTATATCTAAAATGGTTTTATAACACACAAAAGAAATTATTAAGAAATATTTAATAGATTTGGAGAAAAGTGTACCGAAAAAATACTTGTATTTTTGGAAATTCGTAATTGTATGTTTCAAAAGATGTCTTTTTTCAAAAATAATAATTTTTAAAAATAAGATTCTTAGGTGTAAATATAATAATAAAAGTACAATTTATAATTTGGTACAATTTTTTTATTGTACCATAATTTTTAAATGATTTAGAGCCTTTCGAAATCAATACTAAGAATTGGTCATTTTTGCTGTCGCTAACTATGATCCCCCCTTAAATAAAAAAAAAAACATTGACGTAATCGTTGACTACTGACTTCAAAACCTCTTTTTAATCTAAAAGTTGTTAAAGAATATTTTCTTATAAAAGCGCAATTTTAAAATGCTCTCTTCTTCTACAAATGTTCCTTATATTTAAAGAAAACAAACTATCTAAACAATTCAAAAATACTAATCCAAAACAACTCTAACAAAAATACCACGTGAAAACAAACGTAAATGATAAATCTCTAGAATACCAAGCAGTGGCAAAACCGGAGACCCTATTCATCAAAAATGACGACTTTGGGTGTCAAAAACGTCAAATCTTCGGCTACACCCACCGACCACAAGATGAATACATAAATCCAGGAGTCACATTCTTTTTCTTTAAGTGTATAACACTGCATTGCAAATGAGTAGTTGCATTTAAAAGGGGTCCAAGTCGAATGAGGAGTTTCCCGCTATGTTTCTTGCTTTTAATGCTTTAGTGAAGAAAGTAGCGTGAACGGAAAACTTCCAGTGGTTTTACATTTCGTGGTATTAATTTGGATATAGTATTCTAAACAAGTCCTGCGCATTTCGCACAAGAGCTGATACGACAAGTTTTTTTTTATTGATGGTTGGGCATGGCCAAGATTGTAGTTTTCCTTGTTTCCATAAACGAATAAAAGCAATTTTTCGTGCTGTCGTTCTGAAGTTTAAAGGTTCGTTAAGTCTGTGTTTTCTAATCTTCGGCCATGCAGCCAAAAGTTGTCCGACGAATAATACCCCGTTTTGAGGGAGTGCACGCTAAATATGCTCCTAAATCTCAACGTACGATGTCGCCCTTAAAGGTTGCGTTTGGTGCCTACTCAAGTGTCGACTCGTCACTTTACTGTGGTTCTAAATTACTACGCCCATCGCCAATAGCTCTCGAATATCTCCAGTGCATAAAGTTAGGAAGTAAGAGTAGAGGGGTCTATCAGTTCAAATGGTTTGAAGCAGGGCTGTCGGGTTTTTCGAGCTACTGCGCACAACAAACCGGCACTGAAGTATCCCAAGGTGCACCACTTTAGCGGTATTTTGAGCTACTGCGCTTATCATGGTAACCGAAAAGGGCACTGAGGTATCCCAAGAAGCGCCGCTCTAGCCTGCTTCTTTTGTGTGTTACTGCGCCCATACATGGGCCGCTCTATTCTCTTTCCTAACTCTACGCTCTAGTGCGACAATAATTCAAACTAACCTAACCATTGGATCTATAGCGTCCGTCACGTTGGACACGCTGCTTTGGAGAAATAAACTATACATACACTATCGTTATGCGTTAATACTTCTATGACTTAATGTGTGACGGCCTATGAGGATGGTTATCTTAGAAAACCACAAAGCAAGGGAATGCATCAAACAATCTGTGCCAGTAAAAGAACCACCCATTTGCCTATATACTAAGAAATTGTCTTGAAAGACATCTTATCACTAAATATTACGTTCAACAATTTTTGCTTTGGTTAAATTAACCTCTTACTACAGACAGTTGTACGAGGGCTATTGATAAATTTTCTCTTAATTTTGAGCCACGGTCAGGTGACGAGGCTGATATTTAAGGGGAAACCTTCATAAACTTACAGAGGCATAGTACGAAGAGTAACTCTAACTTGCATTATCCCCATACACACAGTATTGTTTGGTGTTGGGATTTTTTTTCTCTCCTTGATGAATGGAAACAGAACTGGTGAATACAAACTGTGAGCGTTATAAGGCCTCAACCAATAGAGTGATATGCTAGCTTTCTATTTCCTTGAGCAAAATCATGATCATTTTTTACTGTTTGTAGTGTTTCTGCAAAAAGAGTCAAGTGCAAATAAAGCACAAAATCTACATTGAAGTTCAAAATTTAAAATATATATCTGCTTATGTTCCTGGACTAGGTGTACGAAATTTGAACATAAGAAAGCGAAATACTAATTACATAATAAACAATAGGTTTGACCCCATCGAAAATGTTATTTTTCACCTGTAAGGCATTTATAAAAAAACACTAAATGTACACAATTAGACTCTTGAGCGGCAAAATTATTTTCAGATAAAAGTGTAAAATCTTTTCAACATTTTTCCAAGTGAAATATAGAATAAAACAAAATATTTGAAAAAAATCTAATAAAGCATTTTATCTTGATTCACTGTCAAATATTGTTACTATATGTAACATTTTAGTATTGTTTAAAGAAATGAAATCTCAACCTTGGACAAAATAAATCACATGACTTGTTTCAAATCTGAAAGGAATATACCTGACAAATATATATCAAGAAATAAAACTTTATATTCTAACTCAATAAATTTTGTTGGTCGTCTATCGAAAATTGGGACTATCATTGACAAGGTGGGTGACCAAATCTCGACTGTCAAATCTAGAGAAGTTATTTAATTTTGTATTTTAAAGCTTTTGTTGAAGATATTATTTCTCCGATTTGTTTCAATTGGTGATAAAATTCATAATTTACGATTATGTACTTCTTATAAACGGCTAATATAACGTCAATCTTTCAAATATATAAATTTTTCTTTTTCGATTCTGAATATTTTTAAATAGTTTTATATTTCTAAAAAGTGCATTTTAATGATGTTCAATTTAAAAAAATAACTTTTTATTTCATTTTAATGAAGTAAGGCAAGATCGAACATTCAAGTAAGAGTTTTGTGTAATTTTTTTTTAGTTGGTACCGAATCTTCTAGAAAAAAAGGATTTTATTAAGGAGATTCGGCACCCATTTTTTTCTTTAAATTGAGACTGGTGTAAATATTTTGATAAATACGAGTAAAATTGTCGAAAACAGATTTATTTTTCTATAAAAACTTTTTTTATACATTATATAAAAATGAAAACATTTTTTTAATTTCGACATATATTTTAGAACTTTTCTTTCAGACAAGATTTTTTAGTGAATATTTTTTAAGCATCATTATTTCTTTCTTAACACGATTTTCTTTACTTCTTAACAATTTTAAGTAAAATTAATGTATCTTTCTAGTACTAAAAGCTATATCTAGTATATAGCTTTTAGTATCTTTCTAGTACTAAAAGCTTTATCATATGTCCCATAAATGATAAACAACATTACAAAAACATTGCTACTGAATGTTATACTTTCGGCGTAAGAGTAATATAAAGGAAAAACGTCTTCAGATAAGTATGAAACAACTGAAATCAAAGTTTAATAGAAAAAGCTTTTCGTTTTTAATCAGTACCTTTAGAACAAAAAATTTTGCATTTTATTATTATTATTATTATTTGTCCACCAATAATGCAGCCCCATTAGAGAAATTAAAGTTGTGTTTAAATTTGCATTTAAAAAATGAAATAATTAAATTGTAGAAAAAATTCTTCTTCTAGATCAGGTAACATACAGCAATGAAAGAAAACAAAAGAATATGAAGGATGCTAAAACGACATTTTCTTTAATGTTATGCGATGAAAGAGGGGAAATTTTTGTTTTCTTAAAAAAATTATTGCATATAGAAGCACACGTTTACTTGTAAAAACTACTTGTATTTCCAATCATTGTTATAAATCGTAAAATTCACTTGGCATTATAAATCCTGACAATACGAATAAATTTCAATTAGGATATAAAAAAAACAATGACACTAGTAGCGTAGATATTAAATATATAGTCAGCGTGAAAAGTTATTCACGTATTTCTAGTTTTATTCAGATCTATTTTTGCGCACAACAAACCTTAATAAAAAATTATAAATATAGGTTACGATATACATTATCGGTAACTAAATTAAACTACTATAACTCTGTAAAGAAAAGCCTTGAGTAATAGCATAACTGGCTCATCATAGATAAGCAAGTGTACAACTATTAATAGCAGAATTTCATTAAAAACGCATTAGGACTAGCTCATTATTAGGAGGGCGAAAATGCGACTCCCTAAAGCGTCCATCCAAAGAAATTAATTTGCATTAAGAGGTAATTATCTATCACTTAGAATTACAGCGCTAATTCGTTGAATAATCAATACTATAGTTTCCGGACGGTTTTTTTTTCCTAATTCCTTAGTGCAGCGGTTCTCAACCGGTGGGTCGCGACCCCCTGGGGGGTCGCGAAGGGATCCTAGGGGGTCGCAAAAAGTTTTTTTAAAGTTAAAAAATATATTTAAGTAACGTTTTATACAATAATTTTACAACTAGCAGAATGGAAGAAAAAATTACCACACATTATTTTACTTTAGATCTTGGTTAATTTACATTTCAACTTTTTTATGTCATTATTACATAATTTTTTTTCTAGTACGTTACATTGCAACAAACTAATGAGAAACTTGTGCTTGTCGGAACTTTTAAAGTCGGAACTTTTAAATTCGTTACATAAATGGAA
Organism: Hylyphantes graminicola; assembly: GCA_023701765.1. Classification (NCBI taxonomy): domain Eukaryota; kingdom Metazoa; phylum Arthropoda; class Arachnida; order Araneae; family Linyphiidae; genus Hylyphantes; species Hylyphantes graminicola. The sequence goes on from CM043119.1 coordinate 16,579,017, forward strand.
GTTTTCAAAATTAGATTTCTTAACTTTAGCAGCATAAACCTTCAGATTCTTTAAGAATCCATTTATTTTGTCTTGGGTTTTGATTATTTTTATATTTTGACCTTGTAGCTCGGTATTTAGCTCATTTAGGTGCATAAATATTTCTGCTAAGTATGAAAGCTGAAACAATTAAGTTGGAGAGCTAAAAAAATCCGGCCAATTCTGGTTTAGCATCTTGTAAAAATGTCAGCATTTCAGATCGCAGCTCAAATAACTTGTTCAAAACCTTTCCACGAGACGACCATCGTAAAATTTAAAAAAACTATCACCCAAATATAATAGTTAAAGAGTACAGCATGTGTAAGACAGAGACGGGGGGGGGGTCGCGAAGTTAGTTTGTGGCATTAGGGGGTCGTCACCTACAAAAGGTTGAGAACCACTGCCTTAGTGGTTGCATTAGTTTTTTTTATTTCAATCAAGTTTTTACGAAAGGTAAAATAAGAATTTTTTTTTTAAATATATCAGTTAAAAGTTTGAAAGTTTTTATCAACGTGTGGAAAGAATTCATATAATTGAATTATTGCAGTTTTTAAGCAATGTAGTATTCATTTTAAAACTGGAACTATGATAGTGTAATAAATGTTTAAGAAAAATAATCCCTTTTGTTTCATACATGTTTTTTTTTTCTTTTACAGATTTTGACAGACCCCAAGCTGAAGGTATGTATCTTTTAGAAAATTATTGATAATTAAAATGTATAATATAATTTAATTGAAATTAAAAAGTTATTTAAGGCATATTATAAATGTAGTAAAATTTGTCATTTGTGTAAGGTATTAATATAGTGATATTAATGTACTTAAATACAAAACTTGTCTTTTAAAATACAAATGATCGTCTACACATCGTGCTTATTGCGAAATTTTTACGGATGTATACATATAATAGGCTGTCCAGTGGCTTAGGGTTGCGTTGGGTGCCTATTCAGGTGTCGGCTCGTCACTTGACTGTGGTTCTATAATGCGACGCCTGTCGCCAATAGCCCTCGTGTAGCTCTAGTGCGACGATAATTCAAACCTAACCAGTTGCTTAGTGGTAGGGCTTCGCATTGCCCGGATTGGGCGAGGTTGACTCATCCTTCCATCCCTTAAGAAAGCTGCTAAAATGAGGACCAAGCATGCTTGGGAACCATACATTGGGGTTTCGCTTGAGTTTGGCCACTAGGACATATGCCTAGTACCCCAGCGTCCTTGGTCACGCATCTAAAATGGGCATGGCAGGCTTTGGCCCTCTAACGGGCTGAAGAATTTTTATAAAATATTATCGTAAAATCTCTAGAAAAGTAGTAGTATAAATCCAAAACATGTTGGTGCAAATTCAAAAGTCACATAAAAACTTTAAAATTTGACTGCAAGTTTAAAAAAAATCGTAAATATAATTTTAACTTTTTCTCTTCATTATTCATTTTGTGGTTACAAAAATTAAATATAGATTTTGAGATTTTGAAAAGCAGTTAATTTATTCTACAGCCTTCACTGCAAAAAAAATTCTGTGAATTTTACAGTAAAAAGTACTGGCACTCAGGGCGCCAGCACTATTTACTGTAAAATTTACAGTACTATTCATTTTTTAACTACTGTATTTTTAGCAGTACTACGTACTGCTTATGGTTAAGTATTTATTGTAAAATATACAGTAGTAAAACGGTTTGACTATAGTAAGTTTTACACTACTTAGTAGTGTCGATTAGATATTTTTACTGTAAAATTCATGGTACAATTAATTTGTAACTGCTGCATTTTTTACAGTACAAAGAACTGTGTTTGGTTCAGTAATCGCTGTAAAATATGCAGTAGTAGATTGATTAAACTACTGTAAATTTCACACTACATAGCAATGTTAGCAAGATGGTTTTACTGTAAAATTTATAGTAGTTCAATTTGACTACTGTCAATTTTACACTACATAGTGATGTTAGCGAGATAGTTTGACTGTAAAATTTACAGTATTATTAATTTGCAAGTACTGTATTTTTTACACTATGGTTTTTAGTATTTATTGTATTATTTACAATTAGTCCTGATAACACGTTTGCCTTTACTACCAGGGAAACAAGTATTTTCAGGCTATTTCCTATTTTGAACCCAGGAATAAAACAAGAGAAAGAAACATTAATGTCCTCACAGTAATAATGTTAATACATTTTTATAATCTATATAAAATGTTGGGATTTCAAAGGTTAAAAATAAGCTACTGAAAAATTATTTAATGATTACCATAAGTAGGAAAAATAGAAAATTGTTATAATTTTTTTTTAATTAATTCCTCAAAACATTATAAAACTTACTTCTGTATTGGAATTCTTATTATTTTTAATTGTCGAGCTAGTAAAATAGGTAGGTCTGTTTCATTTTATAAAGATACAATTGTCTTCAAAAAATGTAAATAAAATAAATTTTTTCAAGCATGATATAAATCTTTTTATTAAATACTCACAAAAGAAAAAAGCATTCACACACAATATAAATTGTTTTAAAATTACACACAAAAACAAAGGAGGGTGGGGAGCAAGGAACCACTCCCTAAATATAAGCAATCTACCAAATTTTCCTCTTTAATAAAGTTAAATTTTTTATATGTATAAATTTATACTATCCAAACTAATTGCATAACGCCCATCATATGTACGAACAAACTAGAAGGAAAATATGTCCAAGAAACTCATTTCAGTTAATTCGAAATGGTTACAAATCTTAATTTTTTTTTAATTCGACCACATTTCCTTGAAAATTTACCCTTCAAATATTCACACACATTCGTAAAAAAATTAACTGAATGACAGAATATGTACAAAAAAATACTCATCAATGACAAAAATCTAATGCTGGTGTTTTATCCAACTTTTTCAGAAAGAATAAATATAAAAATTAAAATGTGCAAGTTTGCATATTCAACATTTAACTAGTTTAAACAGAGCAGTATATAAAAATATAACAGAAAGAAATATCAAATATATTTTCAAAAAAATACAATGCCTATATAAACATATATAATCAACAACACTTTATCTAACATTAAAATTGCAAAAGATTCTGCATGACACCATATGCGTCTTGGAAACTCCTACACGTTTCGGCTAATCCACTAAATTATGGGAGAAAGATTAAGACTAGCATTTGACAAGTCAAGTTTCAAGTGAAAAATTCCTACACGTATCCGCCTCAGGATTCAGCCCTCTCAGGAGTGCGGGGGTTCGAATCCCACCTACTGCCAGTCCTCCTATAAATCGGATATCTGTACTGGGAAAGAGTAGAAATCCAACTCGTGATGGAGGGGCCCGAGTACACTGGAACAGACGTGCTCGTTAAATCTGTGGAGTCCAAAGTCCCTACGGCGTCAGCGTACGATGTCGCTCGAAGTTCGTTGGGTGCCCACTCAGGCGTCGACCTCGTCACTTGACCAGAGTTCTAAATTACGAGGCGTTATTGGCTGTGTTAAAGCTCCTAATGGAGGCTAGAAATAGGCAGCCGGAAACGATTACACTACACTATCTTGAACTTGTGTACTGAATCTGCAAAACACAAAAGATCTATATTACTATAACTAGTTTTTATAGTAGTGATAACAAAAATTTATAATTTTTAACAGCAATTTAATTTTTCCTGACTCTGTAGAGAATTTTTATAATTTTTATGTTAATTTATAAAAAAAGTACAAATATCCAAACAGATGTGTGTTCCTAAATCTATCGAATTAAAAATATCAATATAACTTGATGGGACGGAAATGCCTGCCAACAAATCGTTCAATAAAAAATGAAGATATGAAACAGGTGAAATAAAAAATTCTAAGTATCGATTGCACAGGGTTGAAATCAAAGTGTATTCTTATGGTTCATGATGCATACAAATTAATTTTTCTAATCATAAAAAAATAATAGTCGAAGATGAACTAGTTTTAAATTTTTAGCAGATAATTTAGAAGTTAGGCCGAAACAACAAAACTTACTTTCTTGGGGAGGTCCACATTTACAAATTGCTTGTATCATTTAAAAGATAATGCATGGGTGCCATCAAAATTTACAAGACTGAACTTTAAAAATTTTACAATTTTAGAAATAAAATATAACATTACCCCTTCAATAAACAACTAAAATTTCAACGTTATTAAATAATTATTTGCTTAAAGTAAATAGAAATATATATTTAGTACTTACAAATGGAATACAATCTTGATTATGAACTTAATTAAAAAAATACTTGGTGAAATATTTAGTTATTTATATTTATTCTTATGGAAAAATATTTTATACAACACCTTGATTTGAACTTCATGGTTATTATATGGCAGTAGGTATATTTCACAGTTGATTATTTACAAGAATATTTAACTCGTTTATAAATAAATAAAAAAAAATATTTTTAATTCCTTTCAATTTATTTAGTACTTTTTTTGTGTGGAAAAAGCTTGTTATTTTAGTAGACTAGAAATTACTAACAAAATATAATTCTGAATATATATAAAGCCAAAGCCGTCTATAAGACGACCTCCCCATATTCTTTTCAAACTTAAACCTGTCTAAAATCAGAAACCACAGTATAGGCTGAAGTAGAAAAATGCTTAAAAATTTTAACCGTAATCAAAATTCAAGCTGTTCTTGTAATCACGACTCACTGACACTTGATCGGAAGAAAATATTCTGGTTGTTTCAACTTGCCTGAATCGGAGCTACTAAAGTATTGAGATTACACTCTTCCGATCACTTTTTGTTTCGATACAGGGCAATTTTAGCGTTGCATAGTTTATAATCAACATAGATTGGTTGTTTATAACAACTATCTTTATAATCACTATAACAAAAACAACAAAGAAACAATACGACAATATTGTGCCAGTGTCACGCCAAGGGGGAAAAATCCCGTACAGGCGAGTACTTAGAATCGAACAAAACAAACTAAATATATATATATATATACTATGTTATATAATGAATAAGATAGAATTTAGAATATAATACAGAAAGAAAAGAAACTTACTTAAACGCTTTCGAAGTTCCAATCCAAAAATGTCATCTTTCAAAAATGGCGGGTGGCGGCTTTCAATGAGGATGTAATGCGGTCCAATCTTGTATCACATCACGTGAAAATAGTTCTCAAAGATTATTGTTATATTATCTAATAAAATACATTAAAGGTTCCGAAACATTGTTTTCCTAATTAAACATTGCCAATTAAGTACCATATCTAAAAAAATATTTAAACAAATTTATAAACGAAAACAAAAATTCTGTTCGTTTGTAAGTACTACAATATGTTACAGTTCATAGTACTGTATTTGCGCGTCATGACTGTAAAGCAATGCATTTACAGTACAAATAATCCAAAATAACTGTAAAATATTATGTTTTTTTTTTACAGTGTTTATAATTAGCTGAGTTTTTAATAATTTTATTTATGATAAATAGTATTGGATATTTCAGATGTAGGGTAGGTGGGGTAAGTGGGGCCACCCTCCTGGCATTTCCCCAATCATTGACTTTTAAAAGAATATGTTACAATATTTTTACGTATTTACCCCCATACACACAGAAAACATTATGGCATCATTTTCATTTAAGTATGTAACAAGGTACAATCCTTTTAGTGACAATTTTTAAAATTGCATCCTATCGTAATTCACACCATCATACTATTTTTTATTTATTTCCAAACGATTCATGATACAAAACAAAATGTTATATATTTTGAAAGTGTATAAAACATAGTATATTTTTGAAGTGCCATGCACTTGTTATGCTTATAAGGTTAAAACAAAATTAAGGGGGGGGGGGGGCATTTGCCCCGCGTTTGGGGTAAGTGGGCCACCACAATGGCGGGGTAAGTGGGCCACCACAATGGCGGGGTAAGTGGGCCAGGGGTGGCCCACTTTCCCCAACTCTTTAATATACTCAAAAATAGTCATATTCACTGATTCGTAGGGTTAGTCATAACATAGTTAGTCATAATAAGGGTTAGTCATATTCACAGTCATATTCACTGCCATAGGCCCAGTTTAAAATCTGTAGTCTTAACATTTAGGTTACACCACATGCAAAAATTAAATGATGAAAACTAACTTATTTTTTCTTTTAGTTAGCTTGCATGCTAGAAAAATTTGCTATGGAGAAACTATTGAAAAAAAAAATTTTTTTGAAACACTCAAAATATCATGTAGATTTTCCCACTTGCCCCACCATATCTCTACCAGTAATGTGTAAAAATATACTGGGTACTAAATATACTGGGGTACCCACTTACCCCATCTTGCGGGGCAAGTGGGCCACTCCGACGACCAAAATGAAAAATATTTTTTTTTATTTATTTTTTGCCAATTTGTTTTAAGATTGTCATGGGTACAGTAATAACATACGAGAGAATGGGCCACAAAAAAATAAGTTGTCAGTCCTACTACATCCAGTGCTATGAGGATCTAAAGTCGAATTATGCCGATAAGGGTCCCCATTTACCCCGCCTTACCCTATATAATATTTCACTTCCATTAATAATCTAAATGTGAAAACAATATTTATTGAAAACATTTGAATTCTCTCAAAACTAAAAAGAATGCAGTATATTCAAATCAAACTATATTTATTGATGAGTTTTAGAATCATACAGTACACATCGTGAACATAAAATACTTCAACGTTTTAACTTTTGAATATGAAATGCAATAAATTAGAGTATTCATAATTCGTACAGTATATAATCAATACGCAAAATTCTTTAAGACACAAATTATTTATAAATATTAATAAAAACAGCAGATTAGTATATATAAAGTCAAAACCTTAAAATTAACTGTTATTAACTATTATCAAAAGGGTGTTGTTTATTTTTTAAAAAAGTAGCTAATTTGTCCACTTGTAATGAAAGTATAATTTTGGTTCGTTCTTTAATCATTTTACGCATTTTATCTAATAAATATTTTTAAAAATTTATTTCCTGCTAGTAATGAAATCCAAAACAAACATTAGTCTTTTAAAAACAAACATATTAAGTATTAACACCAAACAAATATTTATCGAATAAACATAACTTCAATTCGAAACTACTTCCAAACAAACCAAACAAAATCGATAACAAACAACATTACGAACTGGAGTTCTTCTATTGAAAACTTTAAGCTAATACACAATCACGATAACAAATTCAGCATTTGTAATGAAAGAAAAAAACGAAAATCCAGCTCCATGTTTCTCCTAATTAAACTGTCAAAAACATTGTAAAGAGTTAAGCCTAACACGATAACAGAAGAATGGCATAGAACGTGTCTGAAAAAACATCTAATTAAAACTAGTCTCGCTCCAAATCCAAAGCAATAAACATATGTCCATGCGTTAAATTGAAAAAATTTTAACTGAAATTTTTGGAAGAAAAAACTATTTTTATCGATACTGTTAGAAACTTTGTTCAAAATAAAATTTGATAATTTTTTAGAAGGGATCAGAAACGTGAAAACCTTACACCGAAGCATATTTAAATTGAAGTTAGGATGAAAAATTTCCAAGTTGAGAATTATTTGTCGGATGTGCTTTGTCATTTGGCATCACTTAAATATTCCCGAGCCTATTGGGTCATAAACGATGGATTTCTCCTTTGTCGCTTAAGGGGACATAGGAGCCTTAAAAATGTGCAAAGAAGGTACTACAAAGCATAGTTTGATCTTTCATGTAATTTTTGAACTACTCCATATATAAGTATAATTTTTTTATATGTAATTCTACAAGATTTATTAAATATAAAACAAATTTTAAAATTTATGAAACTTTATCCAGAACTAAAATAAATGATATTAAACATAAAGCTATTTGAACACATTGGGATTAGGCTTGCGCGGCAAATTTTGAGGTCAAAATTAAAAAAAATGACCAAGAAAATGACTTTATATTGTACAAATATGTACAAAGACTTATACCTAAATTCTCCGTTCAATTTTAATTAGAAATTATTTTAGGAACTTTTTTTCTTAAAAAATTAATAAAAATTTTAAATTTTGATTTAATTTTTTTAAATAATTTCTAATTAAAATTGAGCTGATAATTTAGGTATAAGTCTTTGTTTGTACATATTTGTACAATATAAAGTCCTTTTCTTGGTCATTTTTTCAATTTTGACCTCAAAATTTGCCGCGCAAGCTTAATACCAATGTGTCCAAATAGCTTTATGTTTAATATAATTTATTTTAGTTTTGGCTAAAGTTTCATAAATTTTAAAATTTGTTTTATATTAAATAAATCTTATAAAATTACATATAAAAAATTATACTTATATATTGAGTAGTTAAAAAATTGCATGAAATATCAAACTATACTTTGTCGTACCTTCTTTGCACATTTTAAGACTCCTATGACCCCTTAACACTGGGCAAGATATTCTAAAAATAGCAATTATCAATACCGATTTACTAGTTCAAAGATGTTGAGGCATGGTGACCGGTGTTGTAGATGAATAAATGTTGGAAATATCAGAAGATTTTTTGGACTTCGAATATAAGTAACCACAGAACTAAACTACATAACATTGAATAACAAATAATGGCTCAGGACATCACAGGTCGTTTTGGCTTGAAAGTAGGAGCAAAAGTGATGTCTTGTTCGGTTCGACTCTCACTGCGAATGAATATGTCCCTCCTTTATTGTGCAGGGATTGGATAAAAGAATATATTATAATTTATACTATTGGGTGAGAGTTTTTAGTGACAGATCTTTAGTTTTAGTTCGTAAATTATGCAGAATTCGGATGCAAAGATTAGTACCGTATGCAAAAGTTTTACTTAATCCATTGAGGCTCAAAATGGGGTGCCGAAACAAAGAAAGTTAATAGATATTAAATTAAATAAGATTCACCACAATGTACTTCCAGTTAGCTTTTTGACAACATAAGGAGAAAATATAGAGGACTAATAACAAGCAACTTGACTGGCATTTGATTTTTTTGCAGACACTTTAGAAGTTATTGCATACCGCACTTTTGAGGTCAAATAATATCGATGCAAAAAAAATGGATGAATTTCTAGGATAGAAGATAATGCAATGGAATAAGACATTATTATTTAGGTTGACAAGTGGTGGTGTTCTGTTTAAATCATAAATTAGAAACCTCCCATATAGGTCCAGAGATAGCTCGGTTATGTCAGGGATCAATGTAGTTATGAATTTATAATCTTATTCTATTACACTATTAAGCTACATCACTCTGTTAATCTAATACTCAATCACTTCCGTCTTTCCCGAAAGCATTCTATTAACACTTTACCTACGGGCGTCGACTGACCCGTAGACTAAGAACACTCTAAGTTTCAAACTCTCATTGGAGAATTTCTACATTGAAATTGATATAGAAACTAGCGCGCCCCCTTTGTGTCTAAGGGAACTAATGTAATGGTTTCTGGCTGTCTATTTGCAGTCACCTTTAGGAGATTTAACAGAGCCAATGACATCTCGTAATTTGGAACCCTTATCAAGTGACGATAGGGATCTATTTTTGACTACAACTTATTTTTGAATATATACAGCTAGTCATTGACTTTTATATCCCTCGTAGGCCCATCCTCAAGATATTTGACCTTGTGCTTCTTTTTCTCCATTAATAAACCTACAGACTGACTACGCTTGTCATTTTAGACATGGTCCCCCAAAGATCCACAAGTGATTCGATTGAATAACTCGTCAAATATTCATCCAAATGTAACAAAAACTTAGATTTAGGGGTTTTCGAGGGTTTTTCACATTTCTAAGTAATTAAAATTGGGTGTTGCTATTGAAAATTTTAAAGTTCGTAACATTTTTAATATTAAGACGGACCCTTATGCAAATTTTGTGTCATGCAATTAACTCAAAATGTTATTTGTTCACATAGTCAAAAAGGTCCGATGTAAAAGGATGACTAACGGTTGAAATAATCACTAGTGGGTAACTTTTTTTTAACAGAGAACATTACGAAGAAACAGTAGCCCTACAATTGAAAGTACAATTATGCCAATCAACAAATCAACCTTTAATAGTGTTTTAGTTGCTTTCGACACGTTAGAAGAGCTAGGCATTAGATTAAGTTGCTGGTCTAGAAGATTTTTAGTCTACGGGTCAGTCGACGCCCGTAGGTAAAGTGTTAAGAGGGAATGGGCAAGCTGGATCGCGGGTCTCCAAAGCAAGGTGCATCAGTGTTAATCCGATGGAGGAAAAGTATTTTCTCTGCCACATTTCTTCGACTGTATTGAATATTTTTACAAACGGATTTTTATATGATAAATTTAGCTAACTTACAGGTCCCGACAATCCCTTTTTGAAATTAGTTCGAATATTTTTTTATTTTGAATAAATAATTTTACAAAAAGTATTCGAAGCAATTTTTAAAAGTGGGATTATAGAGGCATGTAAGTTATCTACATTAATTATATTAAAACATCTGTAAAAATATTCAATACAGCCGGAGAAATGTAGCAGAGAAAATAGTCTTTTCCCTTTTTGATTACCATTGAGGCACTTCAGTTTGGAGACCCCCGGTCCACCGCGTACATTCCCTCTTAATGTATTCATAACCATATCCTATTGTTACTTTTATCCAGTCAGTAAGTTTCTTACATGCAAACGGAAAGGTCCGGGCATCGCCAAAATAACTTTTCATTTATAAATAGTTCGTACAGACAAAACGTCTACGAATTATAACCCGTTTAGATTGGTAAATATACTTCAAAGTTCCGATGCCGCAAACGATATTGCAATTAACCCTTTCAGTCCCAGTGATGCCATTTGGCATTACCCCTTTCAATATTTTTTCCCCAAATGTTAAAGACCGTTATGACATCCAAACACAATCATTCGATTCTTCACACTTTGTTCTATTAGCAATATTTTATATTAATCTCAATAAAAGTCAGTACTACTATTTTTTTTATTCAGAAAATAGCCAACAAGCGTTTCACCTGATTTTTGAAAAGTTCACTTCAGTTCCACATATTTAAAACACAATTTAAACTATTTTGGTTAAAATAATTACCTACTAAATTTTTTTTAATAATATGGTCAGATACCTCAAAATATATAACTCGAAGTGTTTTTAGGTAATATATATATTTTTATTTTGTTGTTTTCCGCAGTTAAAAAATGTTGGCATTATTTCAAAAACCATATAAAAAATTAAAATGAATTTTTTTTTTATGGAACTCGCATATTTGACCTAAAATAGGCTTATTTTGTGAATATCAGAAGTTTCTGTAGTGTATTAATTTTTTGGGACTGAAAGGGTTAAAAGTTTGGTTGGTTGCCTACTCGGTTACCAGCTTATGACTTGACTCTGGTTCCACATTTCGTCACCAATAGCCCCGTATAGCTTTAGTGCGACAATCTTTTCAACCCGAACCAGTCGTGCCCGAAACCAAACTAAACTAATGTTTTTATAAATATTTCCTATAGCAACATCACTCATTACTCACAAATACTCCGTTGTTTCATTACTTTTTGTAAACCAAATTCCTTGTCTCCAGGTCTCCAGGGCTGCTACAAAGTGATGAAGTGGTTAAAATAACTTACAAATTTTGTGCCCAAGATAAAATGCAAGGTCATAATGAGTCAAACTAAGACCATAGATCAGAACAACTTATGTATAACAATTGAGTTATTAGAAAAAGTATTTTTTAAAGAAAATTTAACACTTCTTTATCGAATAAAAACGGTAATAGCAAAAAATTTCAATAATTGTTCAATGATCAATTGTTCAATTGAGAGTTCTAACTGCATTTTGTGCGTCAAAATTGGTAACGAGAGTCACTGGTATTTACAAATAGGGCACTGACCCTCTCATCCTTTCATATGGTCATATGGGGTCATATGGGGCCTTTCATATGGGGCTAAGTAAACTTTTAAGGGGGTCTGGCACCTCCATAGAAGCCCATGTTAAATTGTCCAACTTTGGGGGCATCTCAAGAATTAACTAATAGATAGATCTATTTCAAATTTTCGCAGTTTCATCTACATACATTTTTAAGTATTTTAAAGTAAGATTATTTTGAAAAACCAAAAACTAGATGAAATATGAATTTTTAAAAATATCTTTAAAAAATTTCAATATTTTTAACCTAAAATATTTTTTTTAGAAAAAAGTACAAAACTTAGACTATTTCCTGTGTTAAAATGCTTAAATATACCTTGTGAATTACACTAAAAAAAATCAAGTATTTAAATGAATAACATATTTAGTTATGTGCCCCCAAACATTAACATGATTCAAAAATTGTAAAACTGAGAAAAACCAATTTAAAGCTTTTATTGTTAACCCATTTCCTTACGAAGGATTTTTGCTTCCTCGTAATATTTGATAGGAATAACTTTATCGAATCTTTAGTCGTTTGGCCGTTCTGGTCCGTTTCAGTAAGGAAAGGGTTAAATAAAATGGCTTTTAATGTCAAAATTATGTTTACAATCATCTTGATACTTTGTGACATTATTAATAAAGGTTGTAATAGTATTTTAAGCCAACAATTTTTTTTTTTACTTTTTCACCGATTTTGAGGTACCAGACCCCCTTAAGTTTTGTAGCTATCCAGTCTTAGTTTTGGGTAGATTTCAATGAATGCTGAACTGAACTGAAATTCTTGAAGGAGCATCGAAACGCTCGCCAATAGCGTCGGTGAAGCTCGGCAACCCTGTAAGAGCAACCCAACTTTTTTACCTGTTAAAATAGGCATTTTAAACCAACTTTTTCAATATTTTTTAACAGAAAATTTATACGTTATTGCTTTAAAAGTTCTTTATAAAATGAAGTTTCGGAAACATGCACTTCAAAGAAATGGAATTGCAAGAACAATCTTTAAAACTTTCATTCCTTGGAGTACTATTCCTGGCAACATCTAATGAAAACTGTCACGTTAAGTGTCAATTGTGATCGGTGAATTCATGCCAAATGTGGCAATATTCTCCCTAAAGCTGTCACCAAGTGACCCAAAAATAGGCTTTACCAGCTTATTATGGGAAGCTAATTCCAGAGTTTCAGTTTAGTTCAGTGGCTCCACCACGCTTCAAGTCACTCCAACGAATAGTTCTCATTTAAAACAGAAGTAAAATTGTTTTTTTAACAAGATATTGTTCTTTCTGGCAGATCAGTCCCCTGAAGAAATTCCTCTAATCTGTGAGTCTTTTTTTTTTTGTATTACCATCGCAGTGGCTCACGTTACCAATTTCGACGCACAAATTGTGGTTGGGCTCTCTATAGATTAGTTAGAGCTCTCTATAGATTTTTAAACTATTGACGCCCTATTTGTAAATTCTATTAACACTTTTCTCACATAATAAAACGTTGAATTTTATTTAAAAAACTTTTTCGGTATAACTTAATTGTTTTACATAAATTCTTCCGTACTGTAGTCTTAATTTGCCTAATATAGTTCATATTTCTTTAAACTTAAGCAGAAATATTCCTTTACATGGAAATTGTTCTTGCCAATCATCGTTAATGGGAGAAATATATCCAAACTTTAACTTCGCCTATTAGGTACTGTCGGGATCTTATATATGTCATTATTATTACATGCGTTCTGACAATTTTTAATCCTGAAAATCCTCTTTTAGCAATCTTCATTTATAATCATCTTGTACCCTTCGTAGACTTCTACTGTTACAGCTTTTAATTTCATCACAAATTTACTCAAAATAGTTAGTATATAGATTGCAGCTTTATCACACCAACACAGGAACATGTTCTAGAAATTACGAGACAAGAATAATCAATAAAACACAAGCGCGGCCATTTGCGCCGGACCTTCTTATCTAATTTCCCTTTAAATTAAAAATCAGTGGTCCTGGTACATTAATTCGCCTCTGTCGTCGGCGCTAATATTTTACTTAAGCCTTTTCACACGCGCATCACAACTTTAGTGTCACAAAATTGTAAGTTTGGTTTAGCTAAAGTTGGCACTCTTAAGCTGAGCAATAAGCTTCTTTCGGGTGAAGTAAATCCTTTCAGATTTCATTCCTGAACTTTTCTTCCTGGATGCTTCGATTGTTGCTCTGTACCCACATGACACCGATTCACCGATATTCGTTGGAAGAAGAATTTACTTTCATTCGCAATTTCTGTTACCACTTAAGGCCTAAAACATGCAATCTTTGCTGCTAGAATTTTATGAAAAGCTTGGTAACAATGCTTCGAATTACTAACCACTATCGAATAATGCAAAAACCTCTTGGTCTTTACTCAAGTTACATGACATGTTCTCAGAACATTGAACCAAAAACTTTGTTTTGTAAAATCTCTTCTAAACTGGAGAAGTCATTATAAAAACGACAATTTGCATCAGCAGTTAATAGGATAATGACACCGAGAAACAAATCCTAGATATACCAAAGTCTAACTAGAAATCACGTCTAATGTCTTATCTTCTAGCCTCACATCATAGAGTTAGGAAAGAGAATAGAGCGGTTCATGTATGTGCTCAGTAACGCACAAAAGATGCAGGCTAGAACGGTGCATTTTGAAATTCCTAGGCACCAGTTTCGGTTACTATGGTCTGCGCAGTAGCTCGTAATACCTGACAGCTCTGCTTCAAACCTTTTGAACTTGAAGATGTAGACCCCTCTACTCCTCCTTCCTAACTCTATGCCTCAATATTTTATGTGTTTTCTTATACATACCAAAATCTGTTTATTAAAATATTGAAAAAGGCAAATTTATGAGGGATTGCCAGTCTCATAAATCTAAATGCATTAGTTTTAAAAACGCAATTACTGCAACTCTTTGCCATGTAAGCATTTTTTTCACCAGGTATGAGAATCATCATAACAGCAACAACAAAAAATGATGGGGGAAATGTCATCTTGTAAATTATTAACTCATAGTTTCAATACTCAAAAGTATTCTGAAGAGGGTGACACAATATTTGAACTATATCGATTTATTATTAATTTTATTATAAATTAATATTTTATTCTCAAATTTATTTTATTTCGCTGTTATGACTATTCGCGTACCTAGTGAGAGGTCTGGGTAGCCTATTCGGCAAGAAGCTTACCTTGCATGCCAAATGTCTCGGGTTCGGGCCCGAAGAGTGCCAAAATAACTGTAACCTACATGCGGTATGTGCAGCGTACGACGAATAATATCCCGTGTAAAGGAAGTGCACGTTAAATATGATTCAAAGTCCCGCCACTGCGTACGATGTCGCCCTTAACCCTTTCAGTCCCAATGACAATATGGCGTCATCATTTTAGAAAAAAAAATTCTGATCGTCTATAGTGATATCAAAAAGCACATCATTCGATTCTTCTAACTTTTTCTATTAGAAAATATTTTTTATCAATCCCAATAGATGGTCGTCCCTATTATTTTTATTTAGTTGTGATCAGAAAAATGATGCCAAATGGCATCACTGGAACTGAAAGGGTTAAAAGTTGCATTGGGTTACCTACTGAGGTGTTGGCACGTCATTTGATTGTGTTGCTAAATTATGAAGCTCTCAGCCCTCGTGTAGCTCTAGTGCGATAATGGTTGAACCAAATCCTTTGCGTTTCTGAAATACCGCTTTTTAACATCGCATGGTTTCAAAATTTTAGTTTCGACTTAATTTGGGCTAGAACTTTGTGAAACTAAACCAGCGACATGCTAATTGGGTACTAGACTACAATCGATGAACTAGCGCGGAATTGCAAATTTATCTCCGAAAACAAAGTTGTGTTTTATCAGGAAGGGGTGGGGCTTAGTCGGGTGAAAAACCCAGTCTGCTCTTGTGATTGGCCTTGTTTAAGGTGGAATTACTGCTATTGGGTACGAGGAAGAGGTGAGAAGGCTGTTAGGAACAAATGGGATGTGTTTGAAAAAAATAAGAGATTAGGTGCTCGTGTTTTATTTGTTATCTTGTAACTATTAACTAGAATGGGAGGTCAATTGGCTCGTTAGTTCATTGGTGGGTTAAGATTTGATATAAAGTAAAGGTTGAGTTAATCACAATGCGTTTACGGGTGATAAGTGAAAAGTTTAACTTTAAACAATAAAAGTTTTTTTAAAAAATGAAAATAAAATTTCAATTTATATTTCCATCCAAAAGTTTATTTTGGTTTGCATAAAGTTGTCGACTTATACACAGTCTGTGTAGCTAAAACCCGCCGAAAAATAACCCTAAAAGGAGTGCCGATTCAGATATCGGCTCATCACTTGAGTGGGGTTCTAAATTACGATGCATGTCGCCATCGCCCTCGCATGTCTCTAAAGCAAAGCTTTTCAATTCAAACCCAAACCCATGGTATAAAAACTAATTCTAAAATAGAAGTAAAAGGCATTATATAAACTAAATAGTTCGTTAAGTATTTAAAATCGACTCTATTTTACTATCAAAAAATTAAAACTAAAACATTTCTACTCATTTGGGCAAATGGGATAAGGAGGGTATATCCTATTTTATAACAAGTATAACATATTATTCTAAAAGTATAACATATTATTCTAAAAGTATTACATAGTATTCTAAAAGTATTACATATTATTCTAAAAGAATAACACAATATTCAAAAAGTATAACATATTATTCTAAAAGTATTACATTTCATTCTAAAAATATGACTTATGCTACAAGAGTTTCTTTTTGCTTATTTTACTGTTTTTCTACTGTTTATATCTCGCTATCTTTTTTGTTGTTTTGTGTAGATTGCACCTACACGCGGGGCGGCGCCGGGGGTCTGATCAGCCCTGTTGACGTTGGCAAGTCCATCATGAACTACTCCCTCACTTGGAAGGTACCCCTCGACTGCACTTGGGTCATTCAGGTGGAGCCAGGATGGAAAGTAAGTGGATCAACACAATTGAAGAGTACACGGGAAGAACCGATTGATTTCTTTAGAGACTTTCCGTAATTGTCTCTTCTTGGCGGACATTGGCAACCGGAAACCGGTTTTTCTTATGGTTCTTCAATTGCGGTACAAACGTGGGACTCGTTCCACTCAACTCTGGCTTGAATAAGGGTTGCCGCGAAAGATAAACAAAGATAGTAACTGGCTTCTTTACACCAGTTTAGGCGATTTCTCGCTACCATCCCTAAAGAGGCTACTAAAGCCTTGCACGAAATCAATCGGTTCTTCCCGTGTACTCTTCAATTATTGGCTTGTTTCAGGTGACGTTATTTCCTTCCATCTTTCATTCCGGAATTATTTTTCAATCAATACAAGAGAAATCGGTCGAAAAAAAATTCTAAAAGCACTTACGATGTTGCTCTAAGGTTGAATGAGGTGTCGATCTCGTTACTTGACCATAGTTCAATAGTAAGTTACCCATTGCATCTATCCCTCCTGTAGCTCTAGTGCGCAGATAATTCAACCCCGATGTTTTAGTCGGTGCTCCAATTGGTGCTCTGTTTTCACGTAACATTGATTCGCCAATCAAGGCTCAAGAAAGAATTATTTATTACTAGCAGTATGGTCCCGCCTTACTGGGAACCCGTTAACTTCGCATTGCTTCCTATTAGAGGCATGCTTACTTGTGAAAATACACTCAAAATCAAAACAAAATTAAATTCGTGTTGGCGCATGCGCACTTAAAAGAGCAAACACTAATAGAGGATGAAGCAGCCTTAGGGCGAGCGCATATCTCAACCAAAATCAAACTAATAGAGGATGGCGTCAAGCCCCCGTTTCGGCCCGGTCCATGTATTTTCAAGCCCTGTTATTGTCCCGCAATCCCACGTGGATGACGTTTTTTTTAAAACTAATTATATTAATTAAAAATCACAATCAAATATGAAAAAACTAAGCCTCAGGTGCACACGTAGGTATTAAAAGGAATCTATATTAAAAATTTTGAATTTTTTAGAGCAGTCTAAGTAGGTCTTTTGCGATCCACAGACATACACACAGACAGACAGACTCTTTCTTTTATTATTATAGATTTTTTATCACCCTTTCTGTAGCGCCACTAGCGCCAGGGCATAGTATGTTCTAACCACTACCGGTTGGTAAACTGTTAATTGTAGTCTACTCGGAGTATCCCGAAACTGATTATAACAAGCGGTTTAGATGATTATCACCAAACACTACCCAAATTTACATTACTTTGCTAATTTAGCAAGTTACTTAAATTCTTAGCTATTTTAAGGTTCCGTCTAAAATTTATTTTTTATTGTTATACAAATTTGTGGGTAAGGTGTTATATTTTTTAGTGAAATGATTCGAATATACATTTTGTTTTTCAATTGGGTGCAATAATGTCTACGACTGGACAGTGGTCATTTTTGTGATGTAAGAAGTTGACGAAAAAGTGGAAAGGAACATAATTTTATGATTTAGCGCTTCTCAGCTAAGTTTTTACGCATTTGAAGGTGTGTTCTTTGGGAAATTATAACTCAAAACCAGAATTATTAAAAAAATCATATACTAAAATGTTAACCGAAGTTTAAATCATCCAATGCCGTTTTTATGAATTACGGCGGCAGAACTACGTGAGGATGGAAATCCGAAGCTCACAATACGACACAATACAAATTTTAATATTATTGGAAATTATGTCAGCTTAAATACAGACCCTCAAATAAGAATAAAAAATTATTTAAAGTCAAGTGGAATATTTTTAATATTCAAGTACTTCAGTTACTAAAGCAAATCCTTCTTCAAAACTCTCTAAAAATTGACATCCCCCCCCCCCACCTTTCATTTGAAGATGAGTGTATTTACGTATTTAATTTGTATTTTTAAAAGATTTCATTAAATTAACTCTTCTTTCTTAGGATTATAAAGGCATTAATAATTATTTCTTAACATGAAAACTAAGTACTCAACTACTGAAAAGTACCAAAATGCCAAGTGCAGTTTTTTAAGCTAAAGTTTTATAATTTAATCATGAACTCTCGTAAAAACACTATAAATGGAAATAAATAAATTCTTTATATCTCAAGAACACAAAAAAATCCTTGACAGAAATAAATTCCATTTACCTTAAATGAATAATCTAGTTCTAGTGAACTTGAAAGGCGTCTATTATCTCTGGACTTTCCAAAAAAGCAATTAAGAGAATCTTTCTTCTACCTTTTAATTGAGTAATCGCTTTGAGAGATTAGTTGAAAACAACGCACAACAACAGAATGCTTGAAAGACGAATCTGCTTTTAAGCAATTAAAGATTTACTAAGTGGTGCGTCCTGGGAGGATAGATCCCCTCTAGAAAATCACCAAGGAAATAACTTTTTCATCCTCTTGGCTCTTGAATGGAGGAGGGTATTTGTGTGATTTTTTGAGAACAAATAAATAAAGATTACGACTTTCTTTTCCTTAACGGCAGGTTTCAGCTGGCGTTCGTTTCTATTCTTTATTAGTTTCGATTGAGACAAAAGGACGCGTGTTTAATGTATTTCCACTTTTTCCAAAAGAAAAGTAGACAAAATTTGCTTTGTACACATTATACTACAAGTGTTAAACATTATACTACAGTGTTACACATTATACTACAGTGTTACACATTATACTACAGTGTTACACATTATACTACAGTGTTACACATTGTACTATAAGTGTTACACATTATACTACAAGTGTTACACAATATACAAGTGTCAAACATTATACAAGTGTCGCACATCATACAAGTGTCGCACATCATACAAGTGTCGCACATCATACAAGTGTCGCACATCATACAAGTGTCGCACATCATACAAGTGTCGCACATCATACAAGTGTCGCACATCATACAAGTGTCGCACATCATACAAGTGTCGCACATCATACAAGTGTCGCACATCATACAAGTGTCGCACATCATACAAGTGTCGCACATCATACAAGTGTCGCACATCATACAAGTGCGCTATACTACAAGTGTTACACGCTATACTACAAGTGTTACACACTATACTACAAGTGTTACACGCTATACTACAAGTGTTACACGCTATACTACTAGTGTTACACGCTATACTACTAGTGTTACACGCTATACTACTAGTGTTACAAAAATGGGATTTTTAAGCACTTTCTCACCATCATCAGATGATGGAGCTGCTGTTTAGACTAAGTTTTGAGTAGGAAGTCAATTAGTAAGTGTTTCGAAAATTTCCGGGAGTCAAACGCCCAAATCAAAACCTTCATATAAAAGTATGAATTTCGTATAATTTCATGTCAGCCGTCAGATTACGGGTGAGGGATCGAGCCAAATATCACGAAATATCAAATAAAGTGGGAATATACTTAAATTTAAAATAAAATGGTTGCATAATCGAAATTTTATTTTATAGTAAACGGACTAAAATTACGGTTGAAAACGCGTTCTGAATTGTTGCAGTTAAGATTTGTTTGTTCCTAAATTTTATAACATTTGTCAAAATTACACCTTTTATGGCATATGAATTAAATTATTAAAAATTGGCAAAAAAATACATAAAATAATTTCTCAGTACATAAAGAATACTATAATACCTTTTACTTCAAAGAACAATTGCTAAAAAATACTTTGTTAACTTTTTAGCATACTCTTAATGCAAGCGATGCCTTTTAATTTGATTGAGGGAAAAAAACTTTCACCTTAATGCTTTTTATGGTTTTTTTTCCTTTCATTCTCAAAAGTCCTTCATTTCTGAAAAGTGGTGAAAGTCGGTGAATGTTAATCCATTATGAATGAGAAGAAATGATGGTGGAAAATTAGTATGGAAACTTTTCTTCTGCTTTTAACATTTTCATTCGCCTGACAGGCTTCAGTGTATCTAATGGCATATTATTATTTCAGCATCGGAGGAGTGTTCCAAAAAACAAGCACGCGTGACCCTTAATAGGAAATTGGATACGTCAGAACAGTGACATGTCCATTAACTTTGGACCGGGAGAAGATTGACAAGGGCTTAAAAACTATTGATAAAACGAAAATTAATCTTTCCCCTTCCTTGGTCTTACTCTGAAAAAATAAGAGGTTGTCAAAAACAGTGACATAGCGTAAATTCGGGTTCACGTGAGCATTTATTTCGATTTGACGTGATAAGGTAATTTAATTTCAAAACTAGTATATTCCATTTTGAGTTTTTTGTTATCGAAAATCATTGTTTTATAATTAGAAATGCAACTGGCTTGGAATATTATTTTCACGGTTATTATTATTTTTTTCTTTGTGTGTTTAAATTGCGAAGAAAAATCGGGGCTTTTTTTTGTCTTTTACATTTTATTCTTTTGTATTTCTTTTTCTATTTTATTCCATATAAAATGTAATTAAAATTTAGCAATCTTAACTCTTACATTTTAAGTACTTATAGAAACTAATGAGTAGTGCTAAACAACATTTTAAAATAGGCAAATTAGGTAGCATATTACAAACTACTGATCTTAACCAAAACTTTTAATTTAAAATAGGGACAATTAACCAGCTAGAACTAAATAAACAACATAGCAAATGTTACATTATTGAACAAACTATCATTAACATAAAGAACTGTTGAAATATCATATTCAAGTTGCGTCAGCCTCTGTATGATGTAACATCTCATTTCATATTGCATCATCTTTATAATGCAATTACGCCCAGTAATATTGCATCAGGCATTCCATGTTTAATCGCATTGGTTGTTTATTTTCGATGATGTAACCAACCTTATGAATAGATGTATCTTATAAATAGAAGCTAGTTGTGTTTGTTTTGCTCTTCCAATAAATATCTTCATAGCTGACTGACGGCCGCTACTTTACTTAACAAGAACTAAAAAAAATATTTTTGCAAAGACCACTACAAACTTCAATGCATTTGCATTTTACGTACTTAGAAACTAATGAATACTATTAAAAAACATTTTTAAAATATTCAAAATGAGAAAACATATTAAAAACTACTGATCTTACCAAAAGTTATTTTTTTAAATTGGAACAACTAACACGAACCAAAAAAACGTAGCATAAAACCAACCAACATTAGCATATAGATATAAAAAACCATTTTCACAAAGCAAACTTCAGTACTTGCAGGAAAAATAAAACATAAAACAAGTAACTGTATGTTCAATTGTAATCATGTAACACTACACGCAAATATACTTGACATCAACATTTATAAATAATTAAAGAGAACCCTGCTACTAAATACTTCAAGACACAGAACTTCCTTTTGGCAAGCAAAAACTTATTTCGCAGCTGGCAACTCGAATTCCCTATGTTTCAATTAGGTCCTCAGAAATCTTTGTTCTTCGACTATCGTCTTAAACCGCTTAACTTTCGGAATGTTCTCAAATTAAATAAAAATCGCTCTCCGCATAAAAGGAAAACCCGATCCAAAGGAACGTAACTTCTTTTCAGCGTTCGACAAAGTATTCGAAACCACCCCCCTTCCCTTTCCCACTTCAAATGCCTCCCGACGAATTCAAAAAACGTCCTTTAATAGTTTGACAGGACTGTAAACAGGGATAACATTACAAAACGCAAGGCCCTTTTCTCTCTTAAATGAGGAATTGATTTCATTTAAGGCATTCATCTTTCTAAAGGCCTACCACAAATGAAGAGTATAGGGGAGGAACCGCTTGATTTATTAGGAGTGATCCCGTAATTGCGTCTGCTTGGCGGACATTGGAAACCCGTTTCTCTCTTTCTTCTTCGCTTGGTCCAAGCGTCGTAATCGTGCATCGCTTGAATCTCGGTAGGTACAAAGCTGGTTTCGTTACACCAGTTTAGGCGATTACTCTCTATCATCGCCAAAGTGGCTTGCTGAGGAAAGTTCTCTACGAAATTAAGTGTTTTTCCCCTGTACTTTTCAAATGTCTAAACACCTAGTAGCTATATTGTAAAATCCATCACAATGACATAGTTTAAACTTCAATGCCTTGTCGTTCAAATAACATTTTAAAATAATATAAAACATTAATTTAGTACAGTCTTTTTAATTTCCTTATAAGGCCTATCTAAGTCTTTAAATGTATAAATAAATACACCAATCCCTTTATTTTCTACATTTGCACGACCTAAGAAAGAACGTTTCTAATGGTATTTTAAGATTACTCGGTTACATTCCACTTTACAATTAAGTTTATAAAAATTTAAATAGCTAACAGCGACAATATTTACATATAGTTATTATCCTTTTTCGTTTATTTAATAGTTATTAAAATTTAATATAAAGTGGCGTTACATAATTTAGATTGTTATCTATAGCCAAGAACTGCAGATGCTGTAAAAATTAATTTCTCTTATACCAGTAGACCATAGGCTTTGATTGAAATTCCTTTTCCAGCAGACGATGCAACCTCGGGGTTTGATGTGCCATGATTCTAAGGAGATTAATGTCGCCTATTGATAACGCCTCCGTGATAAAACTTGTCCTCAACTTAGCCATTCTATAATCGGGTCGTGTGAGACAAAAAAAAATGTCACCAACAAATTACAAAGTGTCTGTCGAACTAGTTCACACCGGATCTGCCCTATTCTACTTCACAATAGTCTAGCCAACTTACTGAAAAATCTGCAGCATTGCAACTTACTTTCCCCGAACGTGTAAGCGTCATTTGACTGTGGTTCTAAATTACGACTCCAGTCGCCAATAACCTTCGTGTAGCTCTAGTGCGACGATAATTCAAAAGTACCTACTACCAAACGTCTGAGCTTCTTTCGTGCTACTGAGTATAAAAAAATTAGCTTGTTCATGTTGGGTATTGCCTACCAACATCCATGCCTACCTTTCCTATGATAGTAGCTCCAATATTGGTGCCCCGTTCTCACGTGACATTAATCCAATTGGTGCCCCTTTCTCACGTGACATTAATTCCCCAAACATGGCTTGAGAAAATTCCTTATATCCTTCAGAATATCTGGTGCTACCAGGACCTGCTCTTCCATAAGGGGCCCCCAAATTTTAGGGGCCACTAAATTTCAGTTTCTATTGTAGTAAATGCCGTAAATCCCCAAAATATTAGAAAACTAAAAAAAATCTGATACTTCACTTTGTTTTTGTTCTTGGTTATGAATGAGAAATTGGCCCATCGGGATTTTTTTATCGATATTTACAAGGCAGCCAATAAAACCGTAGCAAAATACACAGGTCAATATTGCACCATCATTTTGGAAATCATACAAAACATTTTCCGTAAATGGGCACCCAAAATAGGTTAGTGCCTATAGTCCGGGTTTTCCTAGAGCAGGCCCTGGGTGCTACTAAACCTAAAACATGCCCATTTTACTCAAAATAGTTAAAAATGAACAATAACCATTTTTCCAAACCGAAAACTTGGAAAGGAGATGGGAAAATAAGCAAACAATAAAGCACACGGCTTCGGCGAATCTTACTTCGTCGCATGACAATGAAGTAAAAATGGTGGCGAGTTCATTCAAATGGTAATTCTTCCCGCTTCTTTGAAAAGAATGTGGCTTAAGACAAGCGTACGATTCGACGATATGGACTTTAACACGGGAGAAAAGGTGATAAAACATTGAGTCGAATAAATGTTCGTCGTATGAATAAATGCTTCACCTGGAAAAAGAAATTCTTTTAATGTTTCTTTGGAGTTTTTTGTTGGTATTTTTTGGATTAAAAGCTTTGCATGTTGCAATGATAAGTTGAATGCGATGACATGTGTCTGTAAAAAGCTTTTTAAAGCACCTTTTTGCTGGTTTGTTTTTGGTTTTCTTTGTGACTTTTTTGGATGTTTCGGATGGGTATTTAACTTTTGTTCGGAAAAAATAAATTTGATATTTATTCTTTAAATTTATAATAAAAATAAATTTGATATTTATTCTTTAAATTTATTCTATGAAGTAACAATTTAATTCGTTGTTTATATTCTTAAGTAAATACTATATCTTAAATGTTAATATTATAGCATACATAAAATACAATTTACTTATTCTAATAACAAAGTAAGCTGTTTCAGTTCTTTTTTTTTTGTTTAAACTCGTACAAAGATTAATAATTTCCCATAAAAAACACTCAAACTAAATGCATTCCTTCAGCTACCGGTTAGGAGACCCCAGTAGGTAAGGCTCTTGCCATACATGCGAAAGATCCCATAGTCGGGTTCTGCCCTTACCAAAATATTTGCAGCCAGATGTCAGAATAATAATAACAATTAAGTCACGTAAAATATGCTTCAAAATCCCTACGATGCGTACGATGCATCCACGATAGCAGTTGCGTTTTGTGCGCACTCGGAAATCAGCTTGCAACTTCATTGTGGTCCTAAATTCAATCACCGATTCAAATACGATTATTCGATTGTATTTCATACTCAATTAGTGTATCTTTACTTAAGTTTCCTTACTTCTTCATTCTTATCTTTTTAACTTACAAAAGCACGATAACATTCTTATCCAAAACTTTTAATCAGACCGCTCTACTGACAAACTGAACTCTAATATCCGATCACATAGGGAATGATAATTTCCCATCGTGAACTCTAATGAGTCTCTGGGAACCTGACCCACCAAAAAAAGTTCTATTCCTTGAGCCGATTTGGAAGCGAACCAGAAGCAAACCGCCATACACCATTTACCACCCGATACGAGGCAGATATTTGAACTACTCATCTTCTGCCATCCGTGAAGTCCCTTTCCCTGCTGGCTTATTGGTCGATCTCAACTTAGTATCCTAGTAGCCGATAATATTTGGCATAGGTTTGGTTTTGGTTGAATTAACGTTACGCTGGAGCTACGCGGAGCACTGACATTAAGGACGAGCCTCTTATTCCAAACCAATTAGCTTGAGTATAATGAAGCCTTATTCTCCAAAAACGGAGATCAGCTCCATCTACGCGGAAGGAGAGCTTACATGGGGAGGGGAGGGTCGTAGCATGATACAATTTTGTCGTTTTTTTAATATGTTTAATTTCTCAAGCGGCTATTACATATTTATTTAAATTTTAAGTATCGCAACAAAAATTTAATATTTATTCATAAAAAGATAAAATATATTAAGTTACGTTTTATCCTTATATAAGTGAGATTTACGCGTGACCTTTAGAGCTCACACTTTCCTGAAGGTTACTTATCACAAATTGCAATTCAATTTTTTAAAAAATTAAACTTAAGCATTCAACTTGGATGTAAACCTTCAACCACAAATACTATTACCCAGTTATCATGTCGGAAGGATCCAAATAAGGAATAGGACTGACTTCGCTCGGTGGATTAAAGTAGCATGCCCTTAAAGTACAACCACCCCAGAATCTATTCCTCCATCCATCTATCCATCCATCTATCCATTCTGTAAAAAGCTGTCCATACAAGAAAAATCCACCAATGCCCCCGTGAGGCTGTTACACGTTAGCTCTG
This sequence comes from Hylyphantes graminicola, assembly GCA_023701765.1. Taxonomy (NCBI): domain Eukaryota; kingdom Metazoa; phylum Arthropoda; class Arachnida; order Araneae; family Linyphiidae; genus Hylyphantes; species Hylyphantes graminicola. Next base: position 16,605,228 of record CM043119.1, read on the forward strand.
GTGATCCAAAGTCTTGGTTGTCGTGTTGGGGAGTACACGTTAAATATGCTCCAAAGTCACAAAAAAGTTGCGTCGGGTGCCTACTCATGCGTCGGCTTGTCGCTTGACGCTGTTTCTAAATTCCGAGTCCCGTTTCAATAGCTTTCGTGTAGTTCTAGTGCGACGGTGCGTCAAGTGTTGGCTAAAATGTTTACGCCTCGTTCCTTGACCGCTGTCCAAAAGGTAAAGCTGAGAACCCCAAAGATAAAGCTGACGATCCCAGTAAAGCTACTCGGGTGTAAGCTCGTCACTTGACTCGGTTTCTAAATTATGACTCCCGTCTCTAACAACCTTTGTGTACTTTTTGTGCATCGATGATTCAAACAAAATAAAAACCCAAAGATAAGGTAAATAATAGGTGCGTTTACATGAGCCATCGAATCCATGGAATACCGAAATCCCTATATTAGGGGAAAAATAAGTCGAGCTGGATTTCTAACCCAAATGATAGCCTGTGGCCGAATCCATGGTATGAAACGTCAAACCCTCCTTCATTAGAGGGTTTGCGAAACCCCCTAATGAACCCTGCAATTCCCGTTCTGAATGGGAAAAAATCCCCAAGAGGGAAAAATTGCTGAGTTTGCTCTTTAACCCGTGGATTCGATGGCTCATGTAAACGCACCTAATATAGATATGTCCCACATACCCCTATCATGCATCAATAAAAACTGGAAGTCGTCGCTCGTGCATATTGCCTACACTCTTTTTACAATGTTTGCTTTTTTTTTTCATTTTCAATGCAATGTTTCAAAAAGTAATACCCTTCGTGCAGCTCTAGTGAAAAGTTTTTCAACCAAACCTGGCTCAGGATCGGCAGTTCAGCCGATTCTGTTATCTACCGGGGCGGATACACATTTTAACTTTTCCGCGGGAACACAGGACTGCTCCTGGCAAGTGTCCAGCTGGCGGGCCGCGAATCAATACGTCTGCAGCTGCTGGCACAGAATGTAATAGGCAGCTTTTATCCACCGCTTTGTGGCCCGCAATTAAGGATACCTATCACATCGGCCCCGGGAATGATCGGAGTTGGGAGACAGACTTACAAGTTTGCATGCTCAAAGCAAATGAAGGGGGAATAAAGGAGCTGTCTACTTTAAATTAAACTATTATAGTTTACGTGCAATAAATTTATATTATTTTTAAATTATAAATTGAAATGCAATTTGTATGCGCTATTACCTTACAATTTCATTTATTACATTGAGTAGTTGAAACCAGGACATTTTCTTCCATAGGGCGCTTTTGGCCCAGTCCTAGGGTCCCCAAATTTTAGAGGCCCCTAAATTTCAGTTTCTATTATGTTAAATGCTGTAAATAACCAAAATATCAGTTAACTACAAATAAAAAATTCTTGTACTACACTTTGTTTTTTGCTCAATTTTGATTAAGAAATTGACCTAACGTGATTGTTTTGATCGATGTTTATTCGGGAAGCCTATAAAGTTGTAGCAAAAATTTGATACAAAGGTCATATAGCATCATTACCACTGGAAATCATGCATTAAATTGTCCGTAAAGGGGCTCCAAAATAAGTTGTGCCTATAGTCTGAAATTTCCTAGAACAGGCCCTTTCAACTTGAAACCCAACTAACCATAGAGCGAGCGCTCGATTCAACTCGTCGCTTCTATCACAGAGAACTAGAGCATCCTAACTTTGTAAGAAGATAAGTGCATGAAGAGGAATCGGGGTGTGCTGCTTACTGTAAAATAAAGTTGCTATGTATATAATTTACATGCAAGAAAAATGTAGGGAATTAATAAGTATAATTTGAAGTACTAACTGTTGTAATCTATATGCAATTTTAACAACTACACCTTACATTGAGTAATTGAGGTGTTGCTAGTCTATAGCGCTGCTTCTAAATCCAGATGCTCCGTGCGATGTCACTCCTAAAAGTTGCTTTTTTTGGGGGCCAACTCGAGGCAATACCACCTAGATTAGAAGGCCGGAGAACTAAATGCTTGACGTCATATTAGTGGACCGATTCTGTGGTTTTGACCAATGATCATTCGTGACTATATCTTGTATTTGAATAAATTTTTAAGATAAGATGAATCAAGATGCGACGTAATCTTAAGATACGACGTTATTGGTCAACAAATCAAAATTGGTCTACTATTGTGACGTTGTGTTGCTTAGTTCTTCGGCCTTCTAATCTAGGTGGTATTGCTCGAGGGTCCCTGAACTGTGGTTTTTAACTAAGATGTTTGTCGCCAATATCGACCTCGTGCAAATCCAGTGCTAAGATAATTCGACTCAATAAACTCGACACTCGTTTTAAAGATATACGAGTCAACTCCAAGTCAGACTAAGACAACTCTCAAAACTCTCTTGCAGATGTACGTGAACTTCCAGAAGTACGAGCTGCGACATCCGAACAACTGCGACCTGAACTTCATCGACATCTACGAGGAGTCGCTGAGCGACGATTCGCGGATGGCCCAATTCTGCGGCACGGCCACCGAGCCACAGAAGTCGGACGGGAATCTCGTCTACGTGCGGTACTTCGCACAGGTCGAGGCTCTGGAAGGAAAGTTCGAGATCGTCTACACGGCATTCAGGGAATCAGGTGCGTTTTTACACGTGTACTATAGGGCCTGATCACTGCCTACTCAACTACTAAGGCCGAAGAAGCTCTCGCAAACACGCTCAGGGATGGAAATTTTGACGTCATAGTTCCGATTGACGTTGTTCCGAAGATGGCGACATTCCGTCTCGAAATCTGTTAGGAACCATTAGTTCATGGCTGACCACATTTTTAGGGTTCCGAACTAGTTTCTTGATCTTCGGCACTAGGAACAGTGATGTCAAAAATTCCGTCTACTCCCATGTTTGGGAGAGCTTCTCTGTCCTTGTTATTGAAGTTGGCTGTGGCATGATCTACCATTAGCCCCAGGATTAGGACCCCCCAAATTAAAGAGGCTCCGAAATTTTAGTTCACATTATGCTAAGTGCTGTAGAGCCCCTAAAATTTAGTAAATTTAATTTTAAAATTTTGTGAGACCTCGCTTTATTTTTGGCTTGACTTTGACTCAGACATTAACTCAACGTGATTGGTTTGATCGATGTTATTACGAAGCCGATAAAGTTTCTGTAAGGGGGGCATAAGAATTTGTTGTGCCTATTGTCATTGTTTTTTAGCTTCCACATTACGTTTATAACGTAAAAAGTGGAAGGTTTTATAATCGTTCAGTCCGTCTGTCCGTCACCCACTTTCACAGAGCGAACCAAAAGTCGCACAAACACTTGGGATAAGTCATTTTAAAGCAAAAAATCGGGCTAGGTTACATCCCAGATTTCATTAAAAAATTTAAATTAGAAGTATATTTAAAATTTAAATAACTAAAATTTTAATCTGCATTGAAATAACATGCAAATTCCATTTTCATTCAATGAGCGAACCAAAAGTCGCACAAACAATTGGAATACGTCATTTTAAAGCAAAAAATCGGGCTAGGTTACATCCCGAATTTCATTAAAAAATTTAAATTAGAAGTATATTTAAAATTTAAGTAACTAAAAATTTAATCTACATTGAAATAACATGCAAATTCCATTTTCACTCAATATTTTCACTGTTGCCATTTCGTCAAACGTACGAGAAACTTTATTTAAAATAAAAATAAAACCTTTGAAAGAAAATTTATTTTTGTGATATGATTCGGTTTGGATTGTTGAAATATCACAATAGACTTCTTTTGATGGTTCATTATATATGTATGAAAAAAGATGTATAAAGAATTCTAATTTTGCATAAAATATATGCAAAGTTTCTCTTTTATTTTTAAAGTATCATTTTTACTAATTGTATATTTTTTAAACTGTAAATTAAATTCCGGCAACTAAAAGAATTATATTTATTAAAAATTTGCATCATTATTCCACGAATTCCAAACAAATTTAGCAAACTATAATGAGTAATTTTTAATTTGACAAAGTATATTAATGAAAATACTTAATTTTGGCGTTTACAATTCTAAATTAGAAGTCTATGTTAGGCGAATTTCTTTCTGATGTGTATAATAAGTGTGTTTCCTGTGAGCATAAATATGGTGTGGAAGCGGTTTTAGTGACAGGTTCTGTAACAAACCAACTTGTTTAGATTAGACCCTGTCTGTACACATCTGCTCTAAATAATCGTTTTTGTGTTAATCCAATAGGAAAAATAACAGTTTTTTAAGTCAAATTACTCTTGATGAATTTAATATTTTAACAAACGATTTTTATATGATACTAGCAAATTTATACCCGTACTTCGCACGGATTAAATAAATATCAAATCGATCCAAGTATGTGTACCATATAACCTGTTATAAAATCATAAACTTAAGTTATTCTCTTCCCACTCGTTATCAAGTAAAAAATCTCAATTAATTGCCCTAATATTCTAAAATCAAAAATACGCTGTCATATGTACTCATAAATGTCATCACAATTCTCTCTCATAAATACATAAAACCTTTTAACTCTTTTGGCTCGTTTTGGTAAATAACTTGGCGAGAAAATAGATATAGCTACAAACACACACATTATACAGCTCCAACACAACGACCTTAGCATATCCAACCAGCTTATAAATTATTTTTAAAAACATTTTGCCCATTTGGCGAGTTTTAATAAATAATTTGGCGAGATTGGCAACATATTTGGCTAAACAATAAAGACATAATACCCTTATATGCAGCTCTAGTGCGATGGCTTTATTAACCATCATAGTTCAGTAATAGCTTAACAAACATTTTGCTCATTTGGCGAGTTTTAATCAATGAATTGGTGAGATTGGCAACGTATTTGGCGAAAAAGTAAAGACATAAAACCCTAATATGCAGCTCGTGCGATGACCTTTATTAACCATCATTGTTCAGTAATAGCTTAACAAACCATTTGCCCATTTGGCGAGTTTTTATTATAATTTGGCGGGATTGGCAACGTATTTGGCGAGAAAATAAAGACCTAATGGCAGCTCTAGAACTTGTAGGTAAACTACACATTTATTGCCTGAACATGCATATTTGTAATCAACAGAACCATCATTGACGAAATCATCAACTAAACCCATAAGAAATCCAGGAATCAAGACTTGTCGGAAGTACGTCACTTGAAACATATCAATTATTTTCAAATAATGAATTTAGTTTCTGAAAGTTATGGCAACACAATAAAATAAACATTTTCCATTTTATTTATTTTCGTTGAAAGTTTTATTTAATTGTTTCTTCCGGATGGCATCAGGAAAGTAAAGAAATCGTCGTATTTGAGCCAAAGTGGTGTAGTTTCCCAGAAAATTCGAATTTTCTCCTAAAAATAGAACACTTTGAGCCCTGAAAGTTCTTATTTTGTAACTCAAGTAGGAACTACGCATTTGTGATAAGTTACGAGTCAAACAAATGTCTAGTTTGTGAGTTTCGGAGAGACATACACACACACACACACACACATACATACAAAACTTCATTTTTATTATTATAGATAAGTAGCTAGCTTACACGGCTCTATAATGCCACTTTTTAAAATAGGATCGAATTCTTTTAATTTTTCAACAAGAGTGAAACCAATTCCGAAAAATGGAATTATAGAGCCCTGTATACCAACTAAATTTATCGTATAAAAAAAATTGCCAAAATATGTCATGCATCTGGAGTAACTTGGCCTATAAAATATTTTTTTCCGTACGATTAACGCATCGAATCTTCAGTTCAAACTTACGTAGGTAAAGTTTGTTACAATTGCAACTTAGCTATCCGGCACAACTTCTAGAAATACCATTAAAATAGCTTGTCTAGGAAAAAAACTTTAATCATTGCAATTTCAGATAAATGTGTTTCTGGCGAATTCAGTTGTGATGACGGCACCTGTATTGACAAATCCCTCAAGTGCAATAAAATGTTCAACTGCAAGTACAGGTACGATGAAGATGCAGCACTTTGCACACCTGGTAAGAACACTATTTTTACATTTTCGTTTCTTATATTCTCTCTTCTCTTTCTTTTTATCGATAGTAGTATATCTCCAGTTTTATACTTCACCGGACATAAACTAATGGTTGACATGTAGGTGCACTTGGATGGATAAACTACAATTATTTATACAAAGTAAAACGTCTTAAACGCAATCAAAGCACATATAATTTATTTTTCCCCCTCAAAGTTTTGGAGCAAATTTCTTTTAATATTTATCCGCAAGTAAATCAAATAACAAGTAGTAAAGTCAAAGTAGTAAATCAGTTCAAGTAGTAAATGTACAACGAGTGACTTAACAAGCTGGTAAAAAGCATTTCACTAAAACGTGTATAGTTTCGAAAAAATAGCTGATTGTCTTTGTATCTGATATTTTTTTAAACTCCTTGCAATTTATTTAAGAAGGTTTAACAAGGAAATTTTGATGACTTAGTTTATTATTTTTCATACGGAGGGGCTAGGTTTTCTGGGTGATAAACCTATAGAAAAGCATGTCGCATGATTATGTTTTAGGGGGCATGTAAATCTCGGCGTACTTTATAGCCACAGAAAGCTCAGTTTACTTATGATCTGAGTTTTAAATTGGTAGCGAGAGCTTCCTAGTTAGTCACAAAAGGATTGCTCTCGGATTCAGAGAATTCGCCGAGTTTCCAAACGGCCTTATTCGTCAATAGTATCGACATTGTTACTACAGTAGGCTCTCTCTTAACCAGACTTCAATTAAAAGGATATCCGCTTTAACCCACGAATTTATACTTAACCAATTCAATTTTAGCTTATTTTTAAATTTATCGTTATCATTCCCCCATACATATGATGCTGATAATAAAAAAATGTCGAAATTATGTGGCAAGGTTCGATTTTTTTAGAATAACATGAAATGGATTTTTTTAAATGGTATGTAACTTGTAATGCGCTTTATTACATTGAATAATATAGCGTTACTTTAATTATGTATTTATTTATGAGGTAAATATCATCAATACGTAACAGTCCGAATCAAATGTATAACCAACCCTTAATTTCAATTCACTGGTTTAACCAGATTTTAGATTTCCGACTAGCCATTGGTCTCATTTTAGCCGGTTAAGAGCGTGTCTACTGTAATCAGGCCCTGACCTACCCTAAAGCCCGTTTGACCCGGGGCTAGGACCCCCATATTTTAGTTTCTATTATGCTGAATGCTGCAGATCCCCAACATTTCAATAAATTTTGAAAAATTCTGAGACTCCACTATATTTTTAGCTTGACTTTGACCTAACGTGATTGGTCCGATCGGTGTTATAAGGAAGCCGATAAAATTGTGGCAAAATTATGAAAATTCGTCCAACTAGCATCATCATTATGAGGAATTATACAAAAAAAATTCCGTAAAGGGGTGCCCCTCCACCCTAACATTGTTGTGCCTGTAGTCGGAATTTTTCTAGATCAGATTGGGTGCCTATTCAGGTGTGGCTCGTCACCTGACTGTGGTTCTAAAATACGACGCCCGTCGCCAATAGCCCTCGTGTAGCTCTAGTGCGACGATAATTCAAATCAAACCGAATCCTAGATCAGACCTCGACTGTGGTTCTAAATAACGACGCCCGTCGCCAATAGCCCTCGTGTATCTCTAACGTGACGATAATTCAAAACCTAACCTATCCTAGATCAGGTGAAATAATATTGTCTGTGCTGACTGTAATAATATTGTCTTGCATTCCAGCCATGACGGCGAGCCGTATGTTAACCTCCGAGCACATGATCACCATCCTGGTGGTGTTCTTCGCTCTGGTGGTTGCAATGTGCGCCTCCATCGTCATCACGTGCTACAACAAGGTGAAGGACAGGCGCGAGAAGAAGCGCGAGTACAAGATGCGCCGCTCCAAGGAGGTGTCCGTGGAGGGGGAGATGGATAGAGTGCTGATGGAACCAGGTCTGGAGGCTGCCCTTGCTGCCCAGGCAGCCGAGATGGGTGCCGCGAGAAGGAAGGTGCCCCGGTGGCTGGATGAGGACGAATCGAATGGCTGCTACGTGCCCGAGGTAGATATCATTACTATTCTTTATAAATACTGATGTCGGGATGGCATTCTACTTAACGCCAGACAGACGTCTACTCGCAATTCTGCAAAGAGAACCATAGGGTTATGTCGGTAGTAAGAGGAGAGTTCCTAGGTACGGCACCAATATGTCAGGAGGGCGGGTCTTGGTTATGAGGGTGTTTAACCAAATAGGATTGCCACCCGCAAAAGTGGGCGTATCTTCTGTTTTAGGGTGGAAGATGTATCTTCTGTTTGAAGAGGCGTATCACTTGTCAACCAAGAATGTTAGGACAAGATACAACAAGGTGAAGGACAAGCACGAGAAAATACGAGTGAGTACAAGATGCGACTCTCCAAAGAGGTCTCGGAAAACTGGATTTTTTTGTAACTAGAAGTGGGTGCATCAGATTTAAATCAAGATCATTGTCACTGGATACAACAGGTGTCCGAGATATTCTGCCTTTATGTCTAAGGCTCGTATCGCCTGTCAATTACGATGGATACAACAAGTGGAAGGGTCTACAATCTGAGGAGCCTTGTTACCTTTTAATTAGGATCTTTACCACCAGAAATGGATGTGCCACCAACTAATCAAAATAGTTATTACCTGAAATAACGTCTCGCTTGCAAATTTGGATCGTTATAACCAGAAATGGGTGCGTCAGACACCAATAAAGATCATTATCACCGTATACAACAAGGTGAAGGACAGGCGCGAGAAGAAGCGCGAGTACTAAATGCAACGATTTAGAGAGGTGCCTGTGGAGGGTAGATGGATCGAGTGCTGATGGAACCAGGTCTGGAAGCTGCCCTTGCTGCCCAGACAGCCGAGATGGGTGCCGCGAGAAAGAAGGTGCCCCGGTGGCTGGATGTGGACGCATCAGGTGAACAATTTCAAAACGAACGAAGTTTTTATGTCATTGCTTTCAGATAGTATTACTTTAATAAAAAGCTAAGGATCCTGTGACGGACACTGCCGTGTGGCATTTTCGGTCTCGTCGATGCAACGCAATTAAAGTTTTGGTTTTTAAGTTAGCAATGCGTTTTATAAATTTGTTCAGCACACTATTGATGCAGTCTGTTCGAACACGCCACACTACAGAGCAGTGGCACCCTTCCAACAGCTTCCTCTTTGCCGACAGTTTGTAGACGAAAGAGATAAGACTCTTTCACGTTGGCGCTAATCAGTTATACTCACATTTCAGCTATTGACGCCTGATTGTCTTTTTCAGGTGGACTTGAGCATCTTCCACAAGAGCCCCAACGGCGGCCACGTGATCTGCAGGGACCGGGGCACCAGCCACAGCGCGGACGGCGGCATCCACATCATCAGCAACTCCTACCCGGACGGCATCAACCCCATGTGCAAGGAGCACGGACACTCCCGGCAGCGGAGGGGGTCCTTCTCGCCCCCGCTGCCCCCGCCCCCTCCACCCCCCCACGTCCGCCGCACCCCCCAAGACCAGCTGCACAGCCACGACAATCTCGTCTGCCAGAAGCACAACACCTACCGGGCCTCGTACCTGGTGCAGCAGCAGCAGCCAGACGAGGACACGGACGAGACAGCAGTGCCTTGTACCGCCCCCAAGTTCCGGGAGACCGCGGTCGACGAGGGGATCGACACCAGCCGGCCCCCGAGCTTCGACAGCACGAGGTCGGCGCCGGACGTCATCGTGCATCGCTGAGGAGGATTCATATCAACCTGGAGGAATCTTTAAAAAAAACAACAAGAAACGACATCTGCTCTCGCTATAACTACTTTGATATACTTTATAAAGACCCCCGGATAGCTTAAGTCTGGGACATGGTAACTAATAAATAAAAAGTGGCATCTTTTCTACGTTTGTGAGACGACGTTCTGGTACCGGATGCACTGGAGTCTATCTCTTTGTGGCAAAAAAAAGGCAGTTCGTCAAGGCTTGGGGTGGGCACCCACTATCTTACAGACAGACCGCGGCCCACTCTCGTAGTTCGGATCAACGGATAAAAATTGCATGCATTTTAATGAATACACTCTTCCTTAGATTGAAATATTAAGATCTTCGATTATATTTAATTGTTAGTAGAGCGGGAAAGATGGCAGAAATACAGATATGTTTACATTGAAAAGTAAAATATTGCATTGCGTGTATCTTTTTGATGAAATGTCAATGAATCACGTACGAAAGGGTCTGAAAGTTTATAAATGGTAATCTCGCGGTTTAAAAAAAGAGGCTTAGTATTGATTCATAATGAACGGGTGATCAAAACGCTTTTCCCAATTTCTAACTTTTTCCGAAGAAAAAACTATACTGGCGTTTTAATCTTATATAGAATAAAAGTAAAAACCAGACTAGTTTGAAGTCGCGAAAATCGTGAAATCGTAATAAAATTTTTAAGAATAGAAAATTCCGTAACAACGATTTTATAAAACTAGATAGCTTATTGATTTCAATGTACTTGATATCTAATAAATATGAATCCACTTAATATACACCTTTCTTTGTAAAAAAAATTACTATTCCTCCCGAAAAGTTATAATACTTTTTTAAAAACTTATTGCTCATGTTCCTAATCCCTGGAACACTACCAGAACAATCATTACTCATAACACGTGATACATTATAACTATAGATTTATAGATTGTATCAATCGAATATAAACTAGTTAATTCTAGGGATTTTTTCGATGAAAGCATTAGCTCGAAGTTTAACCAATAGGATATACTAATACAGTATTTAAAAAAAATTATTAAACGGATCTTACTTGTAAGAAAATACTACGTAAGGATACAACGCAGAGATAGGCCGTGGATTAAAAAAAAGTTTCACAACAACGAGTGATTCCTCTTATTGTTTCTGCTGATTTTCAACAGTTTGCCCACCCCAGCTAATTAGCAATAAACTGCTCTTATAATGCCAAGACACGAAATGGTGCTACTATACTAGTCAATAAAATGCAAAACACTGGACTTACATAGAGCAGAAGCAAAGCGTAACATCTGTGGCTGTTGATGATGATGACGATGCTTTTCCTTGTTTTGAGAATCAAAAGATAATGAGAAAAAAAATGTTTATCACCCTGCTCAATTGTAAAGTATGTTTTTCTCAATGGTGCCCGCACCTTTTCTCTCATTCCTCTCTTTGTTATTCGAGAACTAGAAGTAAAGGCAGTGTCTTCCACGCAACAATACAAAAAAAATGAAAAACTTTCTACTCAATGAAACTTCATCAATATTTGCAAATGAAGATTTACGAAAAACGCTGTGGTTATTTAGTTGTGACCTGTTTCGGATAGTAGACCCTGAGAAAAAGCGACGAAAGTGTATGGAACTTTCTTTTGAAAAAAATGGATTATTTTCGTATATAATTGTCATTTATTTGCCTAATTATAAGAACTCAAATTTGATTTAATTAATATAAATAGGCTCTTAAGCCTCAGCTATAAAACAAATTGTATGAGTTATAAATTTTCGGTAACTGGTGATGGCACTCTACAAATAATCTGAAAATAATTTAATGATGCTGCGCATGAATATATTGAGCAAAATTACAAATAATCTGAAAATAATTTTATGATACTGCGTATGAATATATTGAGCAAAATTATTTATTAAGTGAAACAAATTTATCTCTTACCGAATACAAGTTACCTGTGACGATTTTATGCAGCATAATTTTTGGTTAATTTTCGTTTTTTATTGAACGATTTGCGAATGTGCGAATTTTTATGAAACGCGAATTTACACTTTTTCAAAATGTTTATTCTTATCTGCTAAATAATTGTGGCACAGAGATACTCTTAAATATAGTGCTAATTATTTATCTTTTGTTAAAGAAAATCGCTGATTGAAATATCAATTGCTATCATGTTTAGAAATGCTTCCTTAAATACATCGAGAGCCATTTAGTACAATATTATAAAGATTGTTGACGTCTACAGAAGATTAAAAATAATTTTAACTTTTGTTTCACTCTACTGTAAAAAAATACAACAGATTATTAGTTTGAATTTGCACAACCTACGTGGATTAAAAAAAGTTATTTAATAACCGCGGTCTGCAAAGGGTTTATCTTAAGCAATATGGAAATCAGTCAACTAAATAGCCACAGTGTTTGAAGAAAAAAAATACTTGGTCATTTCTTCTGTTTCTTGGTTACAAACTCATTTGGATTTTTGGTGTTCACACCCTCAACGTGACACTCCAAAAAGGAACAAAATGGAATAGACTTTTTTTTTAGATTGCGGTATGTAGAAAAAAAATGAACATTGAACAAAATATTTAAAAAAGAAAGAGTTTACCATGAAATATTATTGAAGATTGTTCATATTTATAGAAATTTTACAGGTGAAAGCAGTTCATCCTGTTGGTCAAAGTTTCATCCTTTTTGAACTGCCAGAAATCTATGTACAAAACAAGATTCATAGGGAATTAGATCATACTTTTTTATATGATATCCTAGCTTATGGAATTTTTTCCCCGTGTCTTCTTTTTTTAAAGCTTTCCACTTGCCAACTTGGTAAGAAAAAGCAAAAACTTATTCCTTTTATATTTTGTTTGTTTATATATAACACTAATGGTTTTCGTTTAATGAAACTAAATGCCTTAACTAATTATAATATTTACATGAACCGTTACTTTATGGACGTTGTTAAGCTGAGTAAGTTTTGGTGTAACCAATAACAGTTCATTATACAGTATTTAAAAAATCTAATTCATTCATAGAAAATGTAATTTATAAAATAATATTGCTGTTACGTTACTGACGAAAAATATTTTTACTTTCTTTATATACTAGAAAATTTAAGCGTAGATAGTAAATCTACAGAGTATTACAAAAAAAAATTAATATACATTTCAAATAGCCAACTCTATTTTAGGTCAGTAAAAGAAAAGGTAGTCTTTTTAAATATTAAAATAAATCTATTTAGTATAAATTACATTTAATTTGAGATTTAAAAATAACGTTAAAATTGCATAAAAAAACATTCCATTTAATTAATTTGTAAATTTAATGAAGATCATAAAAAAAATATTGTAAATACAAGATAATTTTTTAAAGACATGAAATAGAACAAATTAACCCTTTCAGTCCCAAAAATTTACTACACTACAGAAAAATCTGATATTCACAAAATAAGCTTATTTTAGGTCAAATATACGAATTCCAAAAGAAAAAAATTCATTTAAATTTTTTATATGGTTTTTGAAACAATGCCAACATTTTTTAATTGTGGAAAACAACAAAATAAAAAAAAAATATATATTACCTAAAAACACTTCGAGTTATATATTTTAAGGTATCTGACCATATTATTAAAAAAAATTTAGTAATTATTTTCAAAGAAATAGCTTAAATTGTGTGTTTTAAATATAAGGAACTGAAGTGAACTCATCAAAAATCAGGAGAAACGCTTGCTGACTATTTTCTAAATAAAAAAAAATAGTAGTTCTAACTTCTATTGAGATTAATGTAAAATATTGTCTGATAGAACAAATTATGACAAATCGAATGATGTGTGTTTGGATGTCATAACGGGACATAAAAATTTTGAAAAAAATATTGAAAGTGATGATGCCAAATGGCATCACTGGGACTGAAAGGGTTAATTATGAATCAAATTCAAACAAATGAAAAAAAAATTTCATTTATAAAAGAAACACAATATTTACATTAATAAAAACAATTTATAGTAATTGTGTTTCAAAGCATTTTGATGAGTTTCAAGTGAAAATGTCGGTAAAAAACCTTGCGTTTGACCAGAAGTGAAAAATTTAAAGAAATCTTTTTCGGAATTCATTTATTGCTTGTAATGAATGAATGAATGCTTGCATGATTATTTTGGCGTTGGCCCTAACTTAGAGTTGGCTAATAGTTTCTCTAATTTTAACAAATAAAAATTTCATCCATAGTTAGATTTTAGATCATAAGTCTGGGATTTTACAAAAGTTACACATTCGCTTTCCTAAACAGAAAATATGGTTTACCGAGAATTCCCCTGTATGTTATGTCTTCATGAAAACATCTACAGTTAAGTTTTATAAATAAATTTCTTGTTTCATTTAGAAGTGGATATTATTCTTTCTACTGTGTCTTTTCTTTGTTTTCAGTAAAAAAAAATATCAAAATATGTTCCTGAGTTTACGATAAAATACGCAGAATTAAACTGGTGAGATATTTCGCTTTTAAAAGTTCTGATTTTTTTTTATAGTTAATCTAAAAGGCTTAAAATAGAAACAAACAACGGAAAACAAATTAAAATTAAGTTTAAATGACGTGGCAACGTAGAGCAATTCATGAATATAAGGACGATTGCTATATAACTGTTTGGGGCATTATTGAGGGTACACTTGTGCAACGCCGAGTACCCAAAGCTATTTTAACTTAATTTACAATTTCAAAACGTATTCGTACAAAAAATGGAAGTTGTCGATAAATAAAACTTCATTTGAAAAATTAATCAAAATTGATTTATATAAAAATTAATAAGATAAATAAAAAAATATTTGAATTTGTCAACTAAGCAAACCATTGGATTTTATTTTAGTTCATTTCAATGGAAATCAATAGGGTGTGCCACTGAAACGGAAATTAATATATTGTATGCATAATTGACAAATTATTATTAGATATGTGTAAAAAGTCTCCATCCCTTGTTGATTACATTTCATTCATAGTATTTTCTAATTTTTGGCTCAATCCTCAAACGCAATTTTTGCCTAAACCAAAGTCATCCCACATAAAACATTTGCTTAATTAACTTCTAATATTCAAGTTTTATTTAAAAAAAAACACTGAACCATTTTTGTGACTGAAAGTTGTCTTTTGGTATGAGAGTCTTATCAAGGAAAAACATCTTTTACAGAACTGTTTTGTCGATGACTGAAAGTTGTCTTTTAGTATGAGAGTCTTATCAAGGAAAAACAACTTTTACAGAACAGTTTTGTTGATGACTGAAAGTTGTCTTTTGGTATGAGAGTCTTATCAAGGAAAAACAACTTTTACAGAACTGGTTTGTCGATGACTGAAAGTTGTCTTTTGGTATGAGAGTCTTATCAAGGAAAAACAACTTTTACAGAACTGTTCTGTTGATGACTGAAAGTTGTCTTTTGGTATAGTCCGGCTGTCACAAGTTGGCAATCAAAATATTTTGATTGTGGAATATTCCACTTTGATTTAAGGTTTTAAACCTAAGGAACAAGGGTTGCAGCGCAAGGCGTTTGGCGAGAACAGTGGATCGTTAGTCTAGTTCGATTGTAAATAATGTATCACACTAGAACTACACATCAGTTATCGGCGATAGATTATGTTGTTGTCGATGTACCCTTCAATTGATAACCTGTTTCTAAACCTTAAAGAAATGTGCGCCCATAAATGCAATGAATAGCCCAACATGGTAACTCTTGCCGAAACCAAAACCTTCCTTACCTTTTTACTAAGTGGACTGTTCCACGATCAAAATATTTTGATTGCCAACTTAAAGCAGCCAGACTATATGACAGTCTCAGCTTGGAAAAACAACTTTTGCGAAATTCGAACTATTGGAAAGTTACATTAAATTGCTATTTAAAAATAAGTATTATCATTAAAGTAAATACAATCGTTAGACATACATATTGTCACTTATAAAGATAAAAATAATTATATGGTATTTTATGCATACATAGTTAAGAGTCCATTTAAACAAAAAGCTATAAGAAACATGAAAAATAGTAGACTCCGTTGGTTTGGACAATTAGAAAAATTATGCACTTCATAATATTAAGTTAAAATCCTATTTCCTCATTGCAATAGACAATGATCTAGTAAAAAAAAGTTGTATGTATACTCTGCCAAATAATGGTTGTCATTAATAATTTACTGACACAACACAGCAAATAACAATGATAAAACCATGGAATCCGATGCCGTGAAGAAGATAACAATGAAAGGAAAGCCACTCGGGAAAAAAAGAAACATGCGTCATAAGTCATTCATTGTGACCTAAAGAAAACCGATATTGTGGAACTTAGGTAATTATGTTACATGGCAATATTTTCATGGTATCTTATCCACAAGATTAGTTGCTCAAGCTAAAAGAAAAAGAGAAAGCATAACTTAATAAATAAAGTCTTTAAAGTGAATGCAACACATAATTGATGAAATAATAAAAAGAAAACGTAAAAGCAACATGAAAATAATTAAATTTGAAGTTCCAATTTAAACTTAGACTATAAAAAAGGAAACTACTTGTCAGAAAGCAAAATTTGGTAGAAACACTAGACAAGTATTAGAATTGTAGTGTAAAATGCAGTGCAATCGTTTCCGGCTGCCTATTTCTAGCCTCCATTAGGAGCTTTAACACAGCCAATAACGCTTCATAATTTAGAACCCTGGTCAATAGACGAGGTTGACACCTGAGCGGGCACCCAACGGAACTTCGAGTGACATCGTATGCTGCCACCGACGCCACGTACGATGTCATTTTTTTTAAGTTGCGTTGACGCGTTGTGCCTCCTTATATGTTTACTCGTCATACGACTGCACATCTAAATTTCACTGCCGTTTTTAATAGCCCTCGTGTAGCTCTTGTACAACAATCCATTCAACCTAACATAACTTATTATACACCCTATGGTTGGTTGGTTGGTAGACATATATTTTCAGGCTTGTGTGCTTGGTCGCAAGGACCCGCTTATAAACCATCGTGAAGTAGGACAACACAAGACACACACATACACAAATGACAGATGCTGCCATCTGTCACCACCTCCACAATTTAGACATCTCCCTGAAGGGGAGGGAAATTTTCTCCAGGGACCTGTACCCATGGGAAACTGCGCAATGACCGCAGACAGGACTTTCGGACCCAACAGATTTAACGAGCACTTACTCCGCATATATACTCGACAAACACAAACATCCATGCCTCAACGGGATTCGAACCCGGACCCAGCAGCTCCAAAGGCCAATGTCTTAACCACTAGGCCGCCGGATCGGCTTATACACCTTATTTTATCAAATATCAAAGCATACTTTATTTTTTAACGTTTTACGTCGTCGTGACTTAGTTGGTTAAAAAGGATGCATTGTAAACAGAAGATAATGAGTTCGTATATCGTCGGTACCTTGGGAATATACACGGTGGTTATTAATTAACGTGAGGTGTTCAGAGCCTTCTAGCGAATAAAGTATTGGACGAAACCTAGCCAAATTTGATTAGCATGCATAGTAGACCATGGGATTTTGATTTCCTAAAAAAAGAATTAAAAACACACCATAAAAAAGAAACTCGTCCCTTGACCAGGGTTCTAAATTACGAGGCGTGGCCAATTATGGCCATTTACGGCCAACACAGCCAATTAATACGCCTCATAATTTAGAACCCTGGTCAAGAGACGAGTTTTTTTTTATGGTGCAATTTATTATTATTTTTTTTTTTTAGGAAATCAAATTTCCATGGTCTACTATGCATGCTCATGAAATTTGGCTAGGTTTCGTCCAATACTTTACTCGCTAGAGGGCTCTGAACACCTCACGTTAATTGATAACTTTTATAAAACTCGAAGAATTATTGTAGCAAGCTTTGAGATATATTTCACATATTAATATCTATATAATATCTAATAATCTATAAAGGAAAAGACGCGTCATCATAGCTTAGTTGGTTAAAGCCCCTGTCTGGTATACAGGAGATCAATAAGTAGTTCGAATTTCTTCAGTGAATTATTGATTAACTATAATTAAATTCTAGGATCAGTCCATATAGTAATCCATCCAATTGACGGCTTATTGTTGTTGTGGCTTAGTCTCCAGGCCCATGACCTAGCGACTCTCATAATCTCATCATCGGTTTTGCCTCTATATAGAAATTGCTTTACTTAGACACGCGTCACTTGACTGTGGTTCTAAAATACGAAGCCCGTTGCCAATAGCCTTCCTGCTGCTCTGTTGTGATGATAATTCAAGCTAAACTAAAACTAAACTAGACATGATAATAACAGCAACAAAATTCTCAGCAATTAGCGACCAAGCACACAAGCCAGAAAAATATATGTCTACCAACCAACCAACTCAACAATTATCCTTGCTCAGCCTCATTTATATATTGGTCTAAATATCAAGTTGTACATCATTTTAATACGTTCGAGGATTGGCACCATGGCTTAGTTGGTAAAATTGCCTGTTTAGTAGGCAGGAAATCTTGAGTTCAAATCCCGTTCGTGCCTGAGGATTAAGGGGTCACAGGAGTCTTAAAAATGTGCAAAGAAGGTACTACAAAACATAGTTTGATCTTTCATGTCATTTTTGAACTACTCAATGTATAAGTATAATTTTTTATATGTAATTCTACAAGATTTATTTATTATAAAACAAGTTTTAAAATTTATGAAACTTTAGCCAAAACTAAAATAAATGATATTAAACATGAAGCTATTTGAACACATTGTGATTAGGCTTGCGCGGCAAATTGTGAGGTCAAAATTGAAAAAATGACCAAGAAAATGACTTTATATTGTACAAATATGTACAAACAAAGACTTATACCTAAATTCTCAGCTCAATTTTAATTAGAAATTATTTTTAAAAAATTTAAAATCAAAATTTTTAAATTTTTATTATTTTTTTAGAAAAAAGTTCATAAAATAATTTCGAATTAAAATTGAGCTGAGAATTTAGGTATAAGTCTTTGTTTGTACATATTTGAACAATATAAAGTCATTTTCTTGGTCATGTCTTCAATTTTGACCTCACAATTTGCCGCGCAAGCCTAATCACAATGTGTTCAAATAGCTTCATGTTTAATATCATTTATTTTAGTTTTGGCTAAAGTTTCATAACTTTTAAAACTTGTTTTATAATAAATATATCATGTAGGTAGAATTACATATAAAAAAATTATACTCATTTATTGAGTAGTTAAAAAATTGCATGAAAAATCAAACTATGCTTTGTAGTATCCTCTTTGCACATTTTTAAGACACCTGTGACCCCTTAAATCTAAGAATTAATTCACTTTCATTTCACTTCAAACTGATTTCTGACCCAATACGGCATCTATCCCCCATATGCTAAGCATAATAATCGTAAACATACCGATTTTCGGAGAAGTTATTGGAAGTTTTTAATTTCTATTGCGTTTCGAGTATTAAAAATGACAATTCTACCCTAAAACTTGATTTATAAATAATCTGTAAAAATTCGTAATGATATAATGATTTTAACAGATGTAAGTACATTTGCCTTGAAAAGTAAGTTAAAGCCCTAACACCCACATAGCCACAAGCACTATCGTACAGGTCCTCTAATTTTGAGCTTTAAAAATGAATTTCATGAATACTTGAAATATTCAGCCATTAATAAATATGATTAATCATAAATATTCGGCCAGACAAAGATGGTTGTTCAAATTCAATCGCACTATAGAGATTCATAATAGTTGTATGGCTTTATTCTTTTGGGAAATACGTTGCTTTGACCACAAAATTGTCACTGAAACTGCAATAAATGTTTTCATTTTTTTAATGATTTATAAACTGGTTACTTTGTTGGAAGGCTAACGTGCAAGAGCTGTATAGTTTGTCTGTTTTAAAAACACCATTTTCTCAAAAAATGGATTAATGAGATCGTCAACCATATGAGAGAATTGTATATTGGTTGGTTGGTTGACATATATTTTCAGTCTTGTGTGCTTGGTCAGAGACCCGCTTATAAACCTTCGCCAAGTAAGACAGACACAGCACACACACACACATACGCGACAGATGCTATGGGTTCGAATCCCAGCTCCTCCAGTCTTTTACGGTTTGACGTCAAAGGAGTGCCTTTTATACATAGCTGTTTGTGAGTCGGTGTAGCTCAGTGGAAGAGCACTCGCTTCGCACGCAAGATGTCCTGGGCTCGAACCCCAAATCCTCCATCCTTTTACGGTTAGACGTCAAAGGAGCGCCTTTTACACGTTTGCGTGCCGGTGAGGGGGTGTAGCTCAGTGGAAGAGAGCTCGCTTCGCATGCGAGATGTCCTGGGTTCAAACCCAACTCCTCCATCCTTTTGAGGATAGACGTCGAAGGAGCACCCTTCATACAGAAGCTTTCCGTGTGTCGGTGAGGGGGTGTAGCTCAGTGGTAGAGCACTCGCTTCTCATGCGAGATGTCCTGGGTTCAAACCCCAGCTCCTCCAGCCTTTTACGGTTAGACGTAAGAGGAGCGCCTTTTATACATAGGTTGATTGTGTGACGGTGAGGGGGTGTAGCTCAGTGGTAGAGCACTCGCTTCTCATGCGAGACGTCTGGGTTCAAACCCAACTCCTCCATCCTTTTGAGGATGGACGTCGAAGGCACCCTTCATACAGAAGCTTTCCGTGTGTCGGTGAGGGGGTGTAGCTCAGTGGTAGAGCACTCGCTTCGCATGCGAGATGTCCTGGGTTCAAACCCAACTCCTCCATCCTTTTGAGGATGGACGTCGAAGGAGCACCCTTCATACAGAAGCTTTCCGTGTGTTTACGGTTAGACGTAAGAGGAGCGCCTTTTATACATAGGTTGATTGTGTGACGGTGAGGGGGTGTAGCTCAGTGGTAGAGCACTCGCTTCTCATGCGAGACGTCTGGGTTCAAACCCAACTCCTCCATCCTTTTGAGGATGGACGTCGAAGGCACCCTTCATACAGAAGCTTTCCGTGTGTCGGTGAGGGGGTGTAGCTCAGTGGTAGAGCACTCGCTTCGCATGCGAGATGTCCTGGGTTCAAACCCCAGCTCCTCCAGCCTTTTACGGTTAGACGTAAGAGGAGCGCCTTTTATACATAGGTTGATTGTGTGACGGTGAGGGGGTGTAGCTCAGTGGAAGAGCACTCGCTTCGCATGCGAGATGTCTGGGTTCAAACCCAACTCCTCCATCCTTTTGAGGATGGACGTCGAAGGAGCACCCTTCATACAGAAGCTTTCCGTGTGTCGGTGAGGGGGTGTAGCTCAGTGGTAGAGCACTCGCTTCTCATGCGAGATGTCCTGGGTTCAAACCCCAGCTCCTCCAGCCTTTTACGGTTAGACGTAAGAGGAGCGCCTTTTATACATAGGTTGATTGTGTGACGGTGAGGGGGTGTAGCTCAGTGGTAGAGCACTCGCTTCTCATGCGAGACGTCTGGGTTCAAACCCAACTCCTCCATCCTTTTGAGGATGGACGTCGAAGGCACCCTTCATACAGAAGCTTTCCGTGTGTCGGTGAGGGGGTGTAGCTCAGTGGTAGAGCACTCGCTTCGCATGCGAGATGTCCTGGGTTCAAACCCCAGCTCCTCCAGCCTTTTACGGTTAGACGTAAGAGGAGCGCCTTTTATACATAGGTTGATTGTGTGACGGTGAGGGGGTGTAGCTCAGTGGTAGAGCACTCGCTTCTCATGCGAGACGTCTGGGTTCAAACCCAACTCCTCCATCCTTTTGAGGATGGACGTCGAAGGCACCCTTCATACAGAAGCTTTCCGTGTGTCGGTGAGGGGGTGTAGCTCAGTGGTAGAGCACTCGCTTCGCATGCGAGATGTCCTGGGTTCAAACCCCAGCTCCTCCAGCCTTTTACGGTTAGACGTAAGAGGAGCGCCTTTTATACATAGGTTGATTGTGTGACGGTGAGGGGGTGTAGCTCAGTGGAAGAGCACTCGCTTCGCATGCGAGATGTCCTGGGTTCAAACCCCAGCTCCTCCAGCCTTTTACGGTTAGACGTAAGAGGAGCGCCTTTTATACATAGGTTGATTGTGTGACGGTGAGGGGGTGTAGCTCGGTGGAAGAGCACTCGCTTCGCATGCGAGATGTCTGGGTTCAAACCCAACTCCTCCATCCTTTTGAGGATGGACGTCGAAGGAGCACCCTTCATACAGAAGCTTTCCGTGTGTCGGTGAGGGGGTGTAGCTCAGTGGTAGAACACTCACTTCGCATGCTCGATGTCGTGGGTTCAAACTCCGGCTCCTCCATCATTTTACGGTTTGACGTCAAAGGAGCGCCTTTTATACATAGGTTGTTTACGCGTCGGTGATGTGGTGTAGCTCAGTGGAAGAGCAATCGCTTCGCATGCGAGATGTCCTGGGTTCAAATCCCAGCTTCTCCAAACTTTTACAGTTAGACGTCAAAAGAAAGCCTTTTATACATAGGTTGTTTGTGTGTCGATGCGGGGGTTTAGCTTAGTGGTAGAGCGCTCGCTTTGCTTGAGAGATGTCCTGGGTTCAAAAACCAGCTCCTCCAGCCTTTTACGGTTTGACGTCAAAGAGCGCCTTTTATACATAGGATGTTTGTGTGTCGGTGATGTAGTGTAGCTCAGTGGAAGAGCACTCGCTTCGCATGCGAGATGTCCTTGTTTCGAACCCCAGCTCCTCCATCCTCTAACAGTTAGAAGTAGTAGGACGCATCTTATTCAAAGGTTGTCAGTAAGGAGGTGTAGATTTGTGGTAGAGCACTATTGCTTCGCATACAAGATGTGCTGGGTTCAAACCCAATTCCTCCCTCCTTGTGAGGATGGACGTCGAAGTAGCACCCTTTATGCAGAAGCTTTCCGTGTGTCGGTGAGGGGGTGTAGCTCAGTGGTAGAGCACTCGCTTCGCATGCGAGATGTCCTGGGTTCAAACCCCAGCTCCTCCAGCCTTTTACGGTTAGACGTAAGAGGAGCGCCTTTTATACATAGGTTGATTGTGTGACGGTGAGGGGGTGTAGCTCAGTGGAAGAGCACTCGCTTCGCATGCGAGATGTCCTGGGTTCAAACCCCAGCTCCTCCATCCTTTTACGATTAGACGTCAAAGGTGGGCCTTTTATACATAGGTTGTTTGTGTGCTGGTGAGGTGGAGTAGCTCAATTGGAAGAGCGCTCGTTTTGCAAGCGAGATGTCCTGGGTTCGAACCCCAGCTCCTCCATCCTTTTACGGTTAGACGGCAAAGGAGCGCCTTTTATACATAGGTTGTCCGTGTGTCGGTAAGGGGGTGTAGCTCAGTCTCAGAGCGCTCGCTTCGCTTGCCAGATGTCCTGGGTTCGAACGACACATGCGCATCCAAGATATTACCGTGTTATGAAAGCATAATAATTGGCTATAGGCCATCGCACTAGAGCTGCATATGAGGTTTTTATGGCTACACTTTGTCGCCTAATACGTTACCATTGCTCACCAAATTTCTTCAAAAAAAGCTAAAAATGAGCATATGTTTTATTTGCTATGCTGGTTTATGAGATGGTTGTTCAAATTTTGGAGCGCTAGAGCTGCTTAATGGGTCTGCATATGAGGTTTTATTGGCTGCATTTTATCGCCTAATACGTTACCATGTTCGCCAAATTTCTGAAAAAGTAAATCTCCAAATGAGCATATTTTTTTTTTCAATTCTTTATAAATTGGTTGATCAAAGTTCGGAGCGCTAGATCTGCTTAATGGATCTGCATATGAGGTTTTATTGGCTACATTTTGTCGAATAATTTCACAAAAAAAACTAAAAATGAGCATATGATTTATTTTTTTAATGGTTTATTAGGTGGTTATTCCAAGTTCATAGCGCTAGAGCTGTATAGTATGTCTGCGTATGGAGCTGCTTATGAGGTTTTTATGGCTGCCTTTTGTCGCCTAATACGTTATCATACTAGACAAATTTCTTCACGCAACACTCTAAATTGAGCATATGTTTTTATTTGCCTCACTAGCTTATAAGGTGGTTGTTCCGAGTTCATATCTCTAGAGCTGCAAAATGGGTCTGCATATGGAGTTTTAATAGCTACATTTTGTCGCCATAATAATAGCCAAATATCTTCAAAACACACTCTAAATGGGCATTTATTTTATTTGCTCACTTGCTTATAAGGTGATTGTTCAAAATTCATAGCGCTAGAGCTGCATAATGGCTGCATTTTGTCACCTAATACGTTACCACTGCTCCCCAAATTTCGTTTTAAAAAACCTTAAATGAGCATATGTTTTATTTGTTTCAATGGTTCAGTAGGTGGTTGTTCGAAGTTAATAGCGCTAGAGCTGTATAATATGTCTGCAAACGAGGTTTTTATGGCTGCATTTTGCCGCCTAACACGTTATCATGCTAGCCAAATTTCTTCAAAAAACACTGCAAATGAGCATACGTTTTATTTGTTTCAATGGTTGATAAGTTGGTTGTTCAAAGTTCGGAGTGCTAGAGCTGCTTAATGGTTCGGAATATGAGGTTTTATAGCTAC
The DNA here is from genome assembly GCA_023701765.1 of Hylyphantes graminicola. NCBI lineage: Eukaryota > Metazoa > Arthropoda > Arachnida > Araneae > Linyphiidae > Hylyphantes > Hylyphantes graminicola. The sequence goes on from CM043119.1 coordinate 16,629,382, forward strand.
ATTTTATTTCCCAATACATTACAATACTCGCCAAATTTCTTCAAAAACACGGCAAATGAGCATATGTTTTATATGTTAAATGGCTTATTAGGTGGTTGTTTGGAGTTAATAATGCTAAAGCTGCATAATGGGTCTACCTATGAGGATTTTATGGCTGCATTTTGTCGCCTAATACGTTTTCATGCTGGCCAAATTTCTTCAAGAAACATCCTGAATGGGCAAATGTTTTATTTGCCTTACTGGCTTATAATGTGGTTGTCCTAAGTCACAACGCTAGAGCTACATAATGGGTCTGCCATATGAGGTTTTAATGGCTACATTTTGTCGCCTAATACGTTACCATTGCTCACCAAATTTCTTTTTAAAAAAAACTACAAATGAGCATATGTTTTATTTTTTTAAATATTTTATAAGGTGGTTGTTCTAAGTTCATAGCGCTAGAGCTGTATGATATGTCTGCGTATGGAGCTGCTTATGAGGTTTTTATGGCTGCATTTTGTCGCCTAATACGTCATCATGCTAGCCAAATTTCTTCAAGAAACACTCTAAATGAGCATATGTTTTTATTTGCCTCACTAGCTTATAAGGTGGTTGTTCCTAGTTCATAGCTCTAGAGCTGCATAATGGGTCTGCATATGAGGCTTTAATGGCTATCGCCTAATACGTTACCATTTCTCACCACATTTCTTGAAAAAAATACCTAAAAATGAGCATATGTTTTATTTGTTTTACTGGCTTATAAGGTGGTTGTTCCAAGTTTGCAGCTCTAGAGCTGCATAATTGGTCTGCATGTGCTGTTTTAATGGCTACATTTCGTCGCCTAATACGTTACCATTGCTCACCAAATTACTTCAAATCCACTGAGCATATGTTTTATTTATTTTGATGGTTAATAAGGTGGTTGTTCAAAGTTCATAGCGCTTGAGCTGTTGGAGCTGCATAAGAGGTTTTTATGGCTGCATTTTGTCGCCTAATAAGTTACCAATAGGCAATAATTTTTTTAAAAAAACTAAAAATGCGCATATGTTTTATGTGTTTCAATTATAGAGTTAGGAAAGAGAATAGTGCGGCCATTGCACGTGAACAGTAACGCACAAAAGATGCAGGCTGGAGCGGTGCATCTTCGGATACTTCACTGCCATTTTCCATGGTTTCGGCTACTATATTATGCGCAGTTGCTCAAAAAACTGCTAAAGTTATGCATCTTGGGATAACTCAATATGCGCAGTAGCTCGAAGAACCTGACAGCCCTGCTTCAAACCATTTGAACTGATAGACCCCTCTACACCTCATTCCTAACTCTATGGTTTCAATGGTTTATTAGGTGGTTGTTCGAAGTTAATGGCGCTAGAGCTGTATAATGTGTCTGCGTATGGTGCTGAAAAAGTGGTTTTTATGATTGCATTTTGTGGCCTAATACGTCCTCATACTAGCCAAATATCTTTTTGAAAAAAACTCTAAATGGGCATATATTTTATTTGCTCACCTTAAAGCTCAACCATTAGGTGGTTGTTCAAAGTTCATAGCGCTAGAGCTGCATAATGGCTGCATTTTGTCGCCTAATACGTTGCCACTGCTCCCAAATTTCTTTTTTTTTTAAACCTTAAAATGAGCATATGTTTTTTTTTTTTTGTTTTTTTTTTTGTTTCACTGGTTTAGTAGGTGGTTGTTCAAAGTTAATAGCGCTAGATCTGTATAATGTGTCTGCGTATAGAGCTGCAAAAGCGGTTTTTATGGCTGCATTTTGTCGCCTAATACGTCATCATACTAGCCGAATTTCTTCAAAAAACACGCTAAATGGGCATAAATTTTATTTGCTTTACAAGCTTATGAGGTGGTTGTTCGAATTTAATAGCGCTAAAGCTGCATATGAGGATTTCATGGCTGCATTTTGTCGCCTAATACGTTACCATTGCTCACCAAATTTCACCAAAAAAAAATCCAAATGAGCATATGTTTTATTTGTATTAATGGTTTATAAGGTGGTTGTTCGAAGTTAATAGCGCTAAAGCTGCATATGGAGCTGCATATGAGGTTTTTATGGCTGCATTTTGTCGCCTAATAAGTTACCAATAGTCAATAATTTTTTTAAAAAAACTAAAAATGCGCATATGTTTTATGTGTTTCAATTATAGAGTTAGGAAAGAGAATAGTGCGGCCATTGCACGTGAACAGTAACGCACAAAAGATGCAGGCTGGAGCGGTGCATCTTCGGATACTTCACTGCCATTTTCCATGGTTTCGGCTACTATATTATGCGCAGTTGCTCAAAAAACTGCTAAAGTTATGCATCTTGGGATAACTCAATATGCGCAGTAGCTCGAAGAACCTGACAGCCCTGCTTCAAACCATTTGAACTGATAGACCCCTCTACACCTCATTCCTAACTCTATGGTTTCAATGGTTTATTAGGTGGTTGTTCGAAGTTAATGGCGCTAGAGCTGTATAATGTGTCTGCGTATGGTGCTGAAAAAGTGGTTTTTATGATTGCATTTTGTGGCCTAATACGTCCTCATACTAGCCAAATATCTTTTTGAAAAAAACTCTAAATGGGCATATATTTTATTTGCTCACCTTAAAGCTCAACCATAAGGTGGTTGTTCAAAGTTCATAGCGCTAGAGCTGCATAATGGCTGCATTTTGTCGCCTAATACGTTGCCACTGCTCCCAAATTTCTTTTTTTTTAAACCTTAAAATGAGCATATGTTTTTTTTTTGTTTTTTTTTGTTTCACTGGTTTAGTAGGTGGTTGTTCAAAGTTAATAGCGCTAGATCTGTATAATGTGTCTGCGTATAGAGCTGCAAACGAGGTTTTTATGGCTGCATTTTGTCGCCTAATACGTCATCATACTAGCCGAATTTCTTCAAAAAACACGCTAAATGGGCATAAATTTTATTTGCCTTACAAGCTTATAAGGTGGTTGTTCGAATTTAATAGCGCTAAAGCTGCATATGAGGATTTCATGGCTGCATTTTGTCGCCTAATACGTTACCATTGCTCACCAAATTTCACCAAAAAAAAATCCAAATGAGCATATGTTTTATTTGTATTAATGGTTTATAAGGTGGTTGTTCGAAGTTAATAGCGCTAAAGCTGCATATGGAGCTGCATATGAGATTTTTATGGCTGCATTTTGTCGCCTAATGCGTTACCATTGCTCAACCAAATTTCCTTTTAAAAAAAACCTAAAAATGAGCATATGTTTTATTTGTTTCGATCATAGAGTTAGGAAAGAGAATAGAGCGGCCCATGCATGTGAGCAGTAACGCACAAAAAGAGCAGGAACTAAGTTATACGCAGTTGCTCAAAAAACTGCTAAAGCGGTGCATCTTGGGATACCTCAATATGCGCAGTAGCTTGAAAAACTATACAGCCCTGCTTCAAACCATTTGAACTGATAGACCCCTCTACACATTATTCCTAACTCTATGGTTTCAATGGTCTATTAGGTGGTTGTTCGAAGTTAATAGCGCTAGAGCTGTATAATGTGTCTGCGTATGGAGCTGAAAAAGAGGTTTTATGATTGCATTTTGTCGCCTAATACGTCATCATACTAGCCAAATTTCTTCAAAAAACACTCTTAAGTGGCATATATTTTATTTGCTTTACTTGCTTATAAGGTGGTTGTTCAAAGTTCATAGCGCTAGAGCTGCATAATTACTGCATTTTGTCTCTTAATACGTTGCCACTGCTAACCAAATTTCTTTTCAAAAAACCTTAAAATGAGCACATGTTTTTTTTTCTATGGTTAGTAGGTGGTTGTTCAAAGTTCATAGCGCTAGATGTGTCTGCGTATGGAGCTGCAAACGAGGTTTTTATGGCTGCATTTTGTCGCCTAACACGTTATCATGCTAGCCAAATTTCTTCAAAAAAACACTCTAAATGACCATATATTTTATTTGCTTTACTGGCTTATAAGGTGGTTGTTCCAAGTTTGCAGCTCTAGAGCTGCATAATTGGTCTGCATGTGCTGTTTTAATGGCTACATTTCGTCGCCTAATACGTTACCATTGCTCACCAAATTACTTCAAATCCACTGAGCATATGTTTTATTTATTTTGATGGTTTATAAGGTGGTTGTTCGAAGTTCTTAGCGCTAAAGCTGCGTATGGAGCAGCATATGAGGTTTTATGGCTGCATTTTGTCGCCTAACACGTTATAATGCTAGCCAAATTTTTTTCAAAAAACACTCTAAATGCCCATATATTTTATTTGTTTCAATGGTTTATAAGTTGGTTGTTCAAAGTTTGGAGTGCTAGAGCTGCTTAATGGTTCGGCATATGAGGTTTTTGTGGCTACATTTTATCGCCTAATACATTACCATGCTCGCCAAATTTCTTAAAAAAACACTCAAAATGAGGATGTGTTTTATATGTTTAAATGACTTATTAGGTGGTTGTTTGAAGTTCATAGCGCTAGAGCTGCATAATGGGTCTGCATATAAGGTTTTAATGGCTACATTTTGTCGTCTAACACGTTACCATTGCTCACCAAATTTCTTTAAAAAAAACTCCAACTGAGCATATGTTTTATTTTTTTAATATTTTATATGGTGGTTGTTCTAAGTTCATAGCGCTAGAGCTGCATATGGAGCTGCATACGAGGTTTTTATGGCTACATTCTATCGTCAAATACGTTATTATGCTCGCCAAATTTCTCCAAAAAGTCTTCCAAATGAGCATATGTTTTTTTTTTCAATGGTTTATAAGGTGGTTGTTCGAAGTTCATAGCTCTAGCAGCTCGAGGTTTATAGCTCTACGCCAGCAGCCTGCGCGCTGAAATGGGTGCGGGTTCGATTCCCGCCTTCGCCCTGTGTGTACTTCCTTTCCTTGTGACAGTAAACATTCTTTATGTGTCTGTCTTAGTTAACGAAGGCTTATAAGCGGGTCTATGATCAAGCACACAAGCTAGAATATATATGTACAGCTGTGGAAATAAAAAAGTACCCACTTGAGGTTATTTCATCCGTTAGTCACCCTATAGAATCGGACCTTTTTGAGATTGTGAACAGTTAACATTCTGAGTGGTACATTCTTAAATGGTGTTTTTCAACTAAAAAAAGGGTTCACGCCAACACTTCTAGCATAAAAAGTTTTACATTAATTTACCTGAAATTTTTCACAGATGCTATTTCAATATATATCTGTGCCATGAACCTCTAACATCTGGTGTAAGTATACAAGTTTTTTTTTTAAATTTCCAAGTGTAAGTTAATCGAAAAAAATCCTTTTTTTTTTGGTTAATTTATAACATTTTTCTTAATGACTTTTCTTGTAATTTGTATGTAACTCTAGAGGGTCATTGCATGTATCAGTTCAAAACGAAGAATTTAACACATAATAAATGTTCATAGGATGAAAATTCAATGTGGTAGACTTGTTGGCGTAAACCTCTTTTTTTAGTAGAAAAACACCGTTTAAAATAAATAAATTATATTTAAATAAAAACGAAAGCCTAAATAGTATTATTCATTACATTTGAAATCAATATGCCAAATTTGGAAAAGATTAAAGCAATAGTAAAAATTTTAGAATTTTGGGAAATTTTGGGTATTCGCCTACCTTAATACAGTTTCAAGAAATATAGAAATCATATTTTGATCTTGGGAGGAACTTTTAAGATCACACTAATAGTTGTACATAATTGCTCGAATGCATAAAAATCCTTAAGTGTAATTAAAATGAATCCAAACTTATTAACAAATATAATTTATTTTAGAATATAAAGAAAATAACAATTCAAATTTCATTCAATCATAAAACATTACAAAATATAACATTGTACTCTGTTTCTATTTTAACATTTCTTTTTAATTTAAATTCAATAAAATTCTTTATACTCTGAAAATATTATTCTTAGTAGAAAGTCTTTGATAACAAATTATTAACGGATTCATTCACATTTTCCAAACCCTCCTCCCCCAGGAGTTTGTAACACAAAGGCATCCTAAAAGAAAAATACTTTTAAAAATCCATAAATGATAAAAATGAATTTAAAATAAACACAAAACGTGTATGGTAAAAAAAATGCAAAAATAAAAAAAAAGTATTAAAAGTTTAATAATATGATGCAAATATAAATAAAGCATCATAGCCCAAAATCTTTGATTCACTTATTACCCTTTGAATATTAATAAAGTTTTTATAGCATAAACTTAGTTTAAAAATTTAGTGTAAGGAAAGCCGAGGTAAACTTAATAATTACACAAATAGGTTTGAGATTTTTTTTAATAAGAATATATATAACATTGCTTTTAATTTTAATTATTAATTATTTGTAACAATTAAAGAGCTTGTGGACTGCAGAGAAAAGAAAAGATGAAAACAAGCAATTTTATGGTTGTTATTGTCAGAAGATTAATATTGCCATTGATATATATTAAAAGAAAAGAAATCTTAATTTACCAGAAACACATGAACTTATTAGAAACCTGCATTCATTCAAACCTGCATTATCTAGATAAGACCTAAGCTATAAAGCCTTTTGGACAAAAACGGACCTTACAATCCTTGTTTGTCACCCTTTAAATGATTACTTTTTAAAATCTTATAAACAGATCACTTTATTCACTTACTCCAGCACGAACTCTAACCGAATTCTTAGCACCCAGATTAATTGTGCGGCCATCATTGCGTATTAGCACATTCAAGCCTCGTTTTCCATCTCCACCTCCTATAAAAACAAATTAAAGTTGATATTCAAACTTAAAAATGTAATGTTGAACTTGGACAATGTGTGAATACACAAGTAATTAAAGTTAACTATTTGAGTGGGGGTACTGCAAACTATGGCTCTTAGGTGACAGTGATCAAATTAATACACTTTTTGTATACTTAGCAAAACTTTACACATATTGAATAAAGGGGTAACTTTGGGGGGGGGGGGGGATCACTAGAGCTGAATTTCTGTTTGAATATTTTTTTACTATGTTATGACAGGGTTGCTACTAATTTAAAAATGAACAAGACTTTTTTTTAAAGAGCTCATTTAATTAGAAGTTTTCTTGAAAAACCTGAGCCAAAGTTACCCCATTCGATGGTACATTTATATTTTTCCCAATTCAATTATTAATCGAAAAACTGTGGAAACATTGTTGATAGTAACTGATATTGAATCATACCCTTAAATTATACATTTGATCTAGTAAGATCCTGTTTAGATTCTTTAAACATGGTACAAAGTTACGATAAAAGGTATTTTTGCTAACTTATACATTTGTCAGTTATTTTGTACTCTAGAAAGAGTTAGGGTTATGAAAAAAAAAATTCCTTCTTTTTTGTTTAAATTGAGTACAAAACATTGAGTGAATACCTAAGCAATTAAACTAAAATTTTCAGTTAGGGAAATTCGAACTATGGCTCCCAGGCCAGGGATCAATTTCCAAAAAAACTTGGAAAAACTTAACAAGTACATTTTTTTTTTCCAATTCAATTATGATGGAAAAATTGTAAATAGCTAATTGTATTATTTGTAAATGGTCATGCATTATATCTTTAAATTATATATTTGATTTTGTATGATCCTATTTTGATTTTTATATACACAAAAGGAGGTAAGAAAGCATTTTTACAATACAGTTATCAATAAGTGGAATGCTTTACCAGATATTATTCAAAGAGAAAAGAAGAATTTGAGAATAATTATGGTAGTTATTGAAAACTTTTGGATCAACCTTGCTAAGAGCCTGGCCTGTCCTGTTTTTGGTCATCACTATTTGTATTTGGAAAACAAAGTTACGAAGTTTACAAAGTTTACAAAGTATAAAAGTTTACAAAGTATAACAAAGTTAATCAGTTATTTTATTATCAAGAAAGAGATAGGGGTTATAAAAATAATATATTTATTAAAAGTATACCTTCTAGCCCATAAGGTGAAAAAACACGTCGCTCAGTAAGAACAGATAGAGTAAGATCTTTCCTAAAAACCAGTTTCCGTATAACTCCATCTCCGCCTGCATATTTTCCTTTGCCACCCGTTTCGGGATTCAAGTGAAATTTTTCTAATATCACAGGATACCTGAAAAATAAAACCACTGTTTTAAAAACATAATGTCTTATCACTATCTAATGTCCTAAATGCCTATTTCTAACCCCTTAAGACTTGTACCTAAATTAATGCCTAATACACCTCATTCACAATTTTTTCCTATTGCTTTTACATTTTAACTGACCTTTTTGAAGTTTAAAATTTCTGACAAATACTTTTATAACCTTTTGATTTTGCAATTTGTGCTAACTTTTTTAAGTTTAACATGACTAAAGAAAAAAGGTCCATATTAAATATTGCCTGAAATGACAGAAAAGCATATTACTGGAAAAAATAGAACATATATACTTTTTTTTAAAAACCTATTCAATTGTATAATAAAGGTTATAGGAGGTCAATTCTTGTAATTAATAGAAATTACCTGTGACTAAATTACAATTATATTTACGATATAAGTAATTACGATACAGTAAGTTAAGTATTACGATTTAGTAATTTTAGTCTACAAATTATGAACCACTAAAACTTATAATTTAAGCAGGATCGAAGTGATTAAAATTCAACCTATTCTAACATATTGGAAAGTTTGAAGTAAATGAATTTATTAAGTCTCAAATCCCAGAAAAGCATGTAAGTGTTAGGTGTTTAATAATATATTTCATTCAGCTGTAAGTCTTAATTGAAGAGCTTAATGGAATAACTTGCTAAGTGACAAAAAGATGAAAACTAGAAAATGAGCTTTAAAGTTTTTTTGTTTGCACTTAAATCAGTTAAAATCGGTACTTGCAAACTGTAAAAAACATACTTAACTTTGAATATGTGAAAAAGGAGAAACTTGTTGTCTTTAAGTGATGGAATAATATGTTCATTGACACAAAAATCTCAATGGTTTCAAAAATGCTACTTAGCACGTTTTTTACTAAGCTCTTCAATTATGTTAAAACCAGTTATATAGAGATTCAGATTATAACAAACACAACAGTTAGTTACCTTCTCTCCAAAATTTCTGGGTCTGTAATTCGGGTATTTGTCATGTGAGTATGAATACCACTCCTCCCATGCCAATGTGGACCCTATAGTCCATAAAAAAAAATTAAATACGTCTTTAATAGTAAATTTATTTTTACATAATTTCATTATACATATTACATTTTAAACATATTACATTTTACCTAATTCAATTTTTTACATATTTCTTTTTAGCAAAACTATTCTTTATTTAGGTGCATAAAGGTTCATACAAACATTTAAGATGTAGAATAATTGTACGATAGTGTACGTATTGTTTTCAATATTTAATAAGAGGAATTAAAAAAACGTTAATATCAAAGAATGTTGCAAAACTAATCAAGGATAAATAATGAAAACCTGAACCTGTCAAGTAATTATTTTTTTTTTTACAATTTAAACAATAAAAAATTGCAAATGCATAGTGAACAACTTATCCTGTCTGTTTCAAAAGAACCCACTATGCTTTCCTACTCTTTGATGAAAGGCAAAAATAAAAATAAGTTCACCTATACATGAAACAAAAAAGTGATTCTCTGTTATAAACAGGACAAGACTAAACAGCATATATATTTCAGTTTTTAGTAAATACTTGCTACGAAACTCCTTAGGTCAATGCTAACTAAAACCATGAAAACTTTTTTTCAATTTACACAAGACACAAAATGTTTGCTGAATTATAAATCCAATTAATTGCTCTTTTAAATAATCTTAAGAAAGAAAATGTTAAATTTGAAGGAATTTCATGTTTTTAAGGTATATCTTGGTAAGGTATAGGCTTGAATAATTCTAAGTAACTAATACTCACAGCACCAGCTCCTCCAGCGACAGTTTCATAATAGCCCACATTCTCATCTCCGAATGTGATATTATTCATACAACCCTAAAAAAAAGGGTTTGAAAGTCATAAAGCTGCATAAATTATTACTCACAGACCCAGCACCTCCAGCGACAGTTTCGCAATAGTGCCCATTCTCATCCCCAAATGTGATAATATTCATACAATCCTAGGGAAAGAGAACTTGAATACCATAAAGCTACGTAATAAATGTTTTTTGATTTGTGTATATTCAAGGGCTTTGTGTATACTTTACTAAAGTACAATTAGCTTGTTTCACTTGACGTAGAATCATTCCTAGTTTCATCAGGCGGTCGATTAAAGGTGGTATTACATGGTAATGCCTACTACATTGATTATAACAAATGGGGGGGGGGAGGATTTATTCCTGTGGAACTGTTTCAACTTTAGATGTGGAAGGTACCCATAAAGGCAACTCATCTATTTGAAGTCATTCATGAAAATTTATTCTAAGCTTATTTCCCACAGAGGGTAAAAAAGAAGCAAAAACTTAAATTTAATTTATTTGCATAATTTTTAAGATTTAAATGTTTACCACTATATTTTTCAAATATATTTCAGTTAAATTTCTATAGTCCTGTGTTTAGGTCAGATCCAAACTGAAATGGATCAACTGTCAACTTTCAATTATATTTCAGTTAGATTTCTATATTAAATCCTGTGTTTAGGTCAACACCCAAACTGAAATTGATCACCGGTCTTAGAGGGTCTAAAAAATTCGAAAGTGAAAAACTGGAGGTTGTACTTGGAACAACACAGGTTGAGAAGGACCTTTGAGGAAGGGGCTTGAACAAGAAATACCTAGTTTTGAAAGACTACAAATAATTTAAGCTTTAACATAAATAAATTAAAATTTGCATCTTTTTTCAAATGTGTTGCAAGAAAAATTGACAGTCCCTAGACATATTCTACATCTTTACTTCTTAGATAAAAGATAAAAAGCAACTACCTTGACATATAAAACAAAATACTTTTTAGAATTTTTTTTTTAATATTTCGTCAAACTCGTTGGGTGTTTTCTTTTTATCCAGTTTCTCTTTATAGGTAAGGTATTATATAGGTTCAAAAGTTATTCTATGGAACACACTTATTTGCATTTAAACATTAATATCATCGGTCAATTGACAAAACCACAGGGATGGAAAATGGATACTGATAACCCTAACCTTTTCAAAAACCGCCAATCCCTAGAATTAGCATGTTTGTAGTTTTGTCATTTGACCAATATTATTTGTAATATACATTCAATTACATTTATATAAAAATGACTAGTACCAAAGCTTTGCTGTAGAGTAAACAAGCTAATTATTTGTGTGATACTTGCGATGAAAACTTTAAATTTACCTGTGATGCAGCACATGCTTTAAAAGCTTTAAATATCACATCTACAATTCTTTGGGAAGTCAAAACATTTCCACCAACCACAGCAGCAGTGTCTGAAGGGCAAAGAATACTGCCTCTTGGAATGACCACTATTACAGGAGTTAGGCAACCCTAAAGATATGCATTAATAAGGTACATTAAATCAAGGTGTATTATATTTAAAAGATGTTTACACTAAAAAGATATATTTTATTCAAATTTAAAAGAGGGTAAACTTAGGAAATGCCATATTCAGCCAATACCTTTCACACTTAAGAATATAGTGGCACAATTAGAATGAAAATAACATAACTACTTTTAGTAACAGAGTAAAACACTTTCTTTTACAAAATTGGGGGGGGGGGGATTCTTTAGTATTTTAAGCACTAAATAATATAAAATAAATTGTAACATATAATAAAAAATGAGTACAATTTTAATGTAGGAAACTTTTGCTTAAGTTGAATTTGTTACACTCAGCTCTAAAACAGGAAAATGAAATTTCAATTTTAAAAGTATTTTTGAAAAAAATAGCAAAACTATGCATTTTTAGGTGCATGAAGGCTCATATAAACAACTTTGTGAATGAGTTGCATTTTTTCTTCGATGCATGCTTTGGTGTCGACTTTTAATTTTATAGTTTTTATGAGTAACTCCTAAGTATATTGATATCAAAACATAGTACTCGACAACACTTTAAAAAAAAACTTTAATTATCAAAAGTATATTAACATATAGCACAAGAATAGGGCAATTTTAAAACTATATTACCTGATTCAAAGGAACATCATGTCCAACCATACATCTTAAACAATATATGACTGCAGATAAAGTAATAGCTCTTGGAGCATTGCAATTTCCATACACTTCATACCCAGAACCCGTAAAGTCAAACACAGCACTACCCTAAAAATATACGTAATAGTAGGTACAATAAATAACAATGACATTTATTTATGAGTTTCAACTTAAAATTTACTTTTTAAAAAAATTACAATAATATATGGCATAAGAAAGATGAAAGACTAAATATAGAGCTACCATTTTAACCTAAGAGCTTTCTAAGGCCACTTTAACAATAGAATTAAAAATATTTTTTGCACTTTTCATTTGCAAAAGGTATACATATTTGTATAAATACTTTTTAATTGACATTAGAATAAATTTCAATTAATTTGAACTAATAAAAAAATTGGAATCAAATTTTAACTTATTTATTTCATCGCTTGGAATAAACCTTAGAAGTGAACACATAATTACAGTGTGCAATTTGTTTAAGTTTAGTGTTTTTACACTTTTCAAGAGGTATGGTGCATCTTTGCAACTTGAAATCCTAAAGCAAGGTTTTGTCAAAAATGCTTTTCTCAAGTGCTACAAACAAAGAAATTTAATTTTTTTTTTTAAGTTAACTTCACTTTTCATAATAATTCATTCAGCAATTTTGGTAACTCAATTTCCTTTACTTTATTACTTTTCCGAGTTTCTTAACTAACTTTTAATTGCAAACTATTTATATACCTTTGTTATAAAAACAAATTTTCACTTACAATGCTTTTCTTTATCATATTTTAGCATAGCTATGATATAATGGGCAGTCTGTTTATTGACGACTTTTAGCGAGCTTGAAAAATTCAACCTATGGTTGCTACATCAATCAGATTGTATGAAATATGGAGTGGAATGCTAACCACATTTGGGTATCTTGCCAAATGGAGACTAGCCATTATATAATAGCTGTTCCTATACTTTTTGGTGCATCACTGTCTCAGAAAAATATCCAACAATACAATGGATTCTGATACTCATTGAGCTAGAAGGGAAACTGGAGTGAAGTGTTAGCAAGCCGAAAACCCACTTGCACAATTATGAGCGAACAGGGCAGAAAAGGACTATTTTCCTTACACTTGCATGCAATGCTTGTGTGAGACCCCTCTATCATATTGACTTGGGCTCCTAAATGTATTTTAACATTTTCAGTTTGAAAGAAATTAACTTTCTTTAACTTTAAATTCCAACTTTTTTTAAGAAATAACCAAGTGTAGATTACTAACTAAGAACCAGCGAAGGCGAACCTAATAGTGAAATAGGCAAGTTTCTAGGTTTTCTGCCCGTTCGTTTCTGCTGCAGTGCCGTGTATTCCCCCACGTTTCGTTATTGAATCGGCTTGTTTGCTGCCTTGTTCAATGAATCACACACCTCACTCCCACTTTTCTTCTAGCTCAATGGATGCACTAAGATGCACCCTACACCTCTTAGAAGTTCTGAAATGTATAACTGAGACAATCTGTATACGCTAAAAACAACTTTAAAATTTTGACACTTTACCTCTTCAATATCAATCGAAACTTTAAGTTGTATAACACTTCCATCATCCATTTGGTCATAAGCTTCAAGGTTAGTGGTCCCACTACTTTGCAAAGTAGATTTTGCTATTTGTTTAAGCATGTCTCTAACTGCCAGTTCAGCATTATCCTAAAACAATGCAAGTTAATAAGCATTTAAAAATTGTTGAAAATGATGTAAGTAATGCATAAAACACTTTTAAAGTATGATTGAGAACTATTTAGCTCAAAATGTGTTATTGATTTAAATCTGTGTCTTAAATTTCAATTCAAAAGTTACAATCAATGATTTTTATATCTTCCTTCAGTATTAACAAAAGAGTCCTTTATTATTAAACACAGTTTGCAGCTTAAAATATCTTATTTTAAAATATAGCAAAAAATTATAATACGGTTATAACCCGAAATTTACTTTTAAAAAAAAATTTACTTAACTTTCTTTATAAAACAGATGTCAATAAAACACATTAAATACAGACAACAGATATTAATTATAAAGTAAAATAATTAAAGAAAAAGGAAAAGATAAAAAGAAAAATACCTGAATATATTTCATATATGATTGTACAACTTCAAGACCATACTGAGAAATAATTTCATGAACCAAAGTTATGCCCTGAAATATAAATTGAGTTCAAATAAGTATTATCAAAGGGAACAAGAGATGAAAACATATTTTTAAACAACAAAAAACTTTAAAATAATAAAAAATATAAGAAACTCAATCAATTACTAACATAGTAATATGTCAGCAAAATAGCTACGTATTTTTTTATATATATCAGAACCTTTTTTTAATTATATAAATAAAAACAGGGATGAGAGTTTTGCAAGTGACAGCTTGAAACAATTTTTGGAGCAGCAAAATTTAACTATAGACATTGTAACAGCAAAATTTAACATTTGAAGCAGAATTACGAGAAATTATGGCAAAAAAAAATTGAACGCAAACTAATATATATTATATTATAATTAACTCAAAATACCAATTTTGGCTCTCTCTGGTGCAATAAAGACAGAAAACAAAGCAATAGATCTCTGCCTTCTGCATATAAAGGGCCTAGTTTCAAAACTCGTATCCAAAAATTTTGACTAAAATAAAGGGTCCAACCCGTGGGTTTAAACTATCGTAAATTCATTGGACGAAGTCAACAACAAACAAACTGGGCCCTACATCTTAGTTTTATTCTTAGTTGTATATTCTTAGTTATTTTGTTTAGTTTTGGTTTTGTTACTTTTTTGTTTTGTTCCCTCATTGTTTGGGTATAATTTGAAAGGTTGCTTTTAATTTTCCTTGATGATTTTGATTGCATACTTTTATGTGTTGCCTGGAAAGGCCCGGGGGCAAACCAATGTATTCTGTTTGCAAAAACAAAAGTTTTTAATTTTCTTTTCTTTCTTTCTTCTATGAGTTTTGAAACCTTGAACCATTATATAATAGTCTAACATATATAATAGTCATTAGGTGTAATGTAGTAGGCCTCCTCGTGGTGCACCCTGGGTTACGCTAAATCTACTACACGGGGGGGAGGTATTTGATTCCCTGATGATCTTTGGGTCCGAGTGGTTGGGTCTTGGTGGAGACTTTCGGTAGAGGATACAGGAGAAAAGCTGAGTTTTGCGTCTCAGGCCGCCGGATAGTACAGGAGCCCGGGGTAGCCTAACCAGCATATCCTGGCTGCTCTATCAGCCGGTGTATAATCTCGCCTGTCTTGTAGCTCCAGGTGGTGCCTGGATGGGGTCCTGCTAGGCAGAGCGGGGGGCTCTTCCGAGGTCACTGCTGATTGTTGACACCGGGGCTAGCCCGGCTTTCTGGGACCCTCTGCTATTCGGGGAGGATTTTCCTTCACCCCACCCACACAAAAACAATGAACAAAAAACAAGGTCTTTCTTCAGATAAAAACGCAAATAAGACAAAAACCCCCATTTCAGGATCTAGTGCTTCCTCGGAAGGTACTAAATCAAGGGACCCCTCTCCAATGGATGAGGGTCTATCAAAGGAGGAAGCCGGTAACCAGCCCGCCGTTGGAGTTGCAAGCGTAAGTGAGCAACACACGGAGGGTGGGTTTAAGGTTGTCCTCAGCAAAAGCCAGAGACGCAACTTGCGGAGGGCGCGCCAAAAATCTGAGGCGGCGGCTGGCTCTGGTGGTAGTGGTGAAAGTACCAAAAGGCTTTTGTCTGCTGGTTCGACACCCTCCCCTGGCCATGCTGCCACTCGGAAAAGGCCGCGCACTGACACTGGTCCACAATCTTTTGCCAGTGCAGTGAAAGGGGTTAAGCTTGCCATTGTTAAGGAAGCTTTTCCCACAGACAAAATCGTGAAGGATGAGGCGGATAAGATCCAGGTTTATATTCTAAACCAAATTGACCTCATCAAGGAAGGGGAGCATCTGCCTATCATTCAGGGGTCTGTCATCAACTCGGGGGCTTTTGTCACCCAGTGTGACGACACTGAGACAGTGTCATGGATCAACAAGACCTTCCATGACAACAAGCTCCTCTTCCCGGGCACGACTCTAAAAGTCATGAGTGCCAATGACCTTCCTAAGCCAGTCAAGGTCGCCTTCAAGACGAAGGATGTGTTTTCTGCTGAGGCGCAGGTGCTGCTGAAGCGGTTTAATGAACAGATTCAACCCTGAGTTGAAAGCGACGGAGTGGCGTGTTCTGCAAAAGTTTGTGGAACCGCTCTCCATTCGCTGGATCTTTGAGGTTGATCTGGAGTCCGCTGAGGCTATCGAGAAGGCAGGCCACTCTGCATATACTGGGTTGGACAAAGGATCTTTCAAGATCCTTAACAACCCCAATCCTCCCACTAAGGGGCCTTCCACCGAGGAGCGCACATCTACTCCTCAGGAACCAGAGAGTCGCTCTCCCAAGGGGCCTTCCACCGAGGGTCAGACATCTAGTCGTCAAGATATAGAGAGTCTGCCCGAGGACCAAACTCCTCCTTCTCAGGTAAGTTCACTTTCCATTATTAAGGAGGGAGATAATGATTCTGTAAGCGGTGAGCTTGCAAAATTAAGCGAAATTGATATTGACACGGGTTCAGAGGGTACATTGGTGCCTTCCTCTCCTGGGTCGGAGGTTGACGATTCTATCCTCATGGAAGAATCTGATGGAGCCACCTGATAGGTACTCCTTAACTTATTTTCTTCATGGACAAAGCCTATAGTATTTGTCAAATCAATCTGCACCATAGCCGCTCTGCCTCTGCTCTTCTCAGTAAAAGGCTCGCTAATGGTGCTTTCGATATTGCACTTGTGCAAGAACCATGGACTCGTAATGGTATCATTAAGGGCCTAGGAGTTAAAGGGTACAACTTATTTTATGATAGGAATTGTGCAAGGCCTAGAGCTTGCATTCTCACCAACTCTAGGCTCAATGTAATCAACTTGGTCGATTACCTCAGTGGAGATTGTGTAACCGTCAAGGTACTCTTCACCACCCAACAGGGCCTCAGGGAAGAGATAGTACTTTTGTCTGCATATCTTCCTTACGAGGAAACTGATCCATTCTCCAACTACATTATCAATACCTTGGAGTTCTGTGCTGCAAAGCATCTCAAGCTTATCCTGGGCTTTGACGCTAATGCTCACCATATCCTTTGGGGCAGTAGCAACTGTAACAAACGTGGTGAGGATATCATTGAATATATACTTAAATATAGTTTATCTATTTTAAATATTGGCAATGAACCGACTTTCGTGACTGTTAACCGCAGGGAAGTTATTGATATTACCCTGTGCAACAGCCAGTGCTTCGATCTTATCCATAACTGGAAAGTATCGGATGATACCACTTTATCCGATCATAGACTAATCATGTTTTCAGTTCTAGGTCCCTCGTGGATCTACACTGAGGGTAGGAACCCAAGGAAAACAAATTGGGAGTCCTACCGTAGCACCTTGGAAGCAGAAACCTCTGGCCAACCTGGTAAGTTGTGTTCTCATGCTGACGTTGAGGAGGCTGTTGCCAACTTGCAGCAATCCATCCTCAACTCTTTCTCGCTTAACTGTGCTTCCACCAGCAACTCTACACGCAAAGTGGTTCCTTGGTGGAGCAAGGAACTGACCTCCCTTCGGGGCAGGTGCAGGAAGCTCTTTAACAGAGCTAAAAAGAAAGGTGACTGGTCTGCCTATCGTTCTGCTCTCACAGAATACAATAAGGCAATCAGGTCTGCCAAACGTAAGTCTTGGCAATCTTACTGTGACAGCATTGATGACATGTCCGCAACATCCAAGCTAGTCAAAATCATGTCGAAAGATAAGTACTGCGACCTTAACACCGTCAAGCTCGCAAATGGCAATTTCGCCTCCTCTGGCAAGGAGATTCTGAATGAAATGTTCAGAGTTCACTTCCCCGGATCTAGGGAGGCTGTTACTATCCCAACCCTACATTCAAATACACCTACGGGTAGTAGGAATCACTGGGCTACGGCAAAACAGGTTGTCACTCCTGACAAAATTGTGTGGGCACTCAACACATTCAAACCCTTCAAATCCCCTGGCGTGGATGAAGTGTTTCCGGCCCTTCTTATTGAAGGGTCCTCTATACTGGTTCCCATTCTCTGTAAAATCTACAGGGCATGCATTGCATATGAATATGTTCCCTCTGCGTGGAAACAAACTAGGGTAATCTTCATCCCGAAAATAGGGAAGGAGAATTATTATGAGGCCAAGTCCTTTAGGCCTATCAGCCTCACCTCTTTCCTTCTTAAAACCTTGGAAAAGCTCATTGATATTCATATTAGAGAGAATGCTCTGACAGATCTCCCCCTGTCAGCTTCACAACATGCCTATCAGCCAGGAAAATCCACTGATACGGCTCTATATAACCTTTCCTTCGTACTGGAAAAGAATATTAAGGCTAAAGAGATTGCACTCGCTGTGTTTCTTGACATAGAAGGAGCTTTTGATAGAGTCCCTATCGAATCCATAGCTCGTGCCCTTGAGCATAGAGGTGTCAACAAGGTTATTGTCAACTGGATCAATAACCTTCTGTCTACCAGGCTTGTTAGCTCTTCGCTTTTGGGTGACAGTCTGACAGCGCATGCTGTCGCAGGATGTCCTCAGGGCGGAGTTCTCTCTCCCATTCTTTGGTGTTTGGTTGTGGATTCTCTTCTTGGAATCTTTTCCCACTCTGGCGTCTCCTGCATTGGTTATGCTGATGATGTGGTTATCGTTGCAAAGGGCAAATTCTTTGACACTATCTGTGATATTATGAATAAAGCCCTTCGAGACATTGAACAATGGTGCAACAGAGAGGGTCTTTCTGCTAACCCTCAAAAAACAACCCTGGTTGCCTTCACACGCAAGACAACAAGGCTTGATAGTAATATTAAGTTTTTCGGTCAGACACTCACTCTCTCTGATGAGGTGAAGTTCTTGGGCGTTTATTTTGATAAAAAGCTCAATTGGTCTAAGCATTCCGAGTATAGCATCTGCAAAGCCAAAAGAGTATTTTGGAGCTGTAGAAATGCTATTGGACGTACATGGGGTCTCAGACCCAAAATTCTTCATTGGATCTATTCAATGATTATTTGTCCTATACTCACCTATGGTTCCATAGTATGGTGGTCAAGGACCAAGCTGTCTACTTGTCAGCAAAATCTTGCAAAAATCCAAAGGATGGTCATTGTAGCTATTTCTGGCTGCATCAGAACAACTCCATCTGCCTCTTTAGAGCTACTCCTTGGGTTGCATCCACTGCACATGCGGGTTGAAGCTGAAGCCATTATTTGCGCAAAAAGACTTAAAATATTGGGTCAATGGAAAGACTACTCCAACTATCTTTCCTGGGGTTCCTTCAACTCTAACATCTCGGAGCATCATCTCCTCATTATGCCCAGCGACTCCATGCTTGGGAGGAATGGTTTTCACAAACCCTTCAAGGTCCTCTTTCCCTCACGGAGTGATTGGAACAATGACCCCATCGGTGCCAGTAACTGTGTTGTCTGGTACACGGACGGCTCCAAGATGGGCAGTTCCACAGGCGCAGGTGTTTTCTGTTCATCAGACGGGACAAAATTGTCATACCCCCTTGGTAGCTACTCAACAGTCTTCCAAGCTGAGATCTTTGCTATACTCATGTGTTGCCACATTTGTCTGCATAGGGGCTATCACAATAGATCTATTTCAATTTGCTCTGATAGCCAAGCAGCTCTTTTAGCTCTGCTTAAACCCAAATTCACCTCACCTTTGGTTTGGGAATGCTACACTCTTCTCTGTAGCCTTGCAACCGCTAACAAGGTCACACTGTTCTGGGTTCCGGGTCATTCAGGAATTCCAGGCAACGAGATGGCTGACGAACTGGCCAAGTCGGGTTCCAGTACCTTATTTGTCGGTCCAGAGCCAGTTCTGGGTGTTTCCAATGACATTATCAGAGGTACTGTCCTATCCATTTTCAGGGATCAACAGTACACCGATTGGCGTAGACTAACCAATCAAAGACAAGCCAGGGAACTTAACTCGGGTTGCCCCAGCTCCCGTCATAATGAGCTTCTCGGGCTTAACCGTAACGGTATACGCAGGGCAGTAGGTTTACTCACTGGTCACTGCACCCTTAAAAGGCATCTTACCCTCATGAGGGTCCTCGATGACCCCACCTGCAGGGGCTGTAGGGACAAGGACGAAACGGTCACTCACATTCTCTGTGATTGCGAAAACTATGCAGCGCACAGATTTGAGCATCTAGGGCAACATTTGCTTGAGCCCTGGGAACTCCAGGATATTCCAATCAGATCCTTGCTGAATTTTGCTTCGGCAACGGGGCTCTTCCTATAGGAGTGAGGGATTTATTTCTTGGGGACAGTACAATAGACCTTTGGTCGCAGTGCTTGGCTCTAACAGAGCCCCCCTCCAATGTCATAAGTCATAAGTCAAGTCAACTGTTGCATCAAAAGTTTAAGCCTTTTCTTTCATCAACAGAACAACAAAAGATCTTAAAATTTTGCAAATTACTAAAACAGTCTTAAATAACAACATAACACTGAAAATTACAAATATCACGTTATAAACAAGTCTAAAATAGAAATTTCCATTCATCGATTATAAAAAAATTTACCTTTTTATTAGCTGCCACTTGGGCTCTCAAATCAGATAAGTTATCACTTAGATTTCTAGTACCACTGCAACCAGGTAAATTAGCAGGAGATTTCAGCATTTCAGTAACACCTAAAATTTTTCACATTTTCAAAAAGTAGTCAAAAATATAAAACTTAAATTCCAAAAAATATCTTGCTGATGTATTTCTTATAAGTTTTCATTATAATTTTCTGTAAGAAAAACAGATTCCAGGTGATATAGTTACAGTCTTCAAAATATGCAATTTCCTAACAATATTACTATTCATAGCTAAATTATCGAGGAGGTGTTTGAACCTAAAATCAGATCTCCAAAGACTGAGATAATTTAACTTTTAGGCAGGTGTTATTGAACCAAAACCTTCTTATTGTGGAAAAGATCAAGTTTTGTGAAAGTTAACCCCCTAATGCATACTGTTGCCATATGGCAACAAGCAACAAAATACACTTTATTCTATTAAAGTAGAGCTCCCTCTCGACAAATCTGTGTTTTTTACATCTATTACAATTCATTGTGAATTTTTAGTTACTAATAACCCTCCTAGATGACAGTAGTAAAAGTGCATTCAAAATTAAAGAGCGAACTTATCAACTGTTGTGAAATTACAGCAGTATTCAAAGTATAATAATATTAGTACGAAATACAAATAAATTGTTTTGAAAAAGTAATTATAGTTCAAAAGGGTTATTTTGAACTACACTGCTCAAAACAATTAGGGGAGCACTTTTTAATTCCAACTTTAACTTCACACCCAACTTTTTAATTTTTATCCTATAAATCTGAAATTTGTTAAATAGGTTCACTATACATTCGAAATGAAATAGTAAAAAACAGAAGAAAAAATCTTAAGTTTTTAATACTTAAATTTAAAGGGGGGAAATGGAATAACTTTTTAATAAATTATAACAATAATTTTTTCAAAACTTTTTTTGTTAAGAATAGTTGAAATATATTTTTAAACATCTAAAAAATGCAAGCATGAAAAATTTAGGGTCAATTTATTTTCTAAAACTGTTTTAAATTGAAATTTATTTTACCATATTTTTCATATTTTCATTAATATTAAAAATATATATTAAATTCTTCAAAATATGTTATTCTTCCATATAATGATGTATCTAACGATACATAAGTTGCGAATTTAACTTAGTCAGAAAAAAATCACAAGCTGATGATTCCCAATGGAATCATTGGGAGCGAAAGGGTTTAAAACATGTGCTCCCCTAATTGTTTTGAGCAGTGTAGATATTTAGTAGTTTTCTAATCATTCTTATCAAAATTGGAATTTTTTAGTTAGCTTTTGCCATATGGCAAAAGTTTTAAAAAATTGAAATTATTTAAATTCTAAGGCAGTTAATTTTTTTTTCAGTATTTTTCCCATAATGCATGAGTATTAAAGATACAAATATATTGTTTCCGGATGACAAAAAAAAATCATGCATTACAGGGTTAAATAACTTGTCCAATGTCTTACCATATACACATTTGGATAAAGTAGTTACTAACCATATTTAAGAAAATTAATGGATTGGATTCAATCTCATATGAAGAGTACACAGGAAGAACTGATTGATTTTGTAGAGAAGTTTCCTTAGCAGGTCACTTTTGCAATAATAGCGAGTGATTGCCTAAACTAGTGTAAGGAAACCAGTTCCTACCACAGAGATCACAGTTAAAGTAATAGAGTGGCAGATCACGTGACCTCCAATACTAACAACGGGATGCTCAAGGAGCTCCCAGAAGAGCCCCAATGAAACCAGTGTTGTAGGTCACGTGATCTGCCACTCTAATACTTTAACTACTATCTCTGTGGTTCCTAGCTACCAAGATTCAGGCGATTGATGTTCCCGACGCTTGGACCAAGCGAAGAAGAAAGAGAGAAACCGGTTTTCTGCCGCCAATGTTCGCCAAGCAGACAATTGCGGGCATCCGCCTAATAAATCAATCGGTTCTTCCCGTGTACTCTTCATGTGACACACATACCTTCTTCTTGAAAATATCCATCTTTGACAAGCTTAAAGGAGACAAATGTCGCCCCTTCTTGTAGAAGAGAAGTTGAATGGGGAGGCATAGATCCTGGTGTCAGCCCCCCTATATCAGCGTGATGACCACGGCAGGCAACAAAAAATACAGGCTTCGGACAACCCTCATGGAACACCTATACACAGCAATGGAAAAAGTTAGGTTAGTTTTAGTTATTGTTGCACTAGAGCTACACAAGAGACATTGGCGACGGGTGCCGTAATTTAAAACCACAGTCAAGTGACGAGCCAACACCTGAATAAGCACCCATTGCAAATATTAAGGGCGACATTGTATGCAGTGTTGAGACAGGGCATTATTATTCCCTCTACACAGGGTATTATTGACAAATTTGATGATGCCCGTAACCGAGCCTGGGACCTTCCGTATGCAAGGCAAATACCTTAACCAACTGGGTTACCCAGCCCCTGGAAAAAGTTAGTAAAACTAGTAAGCAATACTAGCAGTTAGAAGTTAAACATACTAATAATTCTTAATACATGGTGTTTATCCTTCTAAGTTGTTTGGTGCATATAAGTCAATAAAAATGGCAGTAAACTTCTGTTTTGTACATCTAAGTAACTTAAAAGTAGATTTTATTAAAGAACATTTAAGTTTGTTTCATGGAATCACCCATAAACCTTTTATGTTATAATACTTTGTTTATAATGTTATTTTTCAACTTGGGACATCTTGCTCAAATCTTCAAAGTTAGTTTAAATTTATTCATCCCATTATACATAAGCTTACTAGAAAGTTGTAAATTTATGTAGGGTATATGTAACAAATTCCATTTTCAATCCTTAAAATTATTTATAAAAATTTATGCAGATCAGCTTTCAAGCCTGAACTTTTTAACAAATGTATTTTCAGCTTTAGAAAAAAAAATAGTTTTTAATGTTACTCATTCAGAGGGAAATCATTAATGAGATTTTCTAAATGGAACTCTAAGGGAGTTCCACAGTAATATGGAAACATGTATTATTACTTACAGGAGTAATGACAGTAAGGTCAGGTAAATGACTACCGCCAGCACAGGGATGATTTGTAAGTATAACATCTCCATCATGAATATTGTCCCCCAAGTACTGCATCTGCAACAAAATATTAATTACACATTTTAATTGTCGCAAAAATAAGCTAAATTTGAATATTGCAGCAACACTATTTTGAATCTCCCCTGGGATTTATCCTTCCTTTATTATGCAGGGATTGGTTAAAAGAATATTTTAGAACTGACTTATGACTTTGGAGAAGGCTCTGTTAGGGCCAATCACTGCGACCAGGGGTATATTGTACCATATCCAAGAAATAAATCCCTCTCCCCTATAAGAAGAGCCTCGTTGAAGAAGCAAAATTCAGCAAGGATCTGATAGGAATATCATAGAGTTCAAAGGGCTCAAGCAAGTGTTGCCCTAGATGCTCAAGTCTGGGCTCTGCATAATTTTCGCATTCACAGATAATGTGGGTGACCGTTTCGTCCTTGTCAATACAATCCCTGCAAGTGGGGTCATCGAGGACCCTCATAAGGGTAAGGTGCCTTTTAAGGGTGCGGTGGCTAGTAAGTAGACCTACGGCCCTGCATATACTGTTACGACTAAGCCCAAAAAGCTCTTTATGATGAGCTGGGGAAACCTGAGTTAAGTTCTGGCTTGCCTTTGATATTTTAGAATTAGAATTAGGTGAGAAATCTGAGTGACAGATCTTTAGTTTTAGGTTGTGATTTTACGTACAGAATTCAGGTGTAAAGATAAGTACCGTGTATAAAAGTTTCACTTCCCAAAATGGGATGCAGAAACAAAAAACAAGTTGAAGGAAACTAAATTAACTACAATATAAAAAAATATTTCAGTTACTTGAAACTGCACTGCTTCTTGCATGGCCCCTAAATGAACAGGAATGTGGGGTGCATTCGAAACTAGACCTCCATCTGGACCAAACAGGGCACATGAGAAATCTAATCTTTCCTAAAGAGAAACATAAAAGTAACATTATAAACAAATAAATAGTTAGTTTATGAATGAATAACTTATAAATGCCATCAAATGTTTCCCTTATAATAAAGGAAACATATGAAGACCTAAGTGGAAGAATGTGCCAAGTGACAAAACAGTAAAAACCAGAAAATGAGCATTAAAGTTTTTTGTTTGCACAAAGATACGTTAAAAACTGCACTTTCAAAAGGTAAAAATATACTTGATCTTAATGTAAAAGAAGAAGAGGAACTTGCTATTTTTTTAAAGGTTGGAATAAAATGTTCTTTGACATGAAAATCTAAATTTTTTTCAAAAATGTCACTTAGCACTTTCTTCCACTAAAATCTTTATATGTTATGGGGATAGATTCATAAAACAAGTTATTGAACATGCATGACTAATACTTTAAATAAAATTATTTTCAATATTTAAATAGTTATTTTATGTGCTTAAAATTGAAAACATCAAATCAAAATATTTTTAAATAGAAAGAAGAATACATCAAATAAAAAATATATTTAAAAAAATTATTTTTTTAAATTTCAAAAACAAAACATTATCTTTAATTTTTAAAAATCATAGTTAATTTTTCCATAGATACATACAGCAATTACGATGCTTTGGAGATGTGATGGCAAAATTAAACAAGAGTAAGTTTTACTCAAGATTGAAACTCACTGTGGTAATCAATAAAGTATTTAAGAATTTAAAAATAACAATAACAAACAGTAACTGTGAAGAAAAGCATCACACTAAAACAGGGTCCCATCATCATACAAAATTAAGAAGCTAATTATTGGGTTTTTCAAACTCAAATAAAATGATTAAAAGACTCAATTAAGATTTAAAAATTGAAGCATATACTGACTTATGATAAGTTTTCAAATCATACATATTTAGCTAATACAGCAAATAAGTAATTAGCAAATCAGTAATTAGCAAATAAGCTACATTATAAAATTCAGTTTTAGAAGAGATTTACCCTCATGTAAACAAATGCATCATCAAAAAACGAAGTTTAAGTAGGAAGTTTTAGCGTCTCTATTAGAATTAGAGTATTTCTAAAATAAATTTAGGGCTTTTCAGGGACTTCAAAAGCCATTTTCAAATTTGGGCGGTTTCTAGAGAAAGAACCCTGTCAAAAACCGCAAAAAAAATCTTTTAAATGCTTAAATAACAAAGGAGTTACTTCTTATATTTTTAAAGAAAAGTAGAAAATTAAGGTTAAAACATAGTTTAATAGAATATAGGAATAAAAAGTAAATAAGAATTTAAATAGAAGTATAAAACTGCATACTTTGATGTTAGTCGAAACTGAAGTTCGTTGTAAAATCCTATGAAACGAGAGAAGTAATTACTGAAAAAGTAAATACCAAATCCACAATTTCAAAAATTATTCATAAAATACTAACTTTCCCATTTGCTCAGCAATACTCATAAAACGATGAGAAAATATAGATAGCTGTATCATATCTAACTCGGTAGATATTTGCTTTATTTCAGCTCTTAGAATCTGAAAAAATACACGTTTTATAAATATCAATGTCGGTTATCAAACTTTTTTTTTTCATTATTTCAAGAATGAATTTTAGATATTTTAGTTAGTTATGCGTTATGCATAATATAAGATTATTTCCGAACAGTTTATTTACAGATATATTATTATTTAAACTGAACTTTACTGAATAAGATATTTTAATTTATATTAATTTTTAATGGATTATGAAATGCAAAAACTATGCAAATAATAATACAATATTTTCATAGTAATGAAATGATAAAAAGCTAAGAATTAAGCTTTACCTTAATAAAAATACTGCCATCTTTAGTCACAGTAGCAACACAGTGAGGTTCTACCACAATTGTACTGAAATAGAAATAAAATTAATTTATTGAATAAAAAATTGCAAATTAATTATAAAAACTTAAGTAATTTTTTGTTTAAACTTTGAAAACACATCATAAATAGTATTAAAATATTTCATACCAATTTTCATCAATAATAATTGCTGGACCAAATATCTCATGCCCATGTAGTAACTCAGATAGCAAATAAATCTCTGTATCCTTATAACCTCCTTCAAAATAGCACTGGACAACCTAAAATTTAAAAAATAAAAACTTTAGACAATTGTCAAGTTCTTGGTAATAAAAAGTTATATTTTAACAGTCTTTCCAATTAGTGTTGATTTTTTGGTGTGTATTTTTAATTACCGACTTTATTTCCATAAGACAAAGCTTCAAAATTCAAAAATTTGGAAGTAATAAATAACAAGGTTCTCGCATAATACATGAAAATATGGGCACTCCTGTCAAAAAGGCTTGTGATAAATAGTGAAAATAAAATTACAATTAGTCCTTTAAAGAAATTGTGTTCAAATCAAATTTTTTTAGGACTAGATCTTGAATAAATAACCTTATTGACATTAACTATTAAAATTAAAAGACTGGTCTTGGTTAATAAGAATCAAATTAATCTAAATTAGTTATTGAAAAAAATTACACCAAAAATAAATTTACCACAACACATGTTTTTCATATAGGGGAGACCGGGGTTAGTTGGCACACTTTTCACTTCCAAATTTTTCTAATTTTTTGGTTTGAAGATATTTGAAATGTAAAAAGTTGGTAATGTAGGTAAACATTTTGGCTACAAATCACACATACTATTGAATAAATATATTGTTGCCACTTTGTGTGAAAAATGTTTTTCCTTGTTCAGTCAAACTATGCCAACCTACCCCGGTATCGGGGTTAGTTGGCATAGGTAGTGGGGTAAGTTGGCATAAGTGAGGCAAGCGTTTTTACTCGTCTTTATGTAAGGTGTAATTATAATGAATGTTAATCAGCTTAAAATTAAACATTCCATATGTCCTGGGCGGTAAATGAATGTTGGTTCATTACTGATTTTAGGAGGTTGAAAAATCTTTGAACATTATGTGGGTTGAAACTGGACGTTCGAGCCAAACTCGTTGCCGCGGGGGTACGTATTGAAAGTTGTGGGTGACGTTTTAGGAAAAAAGAAAACCAGTCAACACCTGCTGATTCTTTTGAGTCCCAACTACTAGGATGTGCAGTGCCATTAGCAACTGCATATTGATATGCCAACTTTCTTGCCTCTTTTGGGCTCAGGCCGAAGTATATGTCACTTGCCTTCACAAGGTATTCACTCAAAGCAAATTCTTGTTCAGGAGTGAACACCTGCCGCACTGTCCCATATCCTCCAATACCCTCTGGTACCCTTTAGGCAGAGAGAATTCATTTTTAATTTTGCGATCTTACAATACCATGCAAGACTTCTAGCAGAGATCTTAAATTCATCCGCTACTTTTATCAAACTTTTTTTTCAAGTAAGTGTGCCTCAACAACTCTCTTTCGATGATCTGCTGTCATTGTAGCCCTCTCAGTTTTTCGCTTATAGGTACTCATAATCTGAACAAAAATATTTACATTATCATAGATAATTAAGGCAGAAAAAGTGAACTTGCAGTTTCCGTTTATTACATAATAATAACTAGATAACCGTTTGCTTGAAATCGAGCTGAAATTTGTATAGTCTTAAATTATGCCATTTTTGAAACTCTGAGTATGACAAATCTACGTAAAAGTATCTAAATTAAAAGTTATTATCTGTCCAGCGTTATTGAGTTATGACTGCGAAAATAAAACGCCTTCCGCATTTCTATATGTATAGATAAAAATAATAATAATTTATTATTATGAAGTAGCCTATACCTAACTAAAATTAGGTCGCTATGAATGTTGGCATACTTATGTCAACTTACCCGTTGTTGCGGGGTTAGTTGGCATACCCAGCCAGCTTATGTCAACTAGCCCCCGAGTCCCTATGCCAACTAACCCCAATCGAGCAAGTAAAATAAACATGGCCACCAAAAAAATTGTTTATGAACTTCAGCAGAAATGGACTTATAACCTTTTAGCTAGATGTCCAAAGATACTAAAAACTTGTGAATGTTATTCCTGAATGACTGTACTACTGTACAAAACGACAAATACTGAATAATCAAAATTTTACTTTCTTATATGAAAATCACGTTTTCCATCCTTCCTCTAAAGCCAATGCCTGGATCCAACTGGCGTTCTCATGCAAGTTGGACGTTTAAATGACGATCATGTGACAGGCTCAGTAGCGCTCTTAATAAACAGTGAATTTTTTTAAAGGCACAATGCCAACTAACCCCTTATGCCAACTAACCCCGGTCTCCCCTACTTCACACTTCAAATATATATTTATATTTTAATTCAATACTCTAGTAACAAAATGTTTTAAATGAAACTAAATTAGTAATAAACATTTTCAAAACATTAAAAGCAGGCAAAACTCACTTTGAAACGAACTTATTCTGACTAACTTCTATTAATCAACATGATTACTAAAATTAATTACATGGACGTAATTTTAACATGATAAATCTCAAAATAGCTACTGTTTGCGGCTTTGGGGGATCTTTTGCATCTTCAATTGTAGAATTATGATCAACATTTCTATTTCCAATGCCTCGAATGCGAATATCATCAATGACTATCGGACGATCTTCAATGTAAAATCCAAACTCTCTTTGGTACCTGCAATTTTAGATAAGAATAGAAAAGAATTAAACAAAAAGTGTTTTTTTAATATTTTAAAATAAAATATTGTTTGTTCAAGAATGTTAATCATCAACAAAACAATACAGCTACTAATGGCTTATTTATCGTTTTTCATTGGTTATATTCTGAGCAAAAAGGAGATTGCTAAATAAGTACTGTAATTCTTTGCTAGTAAGAATATAAAAGTCGAAGAGAACTTTTACCAAAAGAAAAGTACTCAAATCAGACAAATCCTATTTACTGCTGAAACTTTAGCAAACTGTAACTGTAAAACCTCTCTTCACTCCAGAGGTACACATACATGGACCTTTGTAGAATTCACTTCACAGCTGCAATTTACAATATTTCTTAATACTAACTTTTTTCATTCTAAACTTTTTTTTTCAGTGCTAATTTATGGGACATTTTAGATTTGAACAAAAAATTAGAATGGACTCAAAACATTGAACTTCACTAAATTTACTTCTAAAATCACTTTGCAACTATTTTGATCAAACTCATCAAATGTTAAACGCTAATTTTTCCATGTTAGTTGCAAAGGATACTTTTAAATGTATAAATGTTTGGATTAAGAATAAATGAGTGAGATATTTTTCAAGAGTTTTGCAATTTGTGACATTGTAAGATTGAAATAATCCCGATAACAATTTTGCTCCCATATTTACCATTACTCCCACATTTAATATTTTAACTTATAACTATTTGAATGTTGGTTTGGAGAATTGGAACTAAGAAATTTTTTTTTATATCAATCCTGAATCAAAGAAGCAAAGTGAAAGTATTTCATATTTATTGTGAAACACTCAAAAAAATTATTTAAATACAGTAACTCAAATAAAATGTTATTTTAGGTCTTTCATAAATAGTATAGTTTTTTTAGTTCATAAAAAACTAACTTTTCTCTCAATAAAGTATATAAGTAACATCGTCCTTCTTTTTTTTTTTAAACATCTTTGCCAATTGTTTATCGTTCATACTATAATATGATATAAAAGATCACTACTTAAATGACATTTTCATACCTATCCAAAAATGTTCTCTTGAAATCTCCATGACGACAGGACTCTTCATTTGAATCAAAAGAGGCAGTACACATCAGGGAACAATCTGTTCTTTCATACCGCATATTTAAAAATACTTGGAGGGAAATTTCTGACCTAAGGCGTAAAAAAACATAAAACTGATTAACAAATACTTTGTAAAAAGCCTTTTTGAACATACAAACTATTCGCAGTTATATATATTATTATCAGATTCATTCCTATATAATCAAATATAGACTTTCAAGTAACCATGCAAATTATTAAAATAAATATTAATTTAATTTATTATTATTTTTTAATTTAATTTATTATTTATTAACTTTTCTAATGCACTGCTTAGAATCTAATAAGTTTTTAAATATTAATAATTGGCAGTAAAAAATAATACAGTAAATAATTTGAAATCCTTACTCTTGAAACCCTTGTTCCTTCAATTTTTCCACGCTCTTTTGAGATAACTCATCAATTTTTGAATCAAAATATTCAAAATGTTCTATAAGAATATAAAAAAGAAAATGTCTGAAATGACAACATTCTGAAATGACAACAGGTGAGAGAATGACAACATTCAAAACTACAATGCCAATGAAGAAAAGTGTGACACGTCAAATTCTTGCTAAGCATCCCACTAAGGTTCATTTCTAATTGAATTTGCACTGTTTTGGCAAATATTAATATTGAGATGCCTATAATCATATGCAAAAGAGTTTCTAAGTAACAATGTCAAAAACCTCTTTTTTATTCGTTCACAATTGTTTTTTAAAAAATGTGAATAATGAATAAGGTTGAGACATACCTCAATACGATCTAAAAAATATGTATCACGAATAAGTTAGAAGGTGATATGTAGATAAATAAAATTTTATTGCATATTAGGCCCTGACCAGTTTACAATTGCTAGTTAAATACAAAATTTAGAAAAAAACGTAGTATTATTTTACAATCAGGATTTTTATTTGATAAATGTAGCTGACTTGCAGGTCCTGGCAATTCCACTTTTTGAAATTGGATCGAATATTTTTTTTAATTTTCATAAATAATTTTGCACAAAATATTAGAAGCAATTTCAAAAAGTGGGATTACTAAAAACCTGTTAGTTGCCTACATTTTTTTATCGTTCGGTTTGTAAAAATATTCATTACAATCTTAAATGTGGTTTTAAAAATTACATTTTTTCCAATGGATAAACACTAAGGAACTTTGGGAGGTAGAATGGTCAGCATAAAAGAGTGGATGGATGTTTGGGTTTTATTTCACAAGAGCATTTCAGGCCATATCATTTTAAAATTGTTTTTTAAACTATTACACTAAAAAACTTAGTCAGGTCTCACGATGACTATTTTACTCATATTTTTGCCATTATATTTCAAATCAAATATTAAATTATTTTAAATAAATATTATAATAATTTTTATGTATCGTAAATAAGTTTTTTAATAAGATTAAACATACCAGGGCAATATATTTCAGCACATGCTTCTTGCACTTCAGAAACCACATCAGCTAGGGCCATGCCATAAGCAGACAAGATACCAGCATACCTATAATAAAAGTAGTTTTTTCCATGTAAAAAGTATCTAGAATGAGAATGCAAAAAATTGCTAAAATACAAATATATTTTATTATAGATTCTCATTTGATGACAATAAAAAAATGGCAGAATCAAGTCATTCAAACTTTCCCTATTTCCAAAACTTCTAGGCTTCGATAAAACAAATAGCTATTCTTTTTAATGGTATGCAACTTACAATAATGCTTTAATACATTGAATAAAATGACACATTTTAATTATGTATTTACATATATGGAGAATATCACCAATGTTAAAATGTGCAATACTACACTCTTGCCAACCTAAGTTGGGTAATAGAAATATGCTATAGAAAAGATCCTTCGGTGGATGTTCAGAATTCCATAAATTACTTGTGAATCCATCCAGAAAACATGTTTAAAATATTACTTTCATTTAAGGTCTAACATAACAGATTTAAATATTATAAAAGAAAATTTTGCAATTTTATCAGAATGAAAAGTGTATTTTGGTTCAATTGTATTAAAATTATTTTGTATGTGAATATTACCTCACAAGAGTTTCCAACTAACGGATCAATCGCGCTTTTCCCCCTGCCATTTTACTATTTGTTTTTACCCAAGTTAGATTGGCACGGAGTGTATGTACTTTTAAACCTTAATTTATTTCACTTTTCCTGTTTAGCAAGATTTCCCTTAACCGGTTCCTTTGGGCTTCCCTTAACCGGTTCCTCCTTTACTCTAGGTTCCATTTGGGCTGGTAAAGTGCGAATGAGCCTGATCAACCGCGGGTCTGCTGTACTAAAGAGTATCTCAAAATGTAATTACTTATGAATAAAAATCATTGATATCCCCAGATTCTTTGCTATGGCACAAGCGTGTTGGCTTCCAGCTACCAGTACTAAAGAGTATTTCAAAATGTAATTACTTATGAATAAAAATCATTGATATCCCCAGATTCTTTGCTATGGCACAAGCGTGTTGGCTTCCAGCTACCAGTACTAAAGAGTATTTCAAAATGTAATTACTTATGAATAAAAATCATTGATATCCCCAGATTCTTTGCTATGGCACAAGCGTGTTGGCTTCCAGCTACCAGTACTAAAGAGTATTTCAAAATGTAATTACTTATGAATAAAAATCATTGATATCCCCAGATTCTTTGCTATGGCACAAGGGTGTTGGCTTCCAGCTACCAGTACTAAAGAGTATTTCAAAATGTAATTACTTATGAATAAAAATCATTGATATCCCCAGATTCTTTGCTATGGCACAAGCGTGTTGGCTTCCAGCTCCTCCAAAGCATGCCAACACATGTTGGGAAGTGTCAAATCCTTTCCCTTGGGTGAGAGCTCGAATCGGACGGCACATTGACTCGTTGGCCACTGCTATGAATCCCAGAGCTACTTCTTCTATGGAGAGTTTCTGTTTTGTTTGAGAATCGTGCTGGCTCTGGTTGAATGTGTTAATCTGAAACATTTTTGGAAAAGAAATACCATTATAGGGAGCTGAGGCATGGCATGGAAACAATTGGAACATGAAAATATTATAAATCTTTATGAACAAATGCCTCCAGAAAAATCTTCAGTTAAGGGGTTTCACAAAGAAACAAATGCTTAAATATTAAAAATATGTAATCAAAAATCAACAAAATATGAAATAAGAAAACGGAAATTGCAATGGTTCGGACTAGTTTACGTAAGCGTAAAAACTTAAAGTAAAAGAAGCATTGGAGTGGAATCTGCAAGGCAAGAGAGAAAAAAAAGTAAAGCACAAAACATGGAAGAAAACCATTTACATTGAAATCAAAGAACTAAACAAACTATGAAGAGAGATAAATGTCATTGCTACCAACAGGGAAGAACCATGACGAAGGCCCTCCTATGCTCCAGTTTGGAGTTAAAGAGGTATAAATAAGTAAGTTAAGAAAAAACTTGCTATGGCACAATAAATAGATTAGGTTTCAAAGATCATTTTATGATTGAATAGTCTAGGGGAAGAACCCTTTCATCAACTGGGAATCTGTCTGTATCGGATCTGCCTAGCGATGATAGCGAGTCATCGCCTAAAAAGGTGCGAAGAAACTAGTTTTGAATTGGTTCTTAACATGAGGGCAGCAGAAGAACCAAGGAAGGAACAGATTTTCACTATTCGCCAAGCAGACCTCAATACAGAGAGGTTCCCACTCGATAAAGAGTTTTTCCCATGGACTCTTTAATTGTAAGGTATCATGAAAAGATATGTGGAATTTCTTTGTATAATTCATTTTAAACTAGTTATTGCTGATAAAATGGACACATATAAAAAAAATAATGCAATAGAAAACGATTACAAAATAGATAGAAAAAGTTTAAAATTTTAATATAAATAGTTCATATAGTTTTAAGAATGCATACAATGATGATATTAAGATAGGCAGAGCAGGTTAATTGCTCAATTTACTGTTGTGGGTTGGAAAAAACACAACAGAATACTTGGAACTTAGGTTGCTTTTTAGCTTCCACACTATGCTTGCAACAGAAAAAGTGGTAACTTTTAACCTTTACAAAATGGTAATATTTTTACCGAGATTTCACTGCGGAGGGGCTCTCTCTTTCAACAGGGGATGGAAATATCATCGTTGCAGGTCATTCCGAGGAGTGGTGTTACTTTTGTCGAAGAATGACAGTGCTCACAATGAGGGCGTGGCACTTGAAGAAGGGTGTGCTCATCTCTTTCTTGTCGCACCTGACTTCGGGGAGACCGTACGTGAATGGGTTTGTTTGTACAGTTCGAAACAGCATTGCAAATACCATCCCATATTCGATTAACCCTGTTTCTTTCTTGGATTGCAATGACAGATAATAGATTATTCTTTCTGTATTGATAGAACTCCAAACCATTTGACAAAGTAGTCAAATAGACTATCATTGTCCAAGCAGACTGCATTTCCTTCAAAGGGTGCAACCTTACAGAAAATAAAATCTTTACGGGGGGAAATCCTAAGCTGTTTTTTAGCACTAATTATTTGAGCTAAATGTACCAGTAATAAATTACCTACATCCGAAATTAAACAAATGTGTTTTGGAAAAGAATAAAAAGCTCATTAATATGGTCAACCCGCGAAAGATTTTTTGCGAATACATAATTATATTTATAATATACGGTCATGCTGCGAGCAAACAAAATAACAACATAATAATTTCATCGTTTAAGATCGTCAAAACTTGGGACCACGAAATAGTTAACGTGCACCAGACTAGCATATCATCATTTACTGGAAATACAATTACTATTGACAGTTAAGTATAAAATAATGAAGAAAAGTGTACCTGAGACACTTTAGAGACACCTAAGACACTAAAAACAAAATATTGTTAAGTTCTTAATGTTTTTAAATATTTTAATCTTTAAAATTCGATAAAAACGACATAATATGTATCTAATTATAAGTTAATATGTATATAGTAATACTAGTTATTATGGTTTTCAAAGGTAGAGGTAATAATTAGCTTACTACTTCAATTTTTAGATTGCAATTTTAAAAAAAATGAAAAAAAAAGGAGCGGCGTGTTGATATCAGGGATATTGCTGCCTTCTCCCAACTAAATTTCGTTAAAACCTCCCGATTTTATTCTTTTAGAAACATCCGACATAAGAGACCAAAATTTCGATCGCCGACTGAGCTTGAATAGCGCTTTAGATTAAGCATATTAAAAAAAGAAAAGTATTGATTAAAATAGTCGAAAGTTAAATAACAATAGTAATGAAAAGTAATGATTTACAGTCAAATAAGTCATACAGTAATTATTTCACAAAAGAAAAGTTATAAACTAAGCCAGGGTGCTGCGTCCGAGTAAATGCCTTTGAAATGAACATAGCAACTTCACATGGCTGTGCCCAACCCAAGTGGCAGGAAAAACGACATTCTTAACAAAGAACCCATTCAACCCTTCACCTTTCTACTAGTAGCCTGCAATTATCTGTTTTCCCGACGACAGGTACGCGAGACCCCACATGTGGGGAGAAATTTCCGTCCCCCCTCAATGTACCAATAGTGTCCCGCGCCCGTTCTGAGACCCTGCTTTGCCCTGGGAACACATGTGTCCCGCCCGTTTCTAAACGTTAAGCAGGTTCTGCTCGTCACCCACTCAAATGAACAAACTACAAATGCTAGAGACAAGTGTGATTAGTTTTTAAACAAATGTAGTGCATTAAAATTGGAAGTCATAAAAAAAATTCTGGTTCAGCAAATGATAGTTTCTATTACAAACCTACTTGTTTTTAATCAATATCACATGCTTTTAAAAATTATAATTAATATAGTATGTTGAAATATTAAATATTATTTTTTGAAAATACCTCTTCAGTAATTTTTTCAAAAGCAGCAATAGTAGCCTCTTTATCTAGAGGTAAATTTTCTGTTTCACCAAAAATTTTAGGAAAATATTCTGGCTGCAATCGGCCTAAGCACAGATTAGCATCAGTTACTGTAAGTGGTCCATCTACAAAAAAAAAATAATACTTAAATTAGTTCAAATATTTCTAGTTAAGTTACAAATAAGTACAAAGTCTCTACTTACAATGTAAGCCATAATGAGAAAAATATTTATATCATAAAAATTTTAACTAAATATGTTTGAGCACAATAACATCTATGCAAAAACTGTAAAAGTATTATAATACAAGTATACAATGCAGATTTTAAAAATCCTTAGCTCTAAAATAGGCAAAATCCTGAAATCTCTTCAGATTTGCAACTTCAAAGATAGTGAAACTGTTGTCGATTTTATATGATTTGTGTGCAATTGCAAAACTTCCAATCTAAAAACATTACCTAGGGTATTTTAATTTAAACATGATTGTTCTATAACATTGTTTTGTAAATTTTATTGCAAAATACAATATTAAATCACCACATTTATATATATGCTGCTTTTTTTTTTTTGTTATCATCTAACAATTGGTCTATAAGACCTAAAATCTGCATTGTGCTTCTCCCAAAGTGGGTAGACTTGTAATCTGTCACTGTATGGTGTTTATAAAACTTCTAGCTTCATTGATTAGAATGCAATTAAAATATGAATTATAAATTAAAAACAATACACAAAAGGCTCTCTCTTAACCACACTGTTTAATCGGAACTCATCTTTAAACAACCAGATTTTCCTTAGAAGTAACCTTATATTATCCTTAGAGTAAAATTTAGCTAAAAAAACACATGTTTGTTTTCTATTTCGATATGATGCAGTTAAAAATAATGGTAGATATATCTGGCAAGTAGATAAACTTCTAAGCTTTAATTTTTAAAAAAAAATATTACTTTGTTTTTTAATGGTAAATAATTTGTATTGTTTTAATGCATTGAATAAAAAGACACATTATTTTGATTGTCCATTTATTTATAAGGAAAGTACCTATGTAGATAGTGCAATAAAATGTATATCCAAATTATAATCGATTTCCCTTTTCTGGATTAACTGAATTGGCACTTAACCCATTTACCCTCGGCCTTATTTGAACTGGTCCACTGATATATCATAGTTAAAGTATTAGATCAGCTGATCACGTGACCTCCAATGGTAGCAAAGGGACAGAACAGTGAATCAGAAACATGGAGACTAGAATTTCAGGGCAAACAGGCCAGTGTTGCCATTTCTTTAATGAGAAAAATGCTATGGCATCATCAAAAATATACTAGTTAATATTAAAATTGCAACAAAAAAATATCACAAAAATACTAGCTGCATTATCTGGATTCTTTTTATTGACTTGAAAAGCTGTTCTAGTATTTGCATGATATTTTTTTTTCAATTTTTAGAATAAAAGGTATTTTTTCCATGACGCTGTAGGATTTTTCTTCTAACACTGGCCTGATTGTCCTGAAAATCTTAGCTCCATGCAAGTCCCTTTGGTACCATTGGAGGTCATGTGATCAACTGATCTAATACTTTTACTATGATATCTACGGGTGTACTGCACTTACTTTTCCGGTAGCATACAGGACCAGGGTGAGCCCCA
This sequence comes from Hylyphantes graminicola, assembly GCA_023701765.1. Classification (NCBI taxonomy): domain Eukaryota; kingdom Metazoa; phylum Arthropoda; class Arachnida; order Araneae; family Linyphiidae; genus Hylyphantes; species Hylyphantes graminicola. The sequence goes on from CM043119.1 coordinate 16,667,203, forward strand.
GCAGACTCTGGGCCAACGACTAACAGCCCAGAACGAAAGAACAGCATGGAACCTCCTCCTGCAGCAACTGTATGGATGTCCAACTACAAAGAAGAGACATACATTTGGGTTTTTGTGTTCCAGAATGAAAAGAGATCAAATACACTCAAACTTTGATACATTTTAAACAGCTGACATATTAGCAAAAAAGGGATCCCTTTCATGGAGCTCTGAGCCTGTGCTAGGTCTTCCACATAATTCTGTCAGGAAGACCATAAGACGACTGTTCCAGGTCTATAACTTTACAAATGGCAGCCAATCGAAGGCAGGCTCAGAAGCTCAATCAGAGTGATACATGGTGGAGACCCAAGGAATTACTTAGCCTTAGCAGGAAAGAGATTCGTCTAACAATTGGACTGCTAACCGGTCACTGCGCTTTCAATAGATACCTGGGCATAATGGGTGTAAAAGATGACCCTCGCTGTAGGGTATGTCAAAAGGATGAGAGAAGTTTGTTTTGTGTTCTCTGCAATGTAACAACTACTCTGCACAGTGATTTGTGTATCTTGGGTACTATTGTATCAATGCCTGGGAGGCTGATTACCAATTGGGGAAATTCTGAAGTTCATTTCAGCAATGAGCCTGCTTCAAGGTTAAACGATAGGGTTATTACAATAGATCAGTGGTCACAGTGCTTGGCTATGATGGGCCGCCCCACTCATGTTATAAGTCTTTGATAAATTTTGAAGGTTGAAAATAGAGGATTGAAGTAATCAAAATCATGAGTAAAAAATTACTTTTCTGAATTGTTTATTATTTACTCATTTGTTGACTTTGGTAAGTAGGGAAAAATCATAAAAACGAAACGGTGTGTAGAATATATATTAGCACAATTGTCATAACTTAACTTTAAAGGTAGTGATAAGTTTTACTTAAACACTGTTGATTACACAAAATTATAAAATTATCACCCTGCATAAACAACAAAAATAATAAATTCAAATCTATAATTACATTATTTATTCCTATCATTTAGGACTAACCTGAGGTGCTTGCACACTAACACCTGCAACTGTAGTATCATATACATGATCATATTCTCCATCATATCGGCTTACATCAGTAGACGTCCCTTAAAGAAAAACAATTTTTAAAATACACATGTTTCATTAGTTGTAACTGTTAGTATCAAAAACATAGACACTAACTAACTTTAACAACATACATTTTGCACTTGATACATAATAAATATATAAATATGAATAAATGTTTGAGATAATTACACAGATATTTTTAAGTTGATTGGAACCAAACATTTAATTTAAATTATAGATCGGGGGGGATAAAGGGAAATATTTATACATATTTTTTAATAAAGAAATGGTACAATTTGAATGCACACTACAAAATTTAATAACATCAACACAAACTTATCTTGCTTCAAAATTCCTAAGTACTCTAAAATATAAAAAAGTTTTCAAACTACTTTTAGAAATTATCATTTTAACTAGAAAATAAATTATTGTTATTCAAGCACAACCCAATAACCTACTTTCCTTAAACTTATATTTTAGATTCCACACTATGTTTATAAAGTAAAGTAATAAGTGGAAGATATTATAAACGTTAAGTATGTTTTTCCATCACCCACTTTCATAGAAACTTTCTTTTAAATAATAAATTGAAAGAAATTTATTTTTGCAACATAAATCAGTTTGAAAAATAATGTCAAAAATATTTTGCAAAGAGATTCTTTTATTTTATATTGATATGAAATGTTTTGCTTCTATTTAAAAGGGAGGAATATTACATATTTATTCTTTGAAATATAAATTAATTTAGCAATAAGAAATTATTGTTAATTTTTTTAAATAAAATAAATGAAACTAGCTAAATTTAGCGTATAAATGTTTAATATAGGATGAATACTGTGTTTGGTGCCTTTTTTACTGTTGAACACAGATCTTGTGCAGGAGCAGGCTAGATTCTGTTGCAAAACTACTTGTTTTCATACATACCTCCCATATCGAATCCAATTACTGGCATTTTCGAAAATGAGCTGTAAGTTGTTTTGCTGAAACCAACCACTCCACCAGCAGGGCCCGAAAGTATAGCTCTGCATCCATGAAACCTGAAAAAAAAAATAGTATGAAGAGTTTAAAAATGTCAAGCAATTATGAATATGAGACCTAATGGGGGTGGCACTAATCTTGTGATGCAATTGTGATGATTTATACACCTCCCCCAAACCTCTGGTGATATTTCCTAATATTTGGCTTGACACCCCCTGAAACGTCACATGGGATTTTTTCGAAATTCGTATTATTAAATTTGACTTCTTTTTAAGCAAATTTAAAGTTTTTTTAAAGCTTCAACATATTGAAATATGGTTTAGGAAGATAGGGTAAGTATAAGTATTGTCATGTAAGATTATTATGCCAAATTTAAGCCGAAACATCTTATACTGGAAATTAACTATATTTTCGCGCAAATATTACGCTTATTTTTTAAGGGGAGGGGGGAATTATGTGACTCTAGAGCTACATGAAGGCTATAGACGATGGCCATCCTTATTTAATGGCTCCAATGGATCCTCCACTTGCAAGTGATTTAATTATTTTAATTGATGTTTAAAATAAGTATGGTGTGAAGAAAAAACATTGAGGTGGCTAAAACCTTACTAGGCAAGACATCCTACTTAGCTAGATGTAAACACAAACATTCCAAATTTTAAATCACAAAATTTACAATGAAAACTTACAAATTCATGGGCGTCAATCCTCCATCTGATTGCATAAACAGAACATTTACATCCTAGAAAAAACAATGTATATGTACCAAACAATTTTATTTAGTTATTAAAAGTTAGTCAAAAGAAAAAGTCAGTTCAACCCTGTTAACAAAAAAATGTTTTTTAAAACTAAATAAAAGTGCTATCTTGTTCCTTTTGAACTATTGCTAAATTATTTACTACCATGAATTCTAAATTGCATAAACAAAAATAGGGAAAAATTACTTTCTTTAAAGAATGGTACATTATACTAAACATGAAATTCATAACACTTCTTTTGTAATAGATACATTCAATTGCCCTATGTATGTACTAAATTGTTCTTGTAAAAAAATATATACAAGTTTGATTAAAATAATATGCATAAAATTGACATCAAATTTATTTTCCGCAAATATTATCGCATTCTACGAGTTGGTGTCAACAAGTTTTGACTACTTAAGGGGGAATGGGCGTGCAGGACCGGGGGTCTCCAAACTCAAGTGCCTCAATGTTAATGCAACGGGAAAAAATTATTTTCTTTGCCACATTTCTCCGGCTGTATTGAATATTTTTACAAGCAGATTTTTTTATGTGATAAATGTAGCTGACTTACAGGTCCCGACAATCCCACTTTTTGAAATTAGCATGAGTTTTTTAGTATTCAATAAATTATTTTACGCAAAATATTCGAAGCAATTTCAAAAAGTGGGAAGATAGAGACCTGTAAGTCAGCTACATTTATCACAAAAAAAAATCCGCTTGTAAAAATATTCAATACAGCCGGAGAAATGTGGCAAAGAAAATAGTTTTTTCCCCATTGGATTAACATTGAGGCACTTGAGTTTGGAGACCCCCGGTTCTGCGCGCCCATTCCCCCTAAAAATTAAAAAGCATTAAAGGAAAATTAAATTTTGTGCTGTTTGAAAATTAAAAGAACTTAAATGCATAAGTTGTACTTTCTTAATTCTTAAAATGTATTAATAAAAAAAAAAAGTACCTTAAGTTTATCCTTGAACCCTGACGAGAAGTTGTCAGTGTATCTTTTAATGCAGGGTGTGAGGTATGCATCTACACAAGCTATAAATGAAAAAAAAAAATTAAATATCTGACAACATATTAGAATTTCGTATAAGAAAGAACATAACTGGAATATGGGCGCCTGAATATGAATAGTTAAATGGTCTCAAATTAAAAAAATAACGATTTAAGCAAGAGAAAAAAATAAATTATGTTACAATACCAATAACCAGTAACAGTTAACTAGGGTATGTTGTATGTTCTAAGGAAAAATTCCAAAGAGAGTGAATACAGCCATGGAGGACAGTTAAATAAATATAATGTAAAAAAAAAACGTGCAGGACTTTTGACCTTTTAATAATTTTTTATATTTGGATTTGATACATAGTACAAAAGTCTAAATTCAAAAGTAGTTAAGATCTAAGTTAAAGGTCTGAGAGTCAAAAATTTATGGTCAATGCTTACCGGTGTGACCTCTAGGGACTATTCGAACCATGGGCATTATTTCTGACGATAAAGAAACATGTTCAAATCCCATTTCTTTTGCTATTTTTCCAACATACAGTTCATGATCTGGAAATCTAACAAATATAAGTATAAATAACATGCAGAATATGTAAGAAAAAAACATAATGGTGTTTTAAATCAAATAAAAAATTATTTTATTATAGGTTAGGTATAGTGAGAAATTTAACAAACAGGGTATTTTTATTTATGTAAAACATTATACATTAAAGAAACAATTTTTATACATTTTATTTTTGAAAATGAAATACTTACAAATATGAATGCATCAGAGCCACAGCTAAACTTTTTATTCCTTTGTCAAGAACTTTCTGTAGATCATTTCTTATTTTCTCTTCATTTAAAGGTATCCAAACTTTTATCTGAAATCAAATATATTTAGATTATTTCACAAAACAATTAATCAAGTATATGCAAAATATAAGATATGTCAATCAAACGCAAAAAGAAACAAAAACTTTAAAAAAGCATGCAAAAAAATATACATTTTCACCGGTTGTTCCAATTAAAACAGGGCAAGTCTTTTTGATTTCACAATTGTCCTGTTGTAAAACAATTCTTTCTTTAACTTCTATCACTTCTTCATACAAATTTTCTGGGCATTTAATTTCCTGAAATATAATAAAACAACCGATTTATTAAATGAGTTCATAAATAGAAAGAAATGGATAGTTAGATATACATATCATAATTTAACTACCAGATTGCTGAAAAGACTTGAAAAAAAGGACTGGAATGTTGTACCAGTTATGTTCCACTACACCTCTCATTGTATCAATGCATGGGTAATGTAAGTTTGAATTATCATCGCATTAGAGCTACACGAGGGTTATTGGCGTCGTTATTTAGAACTACATTCAAGTGGAGAGTCGACACCCGAGTAGGCACCCAATGCAACTATTATGTTATTGTTAACTATTATTTTTATGGGATAATTATATGGGATCAATAATTATATGGGAGGTAGGCAACACACCAATCAGAGATTACTGAGATTTATGCCTGCAATTGGCCTTCATTAAGTTCCAAAGATGAGGAAGTATCATAGGCAAATTTGGTCCGGTAATGTGCAGCCCTACTCAAGCTATAAGTAGTGTAGGTTTAATTTTACAACAATTAAACCAAGGAATTCTCAACTATATAGTTTTCATTTACTGAATAAACACTATTCTTCAGAAAAAGTGTTGCAAAGTATAACTTATGACTTGAGTGGGGCAGCTCATCAAGACCAAGCACTGCGACCACTAGTCAATTGTACTAACCCCATCGTTTAAAGTTGAAGCAGGCTGATTGCTGAAATGAACCTCAGAATTTCCCTGATTGGTAAGTTATCAACCTCCCAGGCATTGATACAGGGCACCCAAGATACTCAGATAGCATGTGTTGCAAAGTAGATAAGCTGTATAAAATAATAAAAAACAAGTAGGTTTGTAACAGAATCTGTCACTTAAACCGCTTCCACACAATATTAATTTTCATTAACATTCTTGAGCAAATTAAAAATTACTCATTATCGTTTGCTAAATTTGTTTGAAATTCGTAGAATAATGATATGCATTTTTTTAATAAATATCTTTTAGTTGACACAATTTAATTTACAGTTCGAAAAATATATAATTAGTCAAATTTATGCTTTAAAAATAAAAGCAAAACTTTGCATATTTATTATCCTTAATTAGAATTCTGTATACATCTTTCTTCATACATATATAATGAACCATCAAAAGAACGCATTTGTGATATTACAACAATCCAAACCGAATTATACACATAAATAAATATTATTTCAAAGGTTTTATTTTTTTTTAAAATAAAGTTTCTCGTACGTTTGACGAAATGGCAACAGTGAAAATATTGAATGAAATGGAATTTGCATGTTATTTCAATGTAGATTAAATTTTTAGTTATTTAAATTTTAAATATACTTCTAATTAAAAATTTTTAATGAAATTTGGGATGTAACCTAGTCCGATTTTTTGCTTTAAAATGACGTATCACACTTGTTTGTGCGACTTTTGGTTCGTTCTGTGAAAGTGGGTGACGGACAGACGGACGGACAGACAGACTGAACGATTATAAAACCTTCCACTTTTTACGTTATAAACGTAGTGTGGAAGCTAAAAATGCGTATGGAAATAATTGTATTACACACATACCAAGCTAAATATCTCTGGTCTAGCTTGATTACCAATGTGCAAAACGTCTCTAAATCCTTCAGTGATCACCAAAGCTATCCTCTCTCCTTTTCGTTCCAAAAGAGAATTGGTGGCAACGGTTGTTCCCATACGAATCCATTCGAGCTCGCTGGTATCAAGAACTTCTCCAGCACTATAATTGTTCCCAGATTCCTATAATAAATTATATTAATAAAAATAACTACCAAAATCATAACAAAATTTTTCCCTTTCATTAGAAAAGAACATGTTTTGTGATTTTATGAACAGTATAAATTTAGTTAATAAAAAGTATCAAATTATATATTAATTCTTTAGACATTTAACTGCACATAACTTTTTTTCAGATTTGACTAGGCTCGCAAGCGAGCAGATTGACTCCATTTATAAATATGTACTACAGAAGTAAAATGTTAAAAAAAAATTAAGAAATAAAATATTTAGTTAAAATTTTTAATTTAAATCTCATGCAGCAGCCAATTTGCTTATCCCTCAGAGGGTTAAAAATGAAATTATAAATGAAAAATTTCTTCACGTTTATTTTTTAATAAAGCAAAATTCGTTTTTTTTAATTATTAGGACGGTTCGTGCAGAAATTTTCAACTATAATTGCGCAATCACAATAACTTAATCTGAGACACAATCTAATGAAAGAATTTTAGCTTTAAAGATAATATTTCACCTCAGAGAGAATTCTCCGAATACCTTCGGTCGGAGCATCTTTATAATTCGAAGGGTCATCGGAAAGAAGTTTTAATACTTTAATTTTGCCACCCGGGCAAAGCGCAAAAACATCAGTGAAAGTGCCTCCTCTGTCAATTGCGAAACTGAATTTCTCGGTCATACTTTCGGCAATTTTTAAGGGGAACTATTTGAATATCAACAAGTGGATGTTTAGATTTTCCAATCTTATTTTTTCTATAGATTGACGTTTAAATTCTAATAATTTAAATTTTAAAACTTCTTATCGAAATTTTAAGAGAAACAGAAACACGATGACGGCGAAGTAGAAGTAAATAAACAATGCTCTGCTCAGTCCTCCAGACAGTTTCCACATAATGTCAAAAAAATGTTAAATCACTGATTCAAAACAAATTTTTACGATGAAAAAAATTTAGAAATTTAAAATTAAAAGATTAAAAATAAAAATATTTTTTAATGAGCAAAATATTAATTTCAGAAATCTCTTTTAACTGGAACCGTTGACTAATTTATCCCGCGTTTTCGAAATCAAAAACAGTTTTTGTTTATTTACACTTGCGGATCAAATGTCAAATAATTTTTCAATCACAAAAAAATCATGAAACCTTGCATTAATTTTTGTTATTTAATTAGTACATAGGCTGAGTCATGTATTCTATTTCCTGCTACTTTGTTTTTATATTGCTGAAAATCAATTTATTTTATTCCATTTAATGGGAAATCTTTCTCAATGGAGGAATCTATTGAATTGAAAAATTATAAAAAACAAATTAAATTTTGGGAAATTGAATTCCTAAAAATTAATTCCAAAAAGCCAGACAAGGATGATATACAAAATGCACCTGTAGAAATTAAAGGTATATTCTATGAAAAATCTTTATCTTGTAGAAAAACATACAGTAATTATATCAACAACCAATTTGCAAAGCATGAATCCAAATCAATAGTAACAGTATAAACCTCTTAACCTGTTTTATGAGGCGTTTGTGCTTTTATTCTTTTACTGATCGATTTGCCAGAATACATACTAAATCTTGTTAAAAAGAGATTGAATATTGTTTTCGTCTGACATTTTTTTCTATTCAAGTACGAAGCCACACACCTTTAATTATCAGACTGGGAGCATTGTTTAATTCACCTCTTTCTTTATTTTTTAGAAGCTTATCGGAGCTATTGGAAACTGAAAAAGAAGTTGGACGCCGAGAAAGTAAAAAACAATTTTTTTATACTACAAAACCTTGAAAATAAATTATCTTACAGTTCACAACCCTCAATTGTGATGTTGTTAATATATAATTTAATGCAATATTCCAAATGGAATACATTAGGAACAAAAGTAATTGTTATTCAGACCAATTCATGGGAAAGAAAATAATTTTATGTTAACCCTTTCAGTCCCAATGACAATTTGGCGTCATCATATTAGAAAAAAATTCTGATGTAGCCATTTATGATATCAAAAGCATATCATCATTCTTCAAACTTTTTTCTATTACAAAATACTTTTTAGTAATCCCAATAGAAGTCAACCCTGTTATTTTTTGTAAAAAAATATGATAAGAAACATGATGATGACATCACTGGGGGATGAAAGGGTTAAAGATCAGATTCTTAGGTTTTAATGATGTATTCAAATTAATAAATCAAAGAAAAATTAGCTTGAGTTTTGCTCTAGATTCATTTTCAGTGATAACACTGATAACTGACCAGGATAAAAGCAATTTATTTTTAAAGAAAGGCCAACTCTATGATATGATCATTAGGGTTTGCCTTATTAACATGGGTAAAAGTAAATGAATTCTGAATTCATTTTTTTTTTCAGAGAAATCTAATAAAATTTTTAAAGCCATTTTTCAATATTTCTCTTTAAATTCATAATATGTTCACAACTTTTTTTTTAAATCTATGAACAATAGTTTTTAAGATACAGGGCGATGGTTATATTTAAGCTCGTTTAAGTTGTTTAGGGCTAGTATTTTACATTATAATATATTGACTAAAATTGTCCTCTCTTTTTTAATCTATTACAGTTTTTTTTTCCTATTTTTTTTTTTTTTTTTTTTTTTTGCAATTTTCCATTAACAGTTATAATTTTTTCTCTGCAGGCTCCTAATCATAATGAAATTGAACCAACAGAGGTAAATATCTTTAATACGGGATTGGGCAAAGTATGGTAAACACACTTTGCAAGTTTGACATTTTTTCACATTTCTCATGAACAAATAAAAAGATATGTAAAATGCATTTGACAACTAGTAACACCTGTTGTGGTGCATGTTTTCTTGCAAAAATATAATCTTTAATATATGATGCAGCATGTATCCAAAACATTTTGGGGCAGCATGATCTTAAAAATCCATTTTTTTTTTTTTTTTAAGAAATATGTTGTGGTGCATGTTTTCTTGCAAAAATATTTACCTGAAAACCCATGTGTGATATATCATTCCAAAAACTTGAAAACAAAATAGGTGTGTCTGAATTTTACTAATTCACCATTGTTCACATGTTAAACTTTTTCAAAGTTTTCTATTCCCAATCTGCTAATGTTTCAGATTAAAATTTAGTTAAGATTCAGTCTTGTCCATTTTTATTCGACAGTTCTTATGTGTCTTTCAATGTCTGATTCATATTTTTTTCATTAATGCTGTGGAATTTCGTTTGCTAAACGAATGTTGTTTAAGTACAATATATATATATATATATATATATATATATATATATATATATATATATATATATATAATATATATATATATATATATATATGTATATATGTATGTATGTATGTATGTATGTATATATATATATATAAATATATATATATATATATATATATATGTATGTATGTATATATATATATATATAAATATATATATATATATATATATATATAAGAAAAAATCAATGTATTTATTTAAGTTGAATAAATATAACTTCTTTTTTCTGATGCCTAATCCTAATGAGATTTAACCAACACAAGTAATTTTCTCTAATTTACTATGTCGCACTGTTTACTATGTCTAATTACTATGTCGCACATTTTAAAACTTAATAAACATGATATTTGAATCGAAAAGTTAGTACATTTTAAAAAAAACATTTTCAAATTTGACGATATAACTTCTGTGCTCTTGTTCAGCTTTCGAAAACATTAACTTTTATATAATCAAACGTCAGAACAAATCAGTATAAAGTCGAACATTCCAATACTTTTTACATTTCCTTACTTGTCTGATAAAACTTCATCTTATAATTTTTTGTACTAAGAAATTAAAAAAGAAAAAAATATCTAGTGCACATATTTAAAATATATATACGTCATAGCTAATACTAGGTTAAATTTGTTTTTTACAGGTTCCTAAGCCTAGTACAATCAAACCAATTCAGGTAATAATTAACAAGTTACTGCTTGGTACACAAAATTAAACTGTACATGATATAAAAATGTACTTTTTAAACATTAGCTAATCATTATTTCGTAATATTGTGATGCATATTTCTTAATAAATTTAGTTGCACTTATAAAAAATTGTAGTAAATGCACATTATGTTGCAGGATAATGTGTGGAATAGCAAGTTAAATAAAAGTACACCAATAGCCTACAAAAAGAAGATTGCTTCTGCTTCAAAAAAGTTTTGTGAAAAACTGAAGCAGCGGTCAAGTACTGGAATTATTAATGTAATTATTTTTCAGATATGTATACATTTTGTTATACTGTGGCATGATAATGATAGCACTACCACTAAGCCACTGGGCCTCCGATTATGAATTTGATGTGAATATAAATATTTTTAAAGATGAATATTTTTTATGGATAAACAACTTAGACGAACATGAAAATCTTTAGCATTTTGACTTCAATTTAGATGTTTTTTAATTGAAAAATATTTGTGACAGTTTTTTTTAAACAGTAATAAGGTAATATTTTTATCTTTGGCTACTTATTTAATATGATTAAAATTTATCGCTTTTATAACTTATATTTTTCTTTTTCTAGCAAGATTTTTAATAGTAACATACCAATTTACAGTATTGTTAGTTTGATAAAAAATTTCACTCTAAAGAATTGTCTACCCAACATAACATTATTTGTCTGAATAAACATTGTAACCATATTTTTAGGCTGAGTCACCTGCTACAAGAAAGAAGCTTTCAATGCCCATCCCCTATGTAGACGAAGAATCAGTTTCTTTTAATGGGACAGTGCTAAATGATAATATAAAAAATGACAGTTTAAATACATCGATACCTGCCACAAGAAAGAAACTTTCAGTGCCCATCCCCTATGTAGACAAAGAATCAGTTTCTTTCAATGAGACATTGCTAAATGATAATATAAAAAATGACAGTTTAAATACATCAATTAATGATGAACCTATAGAAAGTGAAGAAGTTTATTGTGATATAAAATTCGAGCCAACAAAACCTACAAAATTTGTTACATCCCATAAAGTAGTAAAAAGATTTAGCTCAGTTAACATGCTGTCTCCTGCCATCAATAGATTGGATAGTGGTCAGAAATTGCGATTTAAACAAGATATTGATGAAGACTGGTTGAAAAGATGTGATGATAGTATTTTCAAAGATCTTCAAGAAAATGAATTGACGAATTCTCCGAAATCTGTAAGAAGTAACCATGAATCTAGTCCAACCAATCAGGATTGTCGAACTAAGGCCATTCCAGAAAATCAAATCTCAGTAATGGATAGATTGTCACCTTCAAAAGTGGATGATGTATCTGAGAATTTAAATGGCCAAAATAAAAATGTTTTCCGATCCTCGAAGATCACAGTGCACAAATCTACTGACATTGATTGTGAGGATTTCAAAAGTAGTATTGATAATACCTCTAAGGATGCTATGACATTAAATGAAATTGATCATTTTTCTCTGTTAAAAAGTAGTAGTGAATTTTTAAATTCAAATGACAAAGAGGAGAAATTGTCAATCTTTGTGTGATATTAATCAAAGTGTAACACAAAATAAAGATGTAGATTTAAATCCAAGCATGAATCAACAGACTTCTGGTTCTTCAACAGATCTCGAAAAACCAACTCTTAGAGAAATTGAATCAACAGAAAATATAGGCAGCTCAAGAAAATCGAAAAAGAGAAAACTCTCATGTGTATCCCAAGTTTCTGATTCTGTTCCATCAAAAAAAGCTAGTCACTTGATGAGGTAAATAATACTTTTTTTTAAAATAAAGTTCAATTTTTTTAATCTAAATCCTTCTAAAATAAATGTTGGTTTTTATTAAATCCATGCTCTTTACTTGAAAGTTATTTCCTTTAAAATTTTCTTAAGTACAGCTGTTCTAAATAAATGTACTAGTTTGATCAACTTCTTTTTTCTTTTTATAATTTGTAAATTTTATTAATATCTTCTGTTGGCTCCTTATTCATTATGAACGATCTTTGATTGGACTAAACAATAGATGCTGGTTTAAAGCTCCACTCTTTTTTACACTTAGCAATAGCATGTTTTTAACAATTTTTTCCTCTCTCTCTAGAAAAATAGCTTCTGGCACACTTAATGAAAATTTTGTGTCAATCAATATCCAAAAAAAGAAATTCTCCTGTGGCCATCGTCAAGTCAACGTGAGAAAGTTGAAGTGGCAGAAATGGAAGAAGATGAAAAACGGAGGTGGGAGCACTTCCAACAACACTGCCTGTTTCAAATGCGGGCAAATCGGCCATTGGGCAAGACAATGTAACGCTCCTGCTAGCATGAAAGGTACAGAAATCTGAATAAATATGTTTTATATTTTGACTATAGTAAAACTCATAGTTTCCTTGCCACAGAAGCCACGACCATGGGCGGAGCTATAAAATGCTCAGAGCAATCAGATGAAGAGAAAATTTCAGCCGTTTTATTTTGTCTTCATCTGATTGTTCTGTGCGTTTTATAGCTCCGCCCATGGTCGTGGCTTCTGTACAAGGAAACTATGAGTTTAATTATAATTTTCGAGAGGAAAGATACTAAGCCACAAGTGTTGATAGTTTTGCTTGTAATCATGCTTAGAAACAGAAGCAAGTACGAGAAGTTAAGAAGTAGTAGGAGTATGACCTCTGCTCTTCTCCAAACACACATCAATTGATTCAGTTTTTTTTTTTTTTTTTTGTCTCTGCCTCACAAAAAAAATGTTCCCTCAAAATGTTCACTTCACCGTGCTTCCAAATTACGAGGTCCCTCATCGATAGGCGAGATGTAGTTTTTGTGCGCCATTAATTGCACCAAATATTTTAAAAAACATATAAATTTTACACATGTAAAAATAGTTGCATATCATATTATTCAAGTAGTTTATCTGGGAAACTTTCATAAATTAATTGGCTTAGTATATAATTACATCCGTAAAAATGTATTAGTAAATAGCTAAGGAATAAACTCTGCCGTCTAATGGGAGTGTACCCTATGCAAACTAACTGGCTTGCCTTATCTTTGTAATAAAAAAAAAATTTAATGTAGTAAATTTTCTTTATAAAACCTAGTAAATACGAATAATATTAGAGTATTCAGTTTTATATAAAATGTAGTATTTACATTATAGTTGGAGGCATATACAAATGGATTTACAATACTTTTGGGTAACAAAAGTTTTGTGTTCGAATTTAATTGCTTCCTTAATCCTGTGTTAACTTTTAGAAGAGTTTTATTGTACTTTCCAATCTTTGTGATTTAAATGTTAATAATACTAAATACTTTTTTAGAAAGTGAAGATAAACTTGAAGAAGAGGGTTTTGCAGACATGCCTTTGCCTACTCTTGAAGAAGCTGCAAAGTTAGCTCAAGATGCTAAGTATAACAATTTAAAAGATAAGAAACTATCTACAACCCCAAGTAATTATTTTCACTTTTTTTGAGTAATTGTACAAACACCATTATATAAATGTCTGTTTCAGTAATAGCCAACTCCACACTTACATATTTTTAGATACAGATAGATTGTAAATATTGTCATGAGCACACTAACTGTTGCAACATGTTTTTGTTATTCTCTGTGATTTTACTAGAGTTCTTATATTTATGAAAATGATGAGCATTATATAAGTATAAAAATACAAAAAGCTGGATTTTTATGATTGGAAATATAAAAAAAGCTTGAATTTGCAAGTTTATTAAAGTCATGTTAAAAACTCGCCAATTCTTATTTCAAAAGCAAAACCCCCAAAATATTTTTTTATCAGAAACTGTTTATTTATTCACAAATGTATTTATTCTACAGTATTCTAAACTATTATTATTATTTTTTTTTTTTGCTTAGCTGTTCCCAAAAGTATTTCTATTGATTCCACTGTTACTAAAATACCTGAGGAAGACCTAGATATTTTCAAAGATACTGAAATCAATTGTCCTATGCCTCAAATTGAAGACACAGACTTTATAAAAGAACCAATGGAACCACTCTATAAAACTCTGAAAAATGGGAAACCTATTAGTAAGTTTTAGCTTATTAATGTTTATAAAAATGAATCGATAAAAAGTCCATTCTGTTTTCTGCCCTCAGCTTACTGGTACTTGTGACTACTTCTGTTTCTTTATCCTTGCACTAGGTATGCCTATGAGCCGCAGTAGCTCAGTTGTATAAAGCGTCGTGTTCGCATCGGAAGGGTTGTGGGTTCTGTCCTTGGCGTCTCTTGCAATTCTGATTGTTGCTGGGTCGGCCCTTATATTCGACTAAAAACCGTTGTGTTGCTATTAGTGGCTGAGGCATGTTAAGTATGTCGTGGTCGCAAAGTCCTCCATATTCCCATACCAAATTAGTACCTGATCAGTGGGTTACCTGCCTTTGGTCTGGATCAAAATTCTGATGTGTGTGAGTGAGAATGGATGTGTGAAAAGGACCTTCCTGTAAAACAGATGTGTCATGCTGACAAGCAAAAGTTTGACTGCCTCTCTTGTGATGCTCATTAAAAACGGAAGGCTCGCCTTAAAATTGGGTAGATCTCTACTCCGGGTTCGGTTACAGAGTGTCATTAGAAACAACACAACTACAGGTATGCTAATGACAACCTTTTTTTTTTAATGTCAAGTATGACTTCTTTGTGAATCCTCATGAAAGGTTAATAAGCGAATGAGTTTTCTAGAGTTGTTATGGCATCCCAAAAAATTCCTGAAAACTTATTTTATTTTGAAAGGGCTCTGAAATGCTTCCGGAAGTCAGTTGGGATGCATTGAAAAATACATAGCATTTGGTCTCTATTCAATTCTTTATTTTTTTTACTGTTCAAAATCACTTATTTTTCGTTTTGACTTGACTAAAACTTTTTTTTTACAATGAAATGTGTTTCACATGGTTGAATTGTATTAAATAATCAAGGAATAAAAAAACAATGTTTATACATTTTAAAATGTCGTTTAAAAATCATGAAAGAAATTTTTTACAATCTAATTTGTAAATAGATTCTTAGACAAGTTTTATTTATTGAGTAAAATAAAATAATGGTTCCATAAATAAATTAATGGAAATTTCTGCCATAGAAACTCCTCAAGCTGTTTATGATGCTCTTAATGAAATGGGATATTCAAGTTTCCGAAACGGCCAAGAAGCAGCAATTATGAGAGTTTTATGTGGTAAGAATTTCAATTTTAATTTTTCGTATTACGTATTATATTTTTGTACTTAAAAGTTCTTTTGAAAATTAGCAGTGTTTAAAAGCAATAAAGTTAAAATTAATCTTAACAATTTATAAAATATTATACACATTTTTGATTAAGCAAACAAAAATTTTCAAATCTTTAATACTTTAATTAATTATAACTTTTTAATTTATGCTGTTAAATACATCTAGATGATTCCCTTTATGTTCATGAAAATGTTTTTATATAATTAATTCATCTATAAGTATATGTAATTAAGCATTTGTGGTTTTTAGCTTAAAATAATAATTACATATATACAAGTTAATGTTTTTTCTTATGGGTGGTAAGACAAAATTTAAGATCAAAGTACTACTTAAAATTAAACATAATTTTAAGAAAAAAATTTATCTTTTTTGCCATAATATGAAAAGTTATAAAATTATTAAAAAGGACCATATTTTCCAGACATGCTTTTGAACAAAAAAAAATTTGGTTGAGTGCTGCAGTGGCAAGTTAATTTTTTTAAAAATCAAAGTGAAGAAATTTCTTGTAAATAAGATTTTTCCTTATGAAATGCTTATAGTAGCATCTCTTATTAAATATAATTTAATTATATTTTGAAATCTCCCTTGATCTAGTATCTTTTAATAACCGAATCTTTTGACCTAGTTCTTTAGAAAAACTGATATAATTCTTTCATTTTAACAAATGGTACATTTTATTTAAAAATAATCTTTATAGGTTTGTCCACTTTGGTTGTATTGCCAACTGGATCTGGTAAATCTCTTTGCTACCAGCTCCCAGCATATATGTATCATAAACATAAAAAATCCTTGGCAATTGTTGTGTCCCCGTTAGTTTCCCTGATGGAAGATCAGGTAAGTCATTTTATATTTGATTGTACTTTAAAAGAAAAGATGCAGGGTTCGTACGCCTCCTAAAATTCCTGAAAAACTCCTGAATTCCGTTTATATTTTTAAGGGCCCTTATAACTCCTGAAATTTGTGTATCATCTCCTGATATTTTCCCCCCTCTCCTGAAAAAATTGACAACATGAATCATTATCTCCTTTCTCAGTCGGTTTCTCTCGTACTTTATCATGATGTCTACCAGTCGATAAAGTCGTGAAATTAAAACAAAGGTCACGAAAATGTAAAAAATCATCAAAAAGCGTGATTTCCCCCAAAAAAGGTGGTTGGCTTTTACACCGAAGCCTCCAATTTTCCACAACATTTACACCCCTTGTTTCCTTCATTCTCGGTCTAAGTCAATAGACCAATACAATAATAAACCCACATATTCAAATTTATTTTGCATTACCTCCTGAATTTACATCGCTGCACTCCTAAAAAAACTCCTGAATTTCACTATCATAGATAGAGTACGAACCCTGAAGATGTTCTAAAAGAACTAAAGTAGTCTATTTTTCTGTTACATTAATGTTCACTGATAGTCTTATGAAAAAAATAAGGTAGATTTGTAATAGTAATTATTACCTACCGATCCCACACTAGATTTATACAGCTGTCAAAAAAATGTGCTGCAATTTAAACTTTTTAAAACTAAAATTAACTATTTTCAGTAATTTTGTTTTGCCAAAATCGATTAATATTCTTTATCGTTTGCTAAATTTATTTGCAGTTTGAAGAATAATTACGTGAAATTTATTGGTAAAATCCTAGCATCAATTATGGCAACATTTGTCACATTATAAAAGCTTCTCAAACATTGTACCCGCTGAGTATCTAGCAAGATCACTGTAGATTTTGGTCTGAATATATATCTGTGTATTAGTGCAAAACTAGCAATTCTCAAAAAGAAAATTTTTGGTAATTTTATGCCTATGAAGGAAAACGAAATTCACTGTCATGACTGCCCATAGCAGGTATGTGCTTAAAGTTCCCATTTGCAACGTATGTTCTGTTCAGTTGGATAAACTTATGCTAAAACCTCCATTGTTTAGTTACCAAGCTAGCTTGATCCTATGCTTATTGAAGAAGATTTATAAGGAACTTAACTTTTTAAATCTCAATTTCTAGCAATAATTCTATTTTAAGTTCTATTTTTTTTTAATTATTTACATCATTTTTAGGTAACAGGACTACCACCTTGCTTACATGCTGTATGCCTCCACAGTGGTATGACAGAAGTTCAAAAATCAAATGCTGTGAAAGACATTTCAGAAGGAATAGCTCAGATATTACTGGTCTCGCCAGAAGCTATAATTGGGGATACAGATTCGCAGACACGATTCTGAATTCTTCCATGCCCCCTATATCTTTTGTCTGTATTGACGAAGTCCATTGCATATCACAGTGGTCCCACAACTTCAGGCCTTCTTATTTACAGCTGTATAAGGTATTTTTAATTTTCATTAACTTCTTTTTTTATAGTTTTTAGTTTGTATACCAAAACACACCTTAAGTTTGCAGCATTGAAATGTTGTAGGCGGAGGAAACAGTGTAAACAACGCTGCTGGCGCCAAAATTTTGCCTGCTCTGATTGGTCACTCCTTTGCGATATGTTAACCCTGATATTCGTGCGCCCTGCTATGTCAAAATCGAAGGAATTTTTTTTTAATATTTCATTCTAACTGAAGCAAAAACTAATAAAAATATGTCTTGAAATGACGAATAAATTTGTTTATTGAATGTGAAATACCTTTTTTATTCAATTCTCGTACTCCAAAATGAGAACTATTTACCCTTTTTCTTGTAGAACATTTCTATACTGCAAACTTAATATGAGTTTTACTGTAATTACATTTATATTTTGGCAATACAACACTTTTTTTTATTGATGTTAATGATGTATTCAGAACAGTTACACTTTACTTAATTACTTTTTTTTTCCCAAACTTTTATTCTAAAATTCTAAACTTTCGAGTCAATTCTGTGTTTTTTTATTCAAAGAAAAGATTATAATTAAGTTTTGCAAAATCCTTCAGTTTTTTACAAACTAAATAAAAGTCTGATCGAAATTTTAACTTGTAGGTTCTGACTCAGAAAATGGGAGTAAAATGCATTTTAGGATTAACTGCCACTGCAACACAGTTCACCATAGAAGATGTCTTTACAAATTTGGATCTAAGATGCATTGAAGATTCTGTAGTGGGCCGCACCAATGTCCCGAAGAATCTGCTGTTGTCTGTCTCAAGGGATAAAGACAAAGATAAAGTAAGCTATACATTTACTCTCTTAAAATGTCCTTAAATTGTTTATCTGGATCTTCTTTAAATTGTTTGTCTTATTAACATAAACTCAGTGAGTATGCAGAAATATTTAAAAAATCTAACACTTATATGAGATACAGTTAAGAATATTTACTTTAAAAAACAGAAAACAAGTTAAATTACTTTGCAAAACAATTAGTTGTTAGCTTTTCATAAAAAATATTGGTTAGTTTTTGAAATGAGTGATTTATATATTGATATATAATGATACATTATAATGTATATTTTTGTATACATACATACGATTGGTTTTTCTTTTCCTACAATACGCTGTATGAAAAGCTAACCAACTCAATTTTTTTTCCAAAAAAACCAAGTCAACTTGTTTTTGCACTTGAGCTCTTCTATATAATATTGCAAATGCAAAAGGAGTAGAAGCTTTTTGTAAACCTTCCACTCCAATTTCAATAAAATATAAATTGTTCAATAGATTTTTTAAAAAAAATAGCTGCAGAATTTTATGTAGTTCATTCTGAGCAGAATTTTAAATAAAATTATTCTTGATAAACACATTATTTTATTAGTAGTTCAGTGCTACAAATGCCAAGAAAATGCTTTCAGTTTATATTAAAAGAAATTTCTTTTTAGCTATTCATATTTTTGAGATTCCACTGTATTGTTTCATGAATCCGTTTAAAAATATTTAAAAAAAATGTAACTGTTCCAAACTGATTTTATTTGCTTTGAATATGTTTTTTCTTTACCAAGTTTTACTAACGAAAAAACTTTTATGTTTTACAAAAAGGCATTGATACAACTATTGAATGGAGATCGGTTCCACAATTGTTCTTCCATCATAATTTACTGCATTCGACGAGTTGAAACCGAGCGGCTAGCAGCTCTTATAAGAACGTGTATGCAAGATGAAATTCAACCAGAAGATGAATCAGATAGCACAACTAAAAAGAAGAAAAGTAAATCTAGTAAGTACTATTTAATTTTATGATCTGTAATTCCTGCACTTAAATTGCTTTTTGAAAATTCAGAAAAAGATTTCCAATTTACTAGCTCTTTACCTGTCAGATAGTTTACTAGACCTTGAATAAAAATATACTCTAAACCTTAAAATTATTATGAAATTACCCAATTATATGCCCCAATCTTGTTCACATTTTGCTTTTATTCTACCTGTAAGCTACAAATGAACCATGGTTTCTTACCTTTGAACTTTCATGTATTTTAGAGCTAACTAAAAGGGGGCTGGGGAGCCCAGTCAGTTAGGCGCAGGTTTGGGTCCGGACCTCGCCAAATTAACTGCCGACGAACGAATAATACCCTGTGTGGAGGAAGTGCATGTTAAATACCCTTCAAAGTCCTAACGCTGTGTACGATGTCGCTCTTACCGATTGCGATGGGGGCCTACTCAGTTGTTGGCTCATCATGTGACTGGTTCTAAAATAAGACGCCCGTCGTCAATTGCCCTCTTGTAGCTTTAGTGTGACGATAATTCAAACCTAACCTAACCTAACAAATGCACCATGGTTTCTTACCTTTAAACTTTCATGTTTTTTAGAGCTAACAAAAATGTTTTCAAGTTCAAATTCTTTGTAATTTAATATATAGTAGCTTAAATTTTATGAGCATTTAAAATTTAACTTTTAAGATATCTGCAATTATTTCACAATGTTATTAACATTTTTTTTAAATATTTACTAGAAAAACGAAACTTTGCATGGTCTGCTGAAGCTTACCATGCTGGATTACAACCACCAAGGAGAAGATCAATTCAAAAAAAGTTCATGAGTGGTAATAATGTTTGTAAAAAAAAATTAGTTTAGTTGTTGATTGTTTGTAATTTATAATCTTAAATGATGATTTTTTTTTATATCCAAAACATTTATTAAGCATAGAAACTACTATAGAAATACTAACTTTTTAAACTTTAGTGCATTATTTATCTATGTTTAATTATTAAATTCTAACTATAGCACGTTTAGAAACACTAAATATTTTGATTTAATTGTTATTCCCTTCTAATTAATAAAAAAAGCATTGTAAAACAAATGTATAAGTTTAGTTGTTCATTATCTGTGATTTATAATCTTAAATAATGATGTTTTTTTTAATCAAAAACATTTATTAAGTATAGGAACTACTATTGAAATACCATTAACTTTTGGAACTTTTAGTGCCTTTTTTATTTATGTTGAATTATGAAATTCTAATTATAATACGCTTAGAACACTAAACATTTTGATTTAATTCATTGTTATTCCCTCCTAATTAATATTTCACTATATACGTTACTTATTTCTTATTATTCATTTGAACTATCAACTCAATATTGTAATTGTTTCTTAAGATTGTATCAAGTGCAATTGTTTTGTTTTTTTAATTTAGGAAAACTTAGAATTGTCATAGCTACAGTTGCTTTTGGTATGGGATTGGATAAACCAGATGTTCGAGCTATAATTCACTACAATATGCCAAAAAACTTTGAGAGTTATGTTCAAGAAATTGGACGAGCAGGAAGAGATGGTTTAGACTCTCACTGCCATTTGTTTTTGGATAGTGAAGTAAGTTGTATCTAACTACCTTCAAACAACAATTTTATTGTTAGTATTTTGTAATTATTTATTAAACGACGACTGTTATATCTAGTACTTAAACGAAACTTAGAGTCAAAAGAACTGATATCCAAGTAATCAAATAAAATCAGAATTTTCCCTGTAATAGATTGTGATGGGTTTTATCAATGTTGAGATTTTTGATTATTCATGTTGAATTTAATTTATTTATTTTAAGCTTTAGTGTATTTCTAATTCCACTGTAATTTTTCAAAATTTCAATTAACTTAATTTCTTCAAATGTATATTGATTATAACCATAATAAATATTATCAGCGAATAAAGTTGAATGTTATGTGTAAAATGCAATATTAATGGATTGTAACTGCAATATTAACGGAATTTTTGCCAAAATCTTCTTTCAAAATTGGCTTGGGAAAAGACATTGTTTTTCGGGTCTTGTTATAGATATGCTAAACAATGAAATAACTAGTTGATGATTTAAGGCTCAATTGGTCTGTTAGCAAAGCATTTAAATTTTGCTTTTATTTGTATTAAATATGACAATGTGACAAATGACAATGAATGCACCCTCTAGAAGGGAGGAGCATAGACTTTATAGCCGTTACCCTACTCGCCAGAAGTGACACAGTCACAAGAGACAAACAAAGAAAGGACGATCCAAACACATAGACAAATAACAACATTTAATAACAAACACAAACATCCATGCCTTACCGGGATTCGAACCCGAACCCAGAAGCTCCGAAGGCTAGCTCCCTAACTGTTGAGCTGCCGGGTCAGCATGTGTATTAAATAACTTGTATTTACAATTGTAGGGAAAAGATTTGTGGGAACAGCAAAGACACATATTCTCCAACAGCATTGACAGGCATACCCTGAGGAAACTTCTAAAGAGAGTATTTGTACCTTGTAAATGTGTTGAAATCCAAAATGCCGAAGAAAATTCTGCTAATGTAAGTAATTTTAATTTAGTTCAATACTTTAGCACTAAAAACATAAGTAATTCAAATACTAAAATTGTAACATACTTGTTTTCAGATAGAAGTAATGCCGGCTCAGGAACAAAATATCATATGTCCTAAACATGAAATTGCTTTCCCTATTAATGAAACTGTACAAGAACTTGATTTAAAAGAAGAAAGTAAATATGTCTATTTTTTTAATATTTTATAACAAAGCCTGTGGGTAAAACTTATTTTGAAGAAGTATTAATTTATTATGATGTAAATAATTTCAATGTCTGCATTTTTTTTTATTTCTTTGTTTAACAATTTTTGTCGGCTTTGAGTGTTTTTCTTCATATATTCACTTTGTCAAACACTTGAAACAGGAAACTAGCTTTCACCTGAAGTTTCAATTCTTAAAGAGTCTGGCCCTTGTAAAGTTAAAACATGAAGTTGTCGTAAGTTAATGCAAGTTAAGTTTAAAAGAAGTAAATGTAGCTATTTTTTTTACAAAAGTCAATTGTTCTAATCTTAGTATATAGGTAGTCAATTTCAATAGAATAATAAAATTTCTATAAAAAGTGTTAATTGAGGATAACTAATTATGACTTTTTTAGATATTTCTACACTTCTGTGTTACTTGGAGTTACATACTAAGAAATGGATTGAAATTCTTCCACCAACTTATTCTGCGTGTACCATTAGGTGCTATGGTGGACCAAAACAAATGCACACTATTGCATTACAGGTGAACAAAATTACTTATACGGTCGAACCTCTTTAACGCGAACTCGTTTAACACAAAATTTAGTTCATGAACTAAAAGCATTTCTCCGGACAAGTTAAATGCAAAAAAGAACTCGTATCATGATTCGCTTTAAAAGGAATCCCGCTTTAGCCGAACGAAAAAATTAAGAATTTGACTTTTTTCCCCCTTAGTAATTCAAAGTTATAATAACAAATGAAACAAAACATTAAAAAAACGGCAACAACCATTCTAAAACTAGTTTTTTACTTCCAAGAAAATCACAAGATCTCCCACGATTTGTCAATTTTAGTAGGATTATCCATTACGTCATAATCAGCGCAGGTCTACAGAGCTCAAAGGTAAAGAAAAGAATAAATAAAATTAAAAGTGGTTTGCATTTAAACTTATTGATTTTTATTCACAAGGAATGGAAAGCTGCAGTTTATTTTTTAGAGACGAAACAAAAAATTTTTAAGCCATATTGATGACAAATGTTTCAAAACAGCCGAAATTGCGTCTAAATATAATGTAGATAAAAGCACCATTTGAACAATTTTAAAAAATAAGGATGAAATTGAAGAGGCCTATGCAGTAAGCCAATTCGACCACCAATCAAAGTGACTTTATTAATTGAATTACTAATTGTATACATGTATTATTACATTATAAAATTAGAATAATTTTCGATGTGTTTTTTTAAACTACTTACTGGTTCAATGTAAAAAACTCCTGACAGTTCACATGAAATTCGGTTTGCACGAAATGTTTGGGTGCTCCCTTCGAGTTCGTGTTAATGGGGTTCGACTGTAATAAAGATATAATTTCTTATGACCTTAAAATGTCTATGATTTCTTTATAAAGATGTAGTATCACTTATCTATTTGAACTCTAGAAACAATTAAGACTGTGATTGCCAATCTACTAAGTATCTTGCAAAATCTTTAGTCCAATACCAGTAACACAATCCTTTTATGTATCTCTTTTCTAGAACCAATAAATATTTAGTTCCATCAGAAATTGTTTTAGCTTTTTATTTTAAGTTTTTGTGTTATGATATTTATTAAATTTGTACCTTAAAGGCATCTTTTTGTTGCAAATTTCCAGTCATTCACAATCAAGTGAAATCATCATTAATAATATATAATAATATATTGATAGCTATAATATATGGTATTGATGGGCCACTTAAAACCTTTTAAAATTAGTTACAACATACAAAATTTTATATTAATGTACAAAAAGTTTTGTGTTTTTTATTGTTACTGGTTTTAGAAATGTATTAGTATAATTTATAAAAGGTTGCAATCAGAATTATATGTAAATATCGAAACACACCTTGGTTCAATTAAAGTATTTAACAATAGTTCTTAAAAATTTTTTTAAGAATCCAGCTGTTTCAACAGCTATTGCTTTAGCTGCTAAGAATGGGAAAAAGTGGGAGAATGGATCACATCTCTCTTTTCCGGTGGTTGAAGTTGCATCTGCTCTTGGGTGGAAAACAGCATTTCTCAAAAGGGAATTAAAGCGTCTGGAGTGGAACAGTAAGATTACTAATAAATCCTTTTCTAGATAAATATTGAACAATCAACGAATTATTTTATACTGCATATCATCCTATCATTCCACACTGATTTATGTAACAAAAAATAAATTTTCCTTGAAATATTCATTTTTAAAAAAGCCTTTCGTTGTTGATGTATCAACATCGATAGATCAGGGTGGCAACAGAACCTAGAAATCAGGGAATTCTCAGGGAACTTTTTAGGGCTGGGGAGCCCAGTCGGTTAAGCACTCGCTTAGCATGCAGAAGGTCCCAGGTTCGGGTCTGGGCATCGCCAAAATAGCTGCTGACCTATAAACGGCCCGTGCAGCCAAAAATGTCCGACGAATAATACCCCGTGTAAGGGAGTGCACATTAAATATCCTTCAAAGTCCTAACTCTGCGTACGATGCCGCCCTCGACGGTTGCATTGGGTGCCTTTTCAGGTGTTGGCTCGTCACTTGACTGTGGTTCTAAAATTCGACGCCCGTCGCCAATAGCCCTCGTGTAGCTCTAGTGCGACGATAATTCAAACCTAACCTAACCAGGGAACTTTTTTAATTCTGGAAATATCAGGGAATTCTCGTGGAATTTTTCGAATTTTGCAAAAATATCATGGAGTTTTTTCCATTTTGGATTACTTAAACAGCAGGTAGGTTCTTGGGATCACTTCTAACGGACATTCGATCAAAAAGAAATTTTCTGGTTGATCCGATTTGACTGAAGGACCAATCTTGGGGGAAGGATGAATCTCTCTCACGAATCATGTTATAACATGATTCTCTGATTGATTCTCTCTAAATTCAGATTTTGGAAATGCAGAAAAGTTGTAGGTATAATCTGGAAAAGTCTTAAGCATCATCCACAGCGACAGTGTTAAGAAAACAATAGTTTTAACAAATGAAATTAATTATCTTTTAAATATGATGGCATGTTAAAATATTACAAATCAGACAATTTAGTGCTTCCTTAGTAATTCCTTAAATTGTAGACTTAATATCCATCTTGCAAGCTCTTCAAAGTGACGAAGCCTTTCATGCACGTGTTAAAAAAGTAGTAAATGTACATTGAGGGAAACAACTTAGTTGACTTCTGCCTAGGATCCAGTCCTGGGATGGCTTACTTATTTTATACTTTTTAATAGGGTGAAAATATTGAGGTAATGAGTCTTCTTAATTTTCAGACATGAAAAGAAAAACTGGTGCATTAGTTGAGTTCAGCGAGTTGTCATTCCATATTAATGCTCCTGGAAATCTCTCTGGAGAAGATTTAGATGCAGTTCTGGATTTTTTGCACAATAAGGTTTCATCAGCCGAAGAAAGTGAACTGAAAAATTTGAAATTGTTGTTTTCGGTTTTTCAAAAGTAAGTTTTTTTGTTATGTCATTGAAAGATTATACAGCAACCCCTTGTTATATCCCTCTTTCCAGGAGACAAGCGAAAAACCGTGATATAACTGAATGCGCGATATAACGAGCCACTTGATAAATATTATACTTTTGATGTTAGAATTCCATTTAATGTAAGAAGGCCATTTTAAAGTAACAACCAGGGCACGAAATTAGCGCTAGACCTCTAGACAATGCCGATGTTTTTTCAAAAAGGCCGATAAAAATTTCCAACTTACTAGACCGCCGGTCTGGCAAAAATTTTGAGAGCGAGCTCACCAATAAAATAAGATTCCTCTCTTTTAGAACTTTATCGCCATCTTTTAGCGATAAAGTTCTAAATGTTTTGCCAGATGACGCTCCAGAAATCAGTCTATTTGATCCAGAGCAAGCCATTCAATTTTACAAAAGTGATGTAAAAGAAGGCCAAACACAAAGCCATATTTACGTAGAGGTGCTTTTGAATCCAACTGCAAGAGTACTTCGGAAGAAAAGTCAGACAACTGATTTAACGAGTGTTGCTCTAAAAGTTAGTTGTTAATGCATTAAATTTTAGATAGTAAAATTGACTTTTTAATTTTTTTGGTCTAGCAAAATTTTTCCTTGTCTAGTACTTTTAAGTTCCTACTAGACCTGTTGTCTAGTGTAAAATTTTCTTAATTTCGCACCCTGAACAACTATTTGAAGCTTCCAATTTGAATAAAGTCTGGAATTTTTCTGCGTGCTACAGAAAATAGCCTATCTTGAGCGTGTCTCAAGTCGATTTTAAGGAAAGTAAACATTTTAAAAAAAATTATTAAAAATTGGGAGACATGATACAAGGATCGATATATCCGAATGCGCATTGTTAATAGGCATGATATATATCGAGGGGTTACAGTATTAAGAACTAAACTAATAAATTCGGAAATACATAGCATTTAGTTCTAAATTTTGTATACCTTAAATTTATTCATGTTGATTGCCTACCTTACAATTTAAAAACACATTAATTATTGTAAGGCATTATATGGGCAAATCCGCCCATACACTGATTTCTTGTAACTTTGTTCTTTGTAGATATTCTTCTCCTCGATATTGGGGTTGCTGTGATGAAGTAAATGTAGATCACAGCGACGGAATAAAATCAGCAATAAACAAATACTTTGAAAGAGCTGATTTGCTGTGCGAAGAAATACGAGACGTCGTTGAGACAAGTAGTGATGAAATCAATGCTGAGGTAAGAAAGAAATTTTGCTTGTCGTGACCGCTTCAGTTGCAAACCTGAATTCTTTGTCAGAAAAACATTAAATTCTTAACATTTCCTATAAATTCATCACTATTACATATGGCACAGTCTCGAGGCATGCTGTAAAGCTATTTTAAAATTGCCTTTTAGTTAAAACCTTAGGCAGTCTTACTGAATTCTTTTTTTTTCTATAGTAAAGTGTTGTTAATTGATATTAGGTTATTTCTATATTTAGACTCCTAGCACTTTCTGAAATTGCTTGTCTCTACCAAACTATATAATTCTAAATTTTATCCAAATAATGCGATCCTCAAACCTCTTAAAGATCACCCTACTGTTATGCTTTTTATATGACAGTTTTCTCTGCATAGGATGTGCTTGTTCTGTTCCTCTATGATGCTAAGGTTTCCTGTCAATAAGGCCCTTGCCTTTTAGGCAAAAGGTCCAAAATTCCCCATCTGGGGGTTTGTTTTCCTTACTCTATGCTAATTCTCGAATTACTTTTTTATTGGTTAGTTGGTAGAGATAATCAGGTTTGTGTGCTGACCAAGCACACTAACCTGAATATAGGTCTACCAACCAACCAACTTAATCAAAACAAAAGTCATTCGAGAGTAAGGAAAACAAAATCACAGAGCTATTGCCAGATTTGCTGTGAAAGAACCCCATTTGCATCTGTCATTTATTATGTGACATATATATCAAACAAATTGACTTTGCTAATTATGTATTTTTTTATCATAGGTTGATCCGTCTTTCATCAAATCTCTGATCAAAGATTTTGTTTGCACCCACCATGACCACAATTTCACAGGAAGGGCAGTTGCCCGCATTTTTCACGGCATCAGCAGTCCCTGTTTCCCAGCAGAAGTTTGGGGCAGAGTACGAAAATTCTGGAGATGCTTACTGCCAGTTAATTTTAATGTAATTTTGAAAATGGCAAATGAAGAGATAAGAAATTTGAGATGATTATGGCATGTATTTATTAGTTTTAAATGACTATTTTATTTATTTATCAATAAAATATTTTAATACCTTGTATATATTTTTTTTATTGTTACAAAGTGTTCAAATTCAACATTTTGCTAATTCAAGTTGAAGCTAACTATAACTCAGTATTTATCATCTATATTATATTATGAGATCTGTCTCAGCAGGATATCTTAGTTATTTTAATTAATAGTTTACATTACATTTCAATTAATATTTTTCCTTCCTGTTTCTCAAAAATTATTTCAAAGTTGGAGAGAACTGAAATGGTTTGATAGAAGATAATCTGAAAGTCACTTCTTTGCCTTTTTGACTGCAAGTACGAGTCATTTATTTAAAAAATGACGTAGCACGAGATTCAACCATGATTTCAGAGGTCTTGCAAAAAACTTGTAAACTTTTGCTCAAACTTTTCAACAAAACTTACCAGTAAATAATAAAGACATTTTGCATTTTTTTCAATAGAATAAATTATAATTACATAAACGAATAACAAAGCTTGTTTGTGCATTTAATACACCCACAAAATGTGTATTTTTAAAGCTTAAACCCTCTATAGTCGGTCTATTTACTATGCGAGCCTCGAAAAGACTTTCTTCCTCCACTTCGCTTGGTTTTCTGGAAACGGGTGGAGCATCGCTTTTCTAAACCTAACGCTTTTGAGGTTCTGTTGTGAGGTTAACAATCCGAATAGTTCAAACCCAAGTAGTGGAGAGGGAAAAAAAACCGAAACCGTGCGCTCACGCCGTTATGAAGAAAACCACATGCAGGGATGGAGAAGGAAAATGCTTTCGAGACTAACATTCTAAATAAACCTACAATATTTGGATTTCAATTAAAATTGTTAACTAAAACAAAATAATTTCTTAAAAAAATATATTTCTTTAGTAGATGGTTCTAATGACTCATCTATACTTTAAGTTTAAAAAAATTGTGTGCTGCTAGAAAACGTGGCAGTCAGGTGACAGGTTTATGCGTCTGTATCCCTTAGATGGTTAATACCTCTATTCAAATTTATATGCCGCCTACAGCAAATATAAAAATAATAATTGCTTGCAAAATATATGAATATGGTTTTGCTAGAAGCAAAATACATAGGGAAAATTAAGCTATCCTTATTAAATGTACAATTCAAGTACTTAAATGACATAAAATTTAAACTATTTGCTTAAATTTTTATATAGTCCTATCACTTCTTACTTCTTAGCATCATAAATACAGGGTGAGGCAAACAAAAGTGCCCCCGGTCTAGAGAATAAGAATACGAAAGAAATGTGCCAGTCTAAAAACATACAAAAAAACAAGTGCTAGCTAGAGCTATTGATTGCTTCAATATAATAAAGTCCCAAAAACCTTGGCGACTTATTTGCCCGGCAACATACGCTTCTTTTTTAGAAAGCTAGTTGAAAAATGAAATAAAACAAGTTGTGGATCAAATCAAGAAAAGTTAGTTCTGTGATTATTTTTTTGATTTTCGGTCGTTATTTTATCCAGAGAAAATCGGACCTTTTGTTTTTGGTAATGGAAGATATTCTAAATTTGATGCAAGACACTAAAATTTGGCATTAAAGGAATCTGATAGTAGTACAACTAAATCTGAAACTCGCACTAATCTATGAGTAGCAACCCTAATGCGAGGCTAAACCGATGCAACCACTGCAAAAACAGGTTTGCAAGCGGGCTTCAAGAGTTTTTCTTGCCAAGCATTCAACATATTTTATTCTCTAGACCGGGCCCTTTGTTTTGCTTCACTTGTGTTGTATTTGATTGTGGAGAAGTCCACTCTGAAAAAAGGTATAGAACCAGAAGAAGGCAGGGTTGCCAATCAAATGGTTTTTGGCGAGAAGAGGGGATAGTTACCTTAATTTGGTTGGATGTAATGTATCACACACCATAACTGCCCTTCAATATTGAGAAACTGTTTAAAAGCTTAAAAAAATATAGTAACTCTGGCCTTAAGACAAAATCTTCTTTACTATTTTTCAATGGTTTGGACTTGTCTAAAAGACAGGTCTTAGGAAACTTTTAAAAAAAATTAGTTGACTTTGAAACATAGAGATGTTTCCAAGTCGATTTATTAAATTTCCAAAATGGTTGACGTGCCAAAATACTAAAATAGTTTAATTTGACAACGTAGCTTCTACTTTTTTACTGTATTGAAAGTAGAATATTAAATATACACAATGTTAGAAAAAAAAATAGGTACTTTTGCAACCTACAAAATAAGCACTAAATTAAGATTTTTCATACATAACGAACATAAGAACCGAATAAATGAAAAAAGACAATGCTTTTTTTTCTTTTCATTTATTTATGAAATCTAAAATGGCATTAAATGAGGTTAAAACATATTCGAATACACGAACTCGAAATAGTATACAGTAAAATGAGCAAAAAAAAGTACAATCGTGAAAAGATATCACCATGCAATTCATTATTCCCTGTAAGGAGACATGTTGGTTGCTCTGAATAAACAATACTGCCCTACATTGGTACAAAAATATCAGGCTACAACAGACAAACGTGTGGCGTCTTCCTAAAATAATGGCACATCGATCTACTCATACAAATAAAGAGGTAATGGTATAAAGGTCACATAGAAGCATAATTTGGCTTTTTACAGTCGATCGTAAGGTATAAATGTCCATATGTACAAGGGGAATTAATGCATTGGCACCTGTACTATGACAACTTGGAATTTTAAAATATACACATGCGTACATGTTTTAAGATTTCAGGTGGCAAACATGTTCCGAATAATCAGTGGCAAAGTGAGACTTCTGTCATTTAATTTAACACATTTCAAACCCTCACTGCAGTAAAATCTCATATTATCCAGTGTTCGAATTACCAGAAAGCTTAATCAAAAACAAAATTTTAATGTAATTAGTTAAAATATTGACAGAATTTTTCAGCCAAAAAGTACTATTTTATGAGAAATAGAGTCAGTTATAATCAAACGTATATTTTAGAGGTCTCTGACCAAGCACACAAACCTGAAGATGTATGTCTACCAGCTAACCAATGTATATTTTCTTGTAAAAAGTTAAGACAGCAAATGTCTATCTTTTCACAAAATGAATGTGAAGTCTGGTAATAAACTAATCATAATTAAAAATATAATCAACATCGAAAGCTAGCGTTTTAAAACAAAATTCGCATATATCTTGGAAAACATTTTCCCTCAACCTTTTGAATAAAGGAGCTCAACTGCATATCAAATACATTTTTCAAAATGAAAAGGTAAACTTTAATGAAAAAGAGGTTTTGGTAAACTATTCTTGTACTAAAGGTACGCAGACTATTATAAGGAAGAGATTGGATTAAAAAATTCTTAACAATAGCTACAGAAAGTCACACTTTGCACTGCAAACAATGCCACCATCCTGCTTAAATTCATTTTGCGATTCATTCATACATTTGTAATATTTTACACCTAAAATTTTGAAATTAAACTTTAAAAAAAGGAATACATTTTGACCACAGTTTAACAAGGCAATGGTCAAATCTTTACTATATTACAATTAAAAATAGTTTATAGTGAATATTTCACAGTTGCTTGCACGTAGCAGGGCATTTAAAATATGTTTACTATATTCTTTTATTGGGATTAAGGCATGATTATCTAAAACTTCATTTAATAAATCCCAAATTACACAGTAACAATTGAATAGATTTTAAATTATGAGACACCAAACGTGAATGAATGGAAGTTAATGAAAAAAAAAAACATTAAAAAATAGCAAAATTATCACCGATGCCACTAATTATCTAGGCAAGTTATTCTTTATCAAAAGAAATATATATATTGGATAAGCTATTATGCACGCGAACAATATTGCACCGTGCACTGAAAAGTGACCTATTGGACAAATATGACTTTTGTTATAAATGCTGAAATATTTCAAATTAAAATATATAGCGATTAGAACAAATTTTGTATCAATTTGTAGAATAGTTGGGATATGGTTAGTGGATCCTTTTTTTTTCCCATAAATTAGCAAACTTGTCTGCTGCAAAACATTTTCCCTCTTTTATATTCGTTGTGGTGTTTTCAAATAGCCCATACCAGCCTATTTTGCAGCTAACCAGCTGTGAGAATATTGTGACAGGGGTGCCAAAGCTACACAAACCTTTAAATTCGACCCTGCCCATAATAAAATGCAACGGAGAAAATAAACTTCAGACGATTATTCTGAAACACTAGTTTTTTTCCTATAGGTCACTTTTCTATTCACTGTACGATATATGAATGAGTATTATACAATTAGAAATTTTTAAAAAGTGGGTTATTTGCCTTTATGGGTGAAAGTAAAGACAAGTATCTGTTCAGAAAGGAAAAGTCTTGTATGCAATCAGACTATTATTCATATGAAGGGAATATTAGTCTTGGCAGATTTTTAAGCAGAATATTATTTTAAAATTTCAAGCTGATTTTGTTTAAAATATATTCTTTAGAAAAGTAATGTTGAGGGGGGGGGGGGTCAAAATATTGTCGCATTAGATCTAGCCTGCATGAGTAACAAAAATGAGGGGAGAAATTATCCGACAATTGCCAAATCAGAAAACAGTATTATTTTTTTGTAAGTTTAATTTTTTTTTAAACATAAAATGTTTGTATATTATAAATACACTTAAATTAAAATTTTAATATAACTTTTTTTATCTTATTATAAGTGGAAAAAATTATGGATATCTGCAAAAAATACAGAAAAGTTTCATCCGTGTTCGCATTATTATGTTCTTAAAAAGTACTTGGGGATGAAAACTCAGGTTTTGAAATATTTGCCAGTCATGTAATGTACTAAAAATAAGTGAATAATAAAATCATAACAGATAAAACTAAAATAAGGTTTTTGAGGTTGTTTGAAGGAAAGAATGAATAAAGTTAATGTCATATTTAGGAAGAAATTAAGTAAAAATAATCACTACCTTAAATGTAATTATTTCGTCTAAAAAGCTAACATTAAAATGCTTGTATTAATTAGGAATATGAATAATATATTAACTTTGCACAATTGAAAAAAATTATACACATGTCTGAAATATATTGAAATTAAATAATATTTTTTAATGAGCGACAATGAAATATTTACATAATAAATGCATTGTAATGTATGGGGCTTAGATTTTCAAATAAGATTAAAGTATTACAATTAAAATGCATTAAGTAGCTAAAATGGTTGATATTTTGAAATGAATAGTCATGTGAAAGGTGGCAAAATCATTTGGTAACAGTAACTATTTCATAAATGACATCAAAAATTGTTGGTTATTCACAAAAAAGTTGGGTAAAGCAGAGGTTGAAAAGAATGATGCGGATTTGCTGATCATTATATGCACAATTTGTACTTTTACTTAGCTGCTTGTTAAATTTGTACTCAATACAACATAAAAAATATGAAGTATGTAGGACTTTACAACTTTCTACATTTTCGAACAAATAAAAGTGCTTAAAATACTAGTTGCATTTGTTTCTAAGATGAATAAATGTAACATGAATTTTTTTAAGCAAAACAAAATTAATAGTAATAAAACAAAGTGAAAAATGTTATTTAATAAATATTACACCTGATCAACATCAACTGAATTTTTTGCATCATTTATTTCACTTTACATTGGGTGGCAACATTTAGTGTATAAAAAACCTGATTGATCTTTAAAACAGCTAATAATACACCCTAAGAAAGAAACTGAGGCACTTAAATATTGTAATATTTTAGCAGTAAGTTGTGACTAAGTAGATACACCAAATGCAATATATAAAAATAACAATGATACATTGTTAATTGATCACTTCTCATTGGTAAACTAACTGCAATGAGCAATTCAAAAAATACATTAAACACATAAACGGAAATAAATCAACACTAAAACATAACTTTCTATGATATCAACTAGACAATGGCATCATGTCTGAAAACTGTTAATGCATGAACTATGGCGATCACTTATAAATGTACATGTTAATTATATCCATAAAACTTAACACAAAAGGGTTAACAAAAAATTTGTTAAGTACACGAGGGGGAAAATGTGCTTTGTCTTAATCTTATCTAAATGACACTTTTTTTACGAAAATTGCCATTAAATAAGACAGTTTTAGCACACTGGAATAATGCTAATTTTAAAATATTTATTCTAGTGTTAGGCTATAAAAAATAACTTAAAATATGATGCCTTGTCTTTAAATACCACAGAAAGCTCATTAACCAAATAACAACCCCGTAAAAACAAAAACAACAAAAAATAACAATCATTCATACATGACTGGCACTCGTCATCGAACCCTGCACGGCTCTTTAAAAAAAATGAAACAAAAATTAAAATACAATGAACAAAAATCAATACACTTGGAAAAAAAATGGTTTTAAGGGGCTGTTAGTTAACTCCCGATGGTGGACTTTGCCATTCGGGCTTGTATGGCGATGCTCTGTAATGGCTAGGGCTGATGGTGGGTGTGAGTGTAGGGGGTGCGAAGCTGAGATTTACAGTACTGGCTGTTGTGCTGGGAATGGGCTGTTCTGTGTTCATGGTCGATTCCATCTTGACGGTGCTTGAACCGGCAGAAGCTACACTGGGCACAGTTGGGTTCTGGACTGAAGTTCCGACGTGGTGCGCCATTATGGTGTTGTGACGGGCTGCGGCGTTTTGGGGCACTGCAGAAGAGATAACTTTTGGTTAGTGGGGTTTGTTATGCTCCCTTTTTAAAAAAATAATACTTCTTTTATTGAACTAATATTTTTTACATACAGTACAGAGCCGCTAATCCAGAATGTTCTATAATCAAGCCTCTTTAACATTTCAGCAAAAGTTGCGTAAAAATTTCGGAACATTCGGATTTTTCAACATGTATTCCACATCATGTGGTTTCCCTAAACCCATTCTCAATTTTGAAATTCTGGAAAAATTAGGTAGTTAACCCTCATATGGGTAGTATTAGACTTAAGTCCTGCGATGTCTGGATTAAAAGTTCTGTATTATGCATAAAGAATTTCATGATAGTACACTTGTTACCACAATCTTTGAAGATAATGTAATGTAATTGTTTGCATGTGACTAAATATCAACATTAGGAGTAATGGCACTTATAATCACTGATGTTAAGTTCTCTCCACACTAATTTTTACATCCGATCCCGAAGTTAAATAAAGATTTCTCTTAAATAAAATGATGTTAATGTTTAAAATAATGAGAAATATGTTTGCGTGCTCAACTTCTCTTGCATACAGAAGCTATTAAAGCATCATGTCGCCTCGCATCACTCATGTGTACCACCAGTGGTACGCATACTACCGGTTGGAACCCCTGCAGTACAGTGTTAAAGAAGCACACAAAAAAAGATTATCACATTCATTTTGTAGTACAGTAGACGCTGCTTAATGTGATCAAACGTTTAATGTTATCAAAATCTCGTCCACTTGTATCAAAATACATTTAAAAATCATCGTTTATTGTAATCAAATGTTCGTTTATTGTTATCAGTTTATAGGTAAATTTTAAAGAATGCGGAGGATTTTGAAGCATGGATAGAGATAGACGAGAAGTTGCGACTTCTACTTCGTTAACTGATGAGAAAATTTGCGAAGCCATATGTGTCAAAGATCAACTTTGATCTTTGACACATAAAGCTTCGTCAAAAGATTCTGATGCCAATGGTGAACCCAAAAGAGCTATCGAGGACAAAATTCCGACGCCTGCTCAGGTAAGGGAGGCACTTCGAATCTTACGTCTAGGTGTGCAAAACAAAGCCGACGGGGAACACTTTCATAAACATAATGATTATGAGCGATTCGTAAATGATTTGCTTCGAAGGAATGCTAAACAATCGACAATTGATGTTTTTTTCAGTTAATAACTAACCTTTGTATTTTGTATTATTTTTTGAAGTTCATCATTAAATATGTAAGTATACCAACTAGTAATTATTTTACTTTAGTGTGCATTAAATTTTATTTTAATACATATGTTAAAAAAAAAATAGTTTAAACTTTTTTCGTGTATTGTAATCAATCGGTTATTGTTATCCAATCATGTTCGTTCCGATGTGATCACATTAAACGGCGTCTACTGTAGTATTATCATTTCAGTCTTGAAACAGACTCAATTCTTGCAATTTGGTACAAACTACTATACAGTGTGAAAAAATAATAAATAATTATTCAATAACTTTTTAGGTTGCACATAACAAAGCTCTTGCCTACCATTTATGAAAAAATACTGATTTAACGAATTAAAAGTATATAATGCAATAGTTATCTCGTTTTATTCTTGTTTGGTTAAGAGTTGTCGTCGACGAAGAAAATGTTCTGCTTACAGTTCCAGTAGAGAATTTTTAATCGTCACGCAAAAAATTTCCGAACATTTTGCAGTAGAAATCCAAAAACAGGACATTTGACATATTTTAAGATTTTGAAACAGGCAAGACCAAAAACCATTACGGTACTGCGAAATCCAGTACGTCTAGTCACCTTAATTAGGTATTGCCATGTATTGCCACTGTAACAATGAACAAGAAGGTAATTAGTTGTTCTATAAATCTAGTTAGTAAAAAAAGTCCTTAAACTTGTTTTCATTAAGTAACTCTGGCATTAATTAGTCACATACTCAGAAAAAGGTATACAGAGAAGGTTTGTTATTAATGGTATTTTTTAATTATTCCTTTCAGTCCCAATGATGCCATTTGGCATCATCATGTTTCTGATCATAATTTAAAAAAAAAAAATAGGGTTGACATTTATTGGGATTAATACAAAATATTTTCTAAAAGAAAAAGTTGAAGAATCGAATGATATGCATTTTGATATCATAAATGGCTAAAGACGATCAGAATTTTTTTTCTAAAATGATGATGCCAAATTGTCACTGGGACTGAAAGGGTTAAATTGCCTAATTAAAAAAAAACTATTGCGAAATTGGCTGTTCATGTATTGTTTAGAAGACAACAGATGGAAGAAGCATGCAATTTTACACTAAAAACAGTCGTTAAACATTTCAACAAACATAATCACCCATACTTTTAGCGTTAAACTGCCCACCTCCTCTCTTCCTCGGTTGCCCGGTTCTTCCTACCGTGCTTTCACCTGCAAGCACAAAAAAAAGAAACCAATTAGAATTCCACCACCACAGAATAAAAAAGTCCTACGTACTAATCTACTCTAGAATACATACGGGTAAAGAGAATAAGAGAAATTCCCTCACCCGTATGTATTCTCCTGTGTCTTGCGAGCTTATCTTTCCGATAGAATCCGCGTCCACAGAAATCACAAGGGTAGGGCCGCTCGCCCGTGTGGATCATGGAATGGCGCACAAGGTGAAATTTCTGCAAGAAACTCTTTCCACACATCCCGCAGTGGAAGGGCTTCTCACCTGAGAGGGGTCCCACATCTTAAATAACATGGCCACTTTAACACACATGCTTAGAGAGAGTGCAACAGAACTACATTTAAAACTAAGCAGCCTAGTCTAAAAAATATGATAGAACTGAGGTAGTTATCTAGATGTATTTTAATGTTAACTGAGAGTTGGGAGTGCTTAAAACTTTGAAATGATTAAGAAAAAGCCAATAAATCAGAAAAAAAAGTAATGATATGAATTAATCAAACACAAAAAAGAGGCAATAGGACATTGCTTTTCTAATTCTAAAATGAAGACAATTATAAAATTATTTGAAGTAATTAAGTTATTTTTTATTTTATTTAAACCAAAAATGTATTTTAAAAGTCTTATTGCACTTAAGATTTAAAAAATACCATTTTACAGTAAGTTTAACTTAGTATTAAAAAAAAACATAGAATATTACAGAAAACTACTATTTTTTCAATTATTAATAAAAATTTGAGCTAATTTTCTAACCTTATGTGAAGTCTTAGTTTCAATTAGAATTCAATTTTATTATTTTAATTATTAGGAATCAAATATAATTTAAATTCTAAATATTTCTATATCTATGGCATTTAAAGAAACAAACTGCAAACTAAAAGCAACAAACATCATGCATTTAAGAACGATACCAAACTAGAAACTCAACAACAGCAAAAAAAGCCCCTCCTCACCAGTATGTATCCTCCTGTGCCTAGTGAGCTTGTCTTTCCTGTAGAACCCCCGCCCGCAGAAGTCGCACGGGTAGGGCCGCTCGCCCGTGTGGATCATGGAATGGCGGGTGAGGTGGTTCTTCTGCGAGAAGGACTTCCCGCACACCTCGCAGTGGAAGGGCTTCTCGCCCGAGTGGGTCCGCATGTGGTCGAGCAGCTTACAGCGGTAGCTGAACCCGGACCCGCACACCTCGCAGGAGCAGGACTTCTCGCCGTGGGCCGCCTTGACGTGGATGCGGACCCGGTCGTTCGAGGCGAAGCACTTGCCGCACACGTCGCAGGGGACCCGCCGCTGCTGCTCGCCCTTCGTGTGGGACGAGAGGTGGGCCTGCAGCTCGGAGGCCTGCTTGAAGGGGACCTTGCAGGACGGGCAGGGCCACAGGCGGCCATCTTTGTCCACCAGGGGCCCGGTGCCGTCCTCGTGGGTGTGCTGGTGCGGGTGCTGCTGCTGGGGTTGGGACTGCTGCTGCTGCTGGGCGGTTTGTTGCTGCTGCTGCTGCTGTTGTTGCTGCTGGGCCTGTTGCTGTTGGGCTTGTTGCTGCTGCTGTTGGGTTTGTTTGTCTATGTTGGGGTTGGGGATTTTGAGCCCCACCGATTCGGGGATGCCGGGGAAAGCGGGCGGGGCGGACGCCACTAGTAAGTTCCTCGCGGCGGAAAAGTCATTTTGGTTGGAAATGTGGTTTTTGGCGACGCCCCTGTTGCCACCCTTGCCCTTGGAATTGTCCTCGGTGTGCTGGAGGGGCTGTGATTGGCTGGCTGCGGCCGCGGCGACGTGGAAGTTGGCTAAGTGGTTTCTGGGGTCAAAACCTGTAAGAACATGGCCTGCTGCTGAAATTCGGTAAAAAAACGAATTTGAAATATAAAAAAACAAAATAAATGTAACACAAGTCACAAATAATAAGTAACATAAATAAATTATATCTTTAACAAAATACGTAGATATTATTTATAATTAGAAGAAAGAAATAAAAAAAAATTATTTGGTTAACTTGTAAAATCTTAAGTAAAAAAAGCTAAGCAAAAAAATATATACCTCTGTAGTCATTCCAAGGAGCGTTGTTGCAGAAAGCTAAGACATCACCTAAAAAAATAATTCTTGTAAAAATCTATTATAAATGTAAATTTTGTTCTGTTATTCATATAGTACTACAGGTTTTTTTTAATAAAAAAAAATGAATTAAGTATCTTACACAACTTCAATATAATATTTTTTTATTCACATTTGCAGAAAAACTAGGTTGAATACATTTTTATTTTTAAGGTTAATTTGCAAAAAAATTAATATTTATCATTAACGAGTTTTGAAAATTAGTTACTTTTATTACAATTTGTAGTTTCATAATTTTTTTTTAATATTTAAAGATTTTTTTAATGATATTTTTTGTAAATCCGAACAACTTTTTAAACTGCTTATAGAGTAGGTTCCCAATATATATTTTTGTAAAAATTTAGCTTGATAATCAAAGTACTTAGTAGAATATTTTTTGAAGACAAAAATATATTTTTAATTATCAATTTTGTATTTTACTCATATGCATATGCTATAAAATAATTTTAGCCATTATTGTTAAAAAAAAATTCTTTTAATTTTGAATGCAAAATCTTTAGGTTAATAAAAGATTTTTTTTTTAAAAAACGTATTCCACCAGTAAGAAATGCAAGATTGTAACCTTATTGAATTCGGCAATTAATTAGGAATTGAAAAACCATAAAGATTATCTTAATCAGCCATTTACTTTACAGATTACCTAAGCTGATGTAGGCTGTACAGGGTTCCTTCTGTCTTAGAACTTTTAACACAATTTTTGGGACTTTTTATAGTGCATGGTAATTTCGAAGGAGTACTTCAAAAGTGGAAAGTTTCCAAACAACGGTTTTAAAAAATAAAGCATAAAATTTAAATAAGGCAGCAGCATTATAAAAAAGAGAGGGGAATTAAAAATAGTATGCATTTTTTGATACAACAAAATTACAAGAAAATTTTAATTTGGAAAATTGAATTTCAGATTGATTTTTGGTGCATGCAATATAAAAAATTAATGTGAACAATGAATTAATTGGAATAAAGCTAAAAAAGGAAAAGCAAGTTTAGCATTTTATCTGTGAGATATTCAGATTCAAAATCACATAGGATAGGGTAAAATATTTTCATGATCATACACAGATTTTTTTTTAAAACTTTTGAAGTAATAAAATGTACACACTAGCATGCTTGTAAAAAATATGAGAAAATGTCTGTATGGATAAAGACAAATTATATTAATATTTGACAGGCTTTAACATTTTCATTGCGTTTAGTTTTTGTTGCAAAGTAATGTGTCATAGGAATAGTATTATTGAATCCTTAGTTTTTGATGCATCATCTACAGTGTAACCACAATCTGTGGATAATGCTGTTGCTTGTGTTTTAATGGATTGGTTTAGTAAATAAAACTAGAATTGTGTAGAGATTTATTGTACGGTCCTCCTCATCGAACTTCCTGAATCGCGCCAAAAGTACGTATTTTGGCGACTTTTTTTAAAAAACCCCAATTCAAAGAATCGATTGTATGGGAATATTTCATAGAATTTGAATCATCAGACGAAGTCAGACAGGCTTCCAGAAAAATTATTTATCGCCAAATATAAAAAAAATTGCGCCAAGGTGGACCATACAGTAAAACTGATCCCTAGAATTGCTTGAAACTGCTTTTTTCAGTATACAAATGTAAAAATATCCGAAACTTTTAAAAGTACAGACGGTTTTAATATCCACAGAGAAACTTAAAACATTATTATATGTTTCATAAAATTACCAATCAAAATCCAATTTATTCAGTTCAATATTTTACTTATCGAAATCAGAGTTAGGTAATCTTTTTAAAATTGGTTTATATTTAAACTATTAGTTGAGGTATTTTTAAAAAAAAAAATTTGGGTATTTAAATGTTAAGAATCATTAGAAAAACATAATGTAAATATGATCGATAATATATTAACAACAATTAAATTAGGCACAATTTACAAACACTTAATATGACACATTAGTGAAAAAGTCAGCCAATTTGACTAAATTGAAAAGTACCTTTCTG
Organism: Hylyphantes graminicola; assembly: GCA_023701765.1. Classification (NCBI taxonomy): domain Eukaryota; kingdom Metazoa; phylum Arthropoda; class Arachnida; order Araneae; family Linyphiidae; genus Hylyphantes; species Hylyphantes graminicola. The sequence goes on from CM043119.1 coordinate 16,708,721, forward strand.
ATCATCTTTTCCCCATATTTGAAAACCATTAACTGAAAAATACAAAAGAAATAAAACTCAATTACTGCTTAAAATTAGTATAATTACACTATATTTTGTACTTAATTTCGTCATGTGTGTAAATTGCCGAGATTCAAACTTCGTCAAATAACGATTTAATATAGGTTCTAATTCCTAAAAATTCAAAATTAACTTTTTGTCGGGGATTAATATGCACTTAAAGTGCATATGAAAACACCGCTATATCTCTGATGCTTCGAGCCCTTGAAATAACGGTTAATTCAAATTAAAAAATACAATCGTAAAAAAAGTTTGCAAAAACATCGAGATCAATATGAGCAATAAATGGACAATTTACATCTATATTTAATATAGTGCATATACATTTACTGAAATAAAGCATAATATAAACATAAGATATCCCGCTATGTTTGCATCGCACAGTGGGGGACCATCGAGGGGGAACAAAGAAATTTTGCGAGCTTTCTCTAGCTCTTAAACTTTATACTTTTGAACCAGGAAAGCACGATTTATGTTTGAAAGATATGTTTTAGAATTCTAATATGCACAATTTTATTGCAAAATATACCTGGAAATGCTGTAGGAAAGACAAAAGTTGGAGTGCAAACAACTTGTTCTGGCGTAGAAGCCATTTTTTTTTACACTCGCTGAAACTGAAAAGCTTGTTGCCATCGATATTTTTTATCTGTAACCTGTCAAGTGGTGGTCGAATGTCGTTACCGAATAATCGAACTGAGCTGAAGAGAACTTATTACACATTGGGCTTTGACAACGGTCACTTCAAAAAGTATTCCTCACTTAAAATTAAAATTTATTATCTTTATGCCTTTTAAAAGAATTAAATGCCTTCCAATACGTAAGATGAGAGTTGAGTAGTATAGTGGTGGTATCAGGGCATATTTTAAAGGCATTTTTTTGGGCAATTGCCCGCACCCCACACAGTCAAATAAATTTACCCACAAACATTTTCCTGGAGAATAAAAAAATAAAGAAAATAGAGAAAGGGTTCAAAGGATCAAGTTTGGGAACTAAAAAAAGGGTATGGCGCGTCATTTAACCACTCTTACCAGACGGATGCTACAATGCACCTCATTGCATCTTGTTTCGAATGTAAAATAGACGCAAGAAACTTGATACGTTTTAGACCCTAAAATCTTCTTTGTGTTGTCGCGCCACTGAGGTTTTAGCCATCAAACCAAACTTGGTTAGTTTTTATAAAGATTTATTGACATGCACCTAAATAGGGACCAGCCGCACAATATACAAGTCCTTAATATGGGTAGGAGTTCGAGTGAGTAACGTCGCACTAAAACTACAATGAGGACTATTGGCGATGGGTATCGTAATTTAGGAATGGACCACACTCAAGTGACAATAATAGCCGAGAGCTTTTGGGTACGTTAGCCAACTTAACGTGCACCATGCACTCCCTCTACACAGGGTATTATTCGTCGTAATTTTCAGCTGCACCAGGAATGCTCTGAGTCAATAAACCTGCAACATTTTTAATGCATGTGCATGCGCCTTACCGACTGAGTTCTCCAGCCCCATTTATCGAGCGAAGATAAATGTTACGCCGCGCAAAATTTAAGAACCAGTCTTTTTTTTTTTTTTTGTGGGTGGGCCAGATGTGCATTTACCTGTTTTGCTATAATCAAATTCTGACTAAATTAAACTTTATCGATAAAGACAAAAATGATACGAGATAAGCGCATTTGCAATGAGATTAAGTTTTGATGTATTTAAGCGATTGGTTACCGTTTTAATATAAATTGTAAATAACAGGTAGTTAAAAAAAAATCTATATTATCTTAGCACTTATATACTTTCGAAAACATTTATATACATGAGCTGTAAGAGTACTTTCAGTATAATACATTTATTAAACTTTCATTCTTTTAAAATAATGTAAGCAGGCATTTAATAAAGATGAAGGCATATCTCTGCTTCTTCCCACTGTTTCTAAAACATTAATTTAATTAACTTATTTTTGTTTCCTGCCAAATTGGCGGGAATATCTCATACTTATTATTTAAAAAAACATAATATGCACATATATTTATATATTTTTAAGGAGGGAATCGTCAAGATATCGAAGGTGTTAAAATCACATGTTTTAATTTTTAAAAAATAAAACATGCAGTTTTTATCACCTTTTTGTGGTTGATAACTGAGTCAGACAGTCACTGGTAAAATTGCTTAGTTACCATATCTATCCCCCTCCCTCCCCCCTCCCATTATACGCGATTACGTCCTTCAAAAAAGTTCCGTTTTAAATAAATGCAGATAAATATATTGACAATAGCCAAAGCATTAGCTCACAGAGGATAAAGAGAGTTATTCTTTTATTTTGACAACTGTCAAACGCATGCAAATAGATGAAACATGCAGCATGTTGGGTAAAATTTTATGTATGAAAAGCGTTTATTATATTTTGAACAAAATTTAAAGAATAGAAAAAAAAATATAATTTTAGCAAGAAAACAGTTTTGGAAAGCGTACGAAGGACAATGTTTAAGGAATTTGTATTATAATATTTCCCTTTTATTTGGGTAGGTAAGTTACTTTTACTTTATTAAATTCAAATTTGTTTTTATCACATTTCTATCATAAATTGATTTTTTTAAAAGTTGTAATAGTAACAGAGATTACGGTCCAAAATATCAATGTTTATTAAGTTTTTAAGAGACCTAAAATAATCTTAAAATGATATTTTATTCATATTTCAGAAAGTTTAATAAAAGGTATTTTTATTATTATTATTTTTTTGATGAGGTGTAAAGGAGAGGGGGGGGGGGGGGGGGGAGTGTTATAAGTTCGTTACAAATTTTAATGTTTTAAGAAAGCAGTACAAACAACAAATGGTAACAGGAAATTTTAAATCATAATAAGAAAAAAAATAAGGAAAAATGATGACGTACGAGTTGAGCTATAACGTCACACTAGAACTACATGAGGACTATCTGATATCAAGTTAAAATTTAGAATAATCTTTTAAATGGAAACTGATATGAAATCCAAATGTTAAAGTAGTTTACATAATGCGATTTTTTTTCAGTCTTCTTATTTCGGATTTTCTCCACTAAATGCCGCCCAAGACTAACTACAGGCTGATTCCTGACTTTATTGTTCCCAATTTGGAGAAGGAGACATACGGACGTCATTTGGTATGGGATGACAAGAAAAAAGGCAGTTTTAAAATATCCCGCATTCATCAAAGCAGCGAACAGTGGAACGATGATTGTATAGCAGTTTATAAAGTAAGAATTATAAATTTTACAAATGTATCACAACTGAAGAGTACACGGTAAGAATCACTTTATTTGTTAGGAGTCTTACCTTATGTGTCTGCTTGGCGGACATTGACGACAGGAAACCGGGTTTTCTTTCGGTTCTTCATTTGCGGTACAAACGTGTGTATCGTTTCCACTGATCTCTGGTGTGAGGAAAGCCTTCTACGAAATAAAGCGGTTTTTCCCGTGTACTCTTCAAGTTCTAATATCTTTAAAAAGTTAAATTACCCCAATTATATCGTCGTATGTTTTACAGTAACAGAAGAATTTTATGTCATCATTAAATTATTTATTTGTACGCAAGTAATTGCAGGCTTGGTTGATTTATCATCGCACTAGAGCTACACAAGTTATTGGCGACGGGCTTCGTAATTTAGAATAGCAGTTTTACAGTTGCAGGGCATATTGTGTCTGCAGCTCAATTAAAAAAATTCCCTTTGATTGGTGCCCGAATACTTTAATAGCAAAATAGGTTATTCCAAAAAAGTATGTTTTTCTACGCGGGAAATTAGGGGATGGAAAACGTAGGAAAAAAAACCCCGTAAAGTATTAATGGTGGAAAAGTTTGAATTTTAAACAAAAAAAAGTTTTTTATGAGGATGAGGTCATAAAATAAAGTTTTTTTTTGAGGATGAGGTCACAAAATAAAGTTTTTTTTCAGGCCTGGTCAGCTATGAAAAACTTATGGGAGCCAGACGATCCTAAAAAATGTACCAAAGCCAAACACAGACTGATTACTGCTCTACGAAGAAACCCAGTGGTAGAGATGCTGGAAACAGAGACAGCTTACTATAGATTTCGTATTGCTGCAGCGAAAATTGAAGGTAGAATTGCATATATATATTTTTGTAAATATGTATCAAAAATACAGTTTAAGTTTATTCATTATATTTTACAGCAAATAAAAAAATAAAATATTTTTATACTTTAGCTAGGATTTTAATTCTCATCAAAATATCATTTAGCGCATTTTGTCGACACACTTAACGTATTTAAACCAATATTGTTTATTTTATTGTTCGTATTACTGTTTACAGGTATTGTTTGATGCAGGTTTGCATTGCACAGATATTTTTTTTTATAAATAAAAACACATTTCAACTATAATCATAATATTTTACTGCAAACCTTTGATATTTTGAAAATTCAAGTAAAACTTAAATTCTCATTAAAATATGATTTAGTGCATATTTTTGTTGAATTCTTTTAAAAACACTTTTAATGTATTTAAACCAATATTTCATTGTGGCGAGGTTAAAAAAGTTTCGCTATGTTTTTGAATGAAGTGTTTATATTTATGACGCTTAAAATGTAATTTTTGTTTACCAATTCAGGGGAAGAAAGAACAGACAAAACTTTGGAGCAAGAAGAAAAAGTGTCATATCCTTGCATGGAAGAGAATTTCCCCACAAAAAATCTGGAACGGAATAAAAATAGTCATCCAGCAATTTGTTCATCAAGAACATCAGACACTTTTCAATCAAAAATCACTCTGCTTATGGCATTGCCAGAAAGGGTATCGACTGTGGAAAACAAACACGATTGTGTACATACGCCTTGTGACTTTGAAACCGAATTTAACAAAGAACATTTCTTTAACTTATTGGATGAAAACTCTGTAGAATTGTCCAATACACCAGAGAAAATTGATGATTGCAGTAACACATGTTGTTGTGCTGTTTTACTGGATAGCACACTTTTAAGCAATGAGAGATGCATTTGGCATGGAGTGCCTTCTTAAAATCTTATATGAAGTCCGTGCAAACATTAAGGTTGTAAGTTGTGTTGGCCATCAAATGACAAGGCAGAAAAAATTAGCCTATAGTAGGTTAATTTTTTTTTAAAAGATTACATTAGTTCTTTAATATTAGTTACAAAAATGCAGTTAAGAAAAGAAACCCTAAATTTATTGTTTTAAGAACACTTCAATTAATTATTTTAAGATTGGAGCAACTTTTCAATAAAGTAAAGACACAAAAATGTATAGTCACAATTTTTTCGCGGTTATACTTTCATGGAAAACTAAATAAATTAAGATTTGAGCCTTTTTAATACTTAAAAGAAAATACGAGTTTTAGAACCCTTCACTGGTTGCTAAAGAAACAGCAAGGATAAAATCTATGTGTTTTTATTGGGCAAACTTATTGTTCAATGCAACATCAACTAAAGTTTAATAGTTACCCTAATACCCACGTTAACTTTAAACAGAGCACTGTTTCAAATTCAATTAATTACTTCAAGATTTGAAACAATTTTCCAATAAAGTAAAGACACAAAAATGTATAGAGAAACAATTCTTTTGCAGTTACTTTCATGGAAAACTAAATAAATTAGGATTTGAAACATTTTAATACTTAATTAAAAGGAAACACGAGTTTTAGGACCTATCACTAGTTGCTAAAGAAACAGCAAGGATAAAAATCCACCTTTTAATTGGGCAAACTCATTGTCAATGCAAAACATAGTACTGTTATCTATACAGCACATGAATGTTTATAAATAAATTTTTATTATTTCTGCAAAATTTTCCCACTTAGTAACTAAATTTTTTTTTGATTTGTCACAAAATAAATGTTAATATCCTTCATTATAAAAAAAATAATTTTACCAAGTACTGAAATAGTTTTAACAATTTATTTACCTTAATAAATGCATTTTATTTACACAATGATAGTATTATTCAAAGAATTCAGTGTGCAACTACAGCTGTTTACTGCAATTGTACTTTTTAAATTACTTGAAATAAATACCTTGATACCAGCTTTTACACGTATTTTAAGCTCACATCAATGTTATCAATTTTTTAATACATTTTTAAAGTATTGAATGGAGCAAAAACAATGTTTTACAACATGTTTGTAGTACTAAGACATTAATTTTTGCTTCCAGTTACCATAATAAATTGTTAACTATGCACTTTACTTTCCTTTAAATGTCTCTCTTTTGAAAATTCATGCTATTAAATATCGATTAAGCATAACACATAAGACTAGCAACAAAGGAATATGAAAAGCACAAAAAAGTATCCACAACTAAATTTGTTCAAATAGTTCATGCTAAAACTTAATTATAACGTAGTAGTACATCCATATTATATGTCAAGTGTTTACTACATAGGCATACACTAACACAGAGATCAGTATAAAAAAAGTGTTAAATGAATAAGTATCAGAGGAAAATAACTAAAGTTTGTACTAAAATCTCAATGTGACTAATAAAATAATTTAAATGCAGTGCTCGAGAATAAAATAAATATAACATTTTTTATTATTATTATAAAATAGTATAGATATTATCGTACCAGTTTTAGTAAAACCATTGGTCAAGGTAATTTTCATGTTAGACTAAATAATCAAGTCAGCAAAAATATAGCAATGCATGTTAGCCTATTAACAAATATTCTTGAATACCAACAACGCCTTCCTTAATGAATGAAATGGTTTACCTTCAGTTCTAAAATTCATTTTTTGTGAAGCTGAATAAATAATTAGGTACTAAAGTTAAACTCATTTTTTTCCTGCACAGAATTCATGACCATGGGCAGAGCTGTAAAGCACGTGGAACAATAAGATGAAGACAAAAATAAAAGGGCTGAAATTTTCTCTTCATCTGATTGCTCCGCGAGTTTTATAGCTCTGCCCATGGTCGTGGCTTCTGTGCAAGAAAACTATGAGCTTAACTATATGATATTAACTTGTCTCGCATATGTTTGTTTATTTAGATAAACTTAAGTAGAAAGCTTATGCATGGCAAATTTTCTTGCCAATTGACACTAATTATTAAAGAGAACATTTTTGTTAAGTAGGTTAATTTGGAATACTTTAGGTTAGCTTTATTACTGGAAAATGGAAATGTTTATTTTATTTATATTTTAGTTAAATTAAATGTGTAGAAATATTTTTATTGTAAATAGTGTCATTTGCAATAAAATTGATTATGATGAAAAGAGTTTGGAAAGTTCAAACAAATAATTGAGAACTATTTAAAATATAACCATACAATTGTTTAATAATTAATGCATTGTGTAAATAGTTTTGTTGTTGTGTCTATGACGTTGCCGAAATATGAAAATTAAGCTAAGTGAAACCATGTGTTTTGATAACTGCCTCTGCAATATTGTGTAAATAGTCAAAAATATAATTATAAAAATTCCTCTTACAATATTATAAGCAATATAATCGGTATGATGTGTGTGTTTTAAGAGTATCAATTACACATAAATTAACACCCTATAATGAGACATCTATGAGGTTAGAAAAAAATCTTAATATAATAAGATATCCAATATTTTGGTTTGATGATTGCTTTTTAATGAAATGCTATGTTTAATTAAATATAAGTTAAACAAAAATATGAAGTCTTAGTGAGTAAATTCAGTGAAATAAGTACATAATGCTTGCAGACATAAATACCATGATACAACAGCAATGAAGACAAATAATATTTACAGAACTATAACAACATGGTTTAACATAAAGTCAATAAATATACATAGATAATTAATTTCATATTCTTAATGGCACAAAGTTTTGTATGAATAAATAATACCTAAAACTTGAAACTAAGAAATATACAATAAAATTGGTCCATTATTCAGACACCTATAATCAACAGCTATTTGTCATCCACTGATGGAACCTTTTTCTTAGAAAGTTTCTTTTTAATACTTGGACTTGGCAGTTGAGAAACGAGATCAGTTATTTTCTTGATTAGTTCATTAAGGTCATGCTGCAAGGAAATGAGATGTCAAATATAAGGATTAACCTTCTAGTGCTTACAAACATATATTTAAATGCTTTTGCATACAGCTGTTCAAGCATCTAGCATGATTTTTTAAAATTGGTAAACATATTTAACTTTAATTTTTGACTGCAGGATTTATTTTCTACATAGATTTAATATGTTCAGTTGGCCAGATTACATGGAAAATAATAATATATATTAAAAAAATATTTATTCTTCGATGCCCAAATTACTGATTTATCTGAGAAGTATCAAACTAAAACTTCCTCAAATTGCTGCAAAATTACAGACATATTCATTTTCTTGATAATCACAGCTTGCAAAAATGAGGGGATTCACAGTACTACCCCAATTCAAAAAATTAGAATAATGTTAAAAAAGAATGGGTTGAATGTTTCTAAAATGTCAATTTCGATATTGTGTTCAGAAAAAAATGTATTAAAAATATTTAATTATCTTCAGAGCATTTAAAAATATTACATACATATTTTTTTTTATCTGCTACATTAATAATTGACTATTTAAAAAATATTACAATAATTCAAAAAATTAGAATATCTAGACAACATGGTTCAAAAAATTAGAATAATCAACTTGTTTATATCAGTTGAGAGTGGTTCAAAAAATTAGAATAATCGACTTGTCGAACAACTGAGAGATTAACATCGAGGGGGACTAATAAAATGTGTTCTGATGTAGATAATGAAAAGTCGTTTGGCTTTGGATTTTATTGTAGTATTTTTGCTTAATATGGGATGAAAACTTGACTTATCTGAATGTGTAAAATTTCCTTTTTTGGACTTGCACTAAGGAAAAACACATATTTGTATAGCAAAAGAAGTTAAAATGTTTTCAAGCATGTGTGAGTAAATTTTTTAGAGAATATTCTAAAAATTAGTGTTTTTAAAATAAATCCTTTAAAAGTGGTCAAAAGCCATTAACTACAACAACAGATTAAAGGAAATTGTAAAATAGTGAAGAAATATCACTTTCGAAGTGTGATATATTTGCAAAGAAATTTGAAAGAAAAAGTTATAAATGTCTCTAAATTTATATAACAATACAACAACTTCCCAAATTAGGTTTTAGATTACGTGTGCTTATGTTAAAGCCATTTTTATCATCTAAACAAAAGCCTGCTAGAGTTAAATGGTCTAAACAATGGCTAGTTTGGGATCAAGATGATTGGAAAAAGGTATTCTCCAACAATGGAAGTATGTTAAAGTGTGTCTCATGGGTATCAAACCATACTTGTTTAGAAACTGAAACAAGAAGCTTATAATAAAGGGTATTTAAAATTTTCTGTTAAATTTGCGATAGATGTCTTAGTATGGGACTGCAAGACTGTCTATTAAGAAATTCTTGAACATTTCATGATTCCTTCAGCTGAGAATTTGTTGATGACGATTTCTTGTTTCAGCAAAATTTAGCTTCTCCCCACACGTCCAAATCAACTAAACGGCTCAAAGAGAAGGACCTAACTCTACTCTTTTTGCCTGCGAACTCCACCGATTGAAATCCCATCAAGAATTTGTGGATAATTATGAAAAATAACTCTATTGACTTGATTTACTACAAAGAGTGTATTTAGACAAATACGGATATGGCGAATTTGGACGTATAATTAACGAAAGGTTAATAGTTTTTTATGCCAAACTGTTTAAGAGCTGTAATTAATGCTAAGGGTGAGGTGACAAACTAATTATTAGCAAGTAAGAACACTTAGAGTTTAAATTCTGTACACTATTTTAACATTATTCCAATTTTTTGAACCATGTTAGGAAGTATTCTAATATTTTGAATTTTTTGTCGTTTGCTTATTTAAATAAATTTTCTATTTCATTGTAATATTTTTACATTTTTATAAATCTACAAAATGTGCAGATTTATATTAGAATAAATTATATTTCATACAGTTGATTATTTTTTTTTTATAAATTACAATTACAATTTCATTGACCGCGTTTTCTTTCATTATTCTAATTTTTTGAATTGGGGTAGTATATGTTTCAACTTAATTTGTCAAGGAATAGAAAAAAATAAAGTATAAGTCAAATAGTTTTTGCTGATAACAGGAATAATTTAATTATTTAGTTGAAATATATCATTTGGAAGTAAACTAAGCCATTCCTACTTACTTCACTATAAGTATATTTCAGTTTACACAGCCTTAAGTTTTTCTTTTGAATGTGCTCAAGAGCATGTGGAAGACAATAAACAGTATCCTCTTGAGGATATATAACCTATAAATAAAGTTTGATAAGTGCAAAGTAAAACAAAAACACGAACTAATACATGTAGAAAAAAACAACTATTAAACAAAAAGAGTAGACTTATTCTTTAGATGCGTTCTAGAAATGAAAGAAGGTCAGACGTCCAACGATATGTTTTTTTTTGTTTCATATCAAATATTTAAAGTTTTAAAATAGTAAGTAAGGCTTTACATTTTATTACAGAATATAGTATTATTCATATTCCCCAGTCTTTTGATAATTGCCTTTCACCAACACATTTGAAGAGCTTAGTGGAAGAACATGCTAAGTGACAAAAAGTTGAAAATGAGCTTTAAAGTTTTTAGTTTGCACTGGATCTGTTGAAAACGTAACTTGTAAAGTGCAAAAAATATGCTAAACTTAAAGTTTATGAAAAAAGAGGAACTTGTTGTAGTTAAAGAAGTTATTATGTTCATTGACACAAAAATCTCAATTTTTTCAAAAATGTCACTTAGCACGTTCTTCCACTAATCCTTCATTTGAACACCTTTCTAACCTTATAAAATCATTAACTTTAGCTTTCAAAATTTTTTTATGCTATTAAATTTGTCCTACATAAATTTTTCAGTGCTCTTTATCTTCACTTGTCATTTAGTTTATTTTGACAATCTAAGCTTAAAATTTTAGTACAGCAATTTTTGCCCAGCCTTTAACGAATGATTTTGGAAGTTATAAATAATTGAAACTTTCTCTCTCTTAGATTGGTACTTTGTATAACATTGATTAGAGGACACATAGGCACAGATTATGAATCATGAAGGAGAAAAAAACAGAAAAAGAAATAATCATTCCTAAACTTCTGTTGCCACTCAAGACACAAAGCATGCTCAAACATGAAGGTTAAATTTTTTTCCTATTCAAGCTTTTTCTTCTTCACTAATCAAGTAGGAAATAAAAATTAAAGTATTAAACTATTATTTTTGCACAAATGATTTGACACAATAATAATAAATAACAAAATTTTTGGTAAAAAATAAAAACACCAACCATAGAAACGTAACATGGAGTTCGGCACACTTCACATTCATGCTCATTTTCTTCTTCAGCATTCCTTGATTTCTTTTTCTTCCCCTGGACTTCTATCAAGGGTAGCCTATCAAACTGCTTCAATCCTGATTCATTCAACTGAGCTCTGAGGTGGAGCTCCTTAAACCTAAAGGGACACACAAGTTAAGGATCTTTGTAGAACAAGAAATAATTCTTTTTAATTTAGTTTGAATTATCGTCACACTAGAGCTACATGAGGGCTATTGGAGACAGGCGTCATATTTAAGAACCACACTCAAGTGATGAGCCGACACCCGAGTAGGCACCCAACACAACCGTTAAGGACGGCATCAGACACAGCTTTAGGACTTGGTTGCACGGGCCGTTTATAGGTCGGAAGTTATTTTAGCGATGCTCGGACTTGAGCCTGGGACCTTCTGCATGCTAGGCGATTGCCTAACCAACTGGGCAATAATTCTTTTTAAAAGCGATATTCTTATATCCATAGACACTTCTCCATGTAACATTCTTCGCATGAAAAATATTAAAGGGTGGTTTTGGATGAAATAATGTGGTACTAGTACTACAGGAAAGCTGTGGATAGTTTAATCAATTTCTTAAGAAGTATTAATTTTTTTATTAATATAAATATATTGGGTGTTTAAAACTGAAACATTTAAACATTACTTTAACTATAAAACACTGCATTTTTTTTGCTTGTTTAATTTTTCATTTAATTAAAACATACTTAGTTGCCAAGATTAAAATTTAACTATTCGTCCAACACAATATTCACTACTTAATTTTCTAGATTAGGCCTTATTGGCTCTTAATAACTGATAGATATTACAACTCAAGAAACGAAGTCACACTTATCAAGGAGATTACTTTAATCTTATTATTACAAATTTTAATATACTTGGACAAATTTTTGGTTATAACCAAATGGTTTAAATAAAGATTTAGGATATTTAAATATGCTCTTGTATTAATTACCTGATATTTTCAATCATAGGTAGAATTTTTTGAAGAATTTTTAGATGAACTTTGAGCTGAGGCTTAGGATCATTGGCTATGCTGAAGAGTAACCTTTCTAATGAAAATGCTGGCGACTCACAACTGTTTTGTATATCCTAAATTAAAAATAAAACAAGTTTCAAGTGTAAATAAACTATAAAGAAACATATGCATGCAAAATAAGTTGACAGGGAAACTTTGGAGTTAATTTTTCATTTAACTGCCAGATATTGGTAAATGATAGATTCGTCGACTGCAGAGTGGGACGGAATAATCCACAAAAATGGCGAAGAATGTCCGCCTTTCCTCTACTGACCAATCAAATTCAAGATTATTCGTGTAAAAAAGGGTAAGGCTAAGATGACTCAGAAAAGTTTCTATGGGAACTATTGATCTAGGCAACTGTTTGTCACTGACAGGGTTTGAGAAAAAATGTTAAGTACTTTGTGATGTTAAAGTACTAAGTGATATTAAGGATATGTGAAAAAGGCAATTTAAGTAATTAAGTTTAATTAGGGTTAAAAATATAAGATTTGGAGGTGGTTAAGTTATAATATGTCATATATATTTAATGTTTTTGAAGCTCTTTATGTCAATAACCGTCATTCAATATACTACAGAAAATACTTTTGCAAACAATTATAAGTTAAATATTGCCACCAGTCACTTAAAAACACACAAATATATTACCTGAAACGCTTTCACAGCAAGATCTAACCAAGATGTAGGTGCAAAGTATACAGACTCTGAAACGCAGTAGCCGCAACATATAGTCGATGTAAAAGACTCAGGAAATATAACTATGAATTGGCCACTGCTTTGTATTGTGCGACTTAAAGAGGCTCCATGCTTCACCAACAAGTCGGGGGGTACCTAAAATGTGATAATAAAATATCAGATTTATTTTAAAATAAATAAGTTCAAAAGGTAATGCGAGTTTGTATTGCCAAATACTGATTGTTAAAGAACTTCTTTTTGAATGAGCATGTTTAAAACCTGAATGGCAATTGGTTAAGAGATGTAATTGGCGGAGTATACTCAGGGTGGCTACAGAAATTGAAATGTAATATTCCCTGAGATTTCCCTGATTTCCAGAATATTTTCAAAAAATTTACACGAGATTTCAAATTTTGTTTAAAAACTAATTTTTGAAGTAATACACATAAAAATAACTTAAACACAAAAATAAAATGACAATAGCAAAAAAGGATATGTGATTTTCATCTTTTATCTCCCAACACAAAATAAATAATTAACATTTTTTACAGTGGTTCTTGATATTTTCATAAAGTAAACATTTCAAAAATTTCGCATATAACTTCACTATCGTTTTCCCCAGAACTAAAAAAATTCCCAATTTTAGATGTTTTTTCAACACTTTCAGTGTGTTTCTTCGAGTTGATGTGCTTTTTAATGTCACTTAAACAACCATGAGCAATTTTAATATCACAAGCACACACTGCGCAGAAAGGGAAATCGGGTCCTTTCCGAGAAATTCTGATGCATGGGAATTGTTTTGAGTAAGAGTCTAAAAAACTTGATACTGTTTAGTTTCCTGACGCTTACATCTTTAAAATAATACACGAATATAAACGAAAGCAGAATTCACTAGCATTTTTATAGCATGCTTACAAACGAAACCATAACAATAAACAAGCACATTCCAATCCGAGTGCGCTACCGCTAAAAATGGGTCGGTCCGGAGTGAACAGGTCCACAAAGAGAACGATCATCCGGATCCTCTATATCTCGTCGAATGAAAGACCCGTTACAGACCGGAAAATCCCTCCGAGATCGCTGGTAATGGGTCGGTCCAGAGTGAATGAGGTCAAATGAACGGATCCACAAAAGGATCGGTTCCTCTACGTCTAAAAAAAATCCGTTATTTTAAAAATTGGGGGTTAATAGGTAAATTTCCCTGATATTCTAAGGATTGCAAATTTCCCTGAGAATTCCCTGATTTCCAGGTCTTGTCGCCACCCTGATACTGTTTTATAACACCAATAACTGAAACCACCAATGAAATACAGGAATATTTGATATCACGTGAAACAAGTCAACTAGCAAATAAATTTGTTTCAGATTCCCTCAGATTTAAATTTACTGCATTATTTGATTTTGTGAAGAAAATACTTAATTCTTTTTTTTCTCTCTTAAGTTAATTATTCAATTTTTTAAAAAATCATTGTTTACTATAAATTGATTCGTTTGGAATAACAGACTGACTTACCATTGCAGTGTCAGAAGACAACCACAGGGGCTTTGTTGTGCAAACATCAGGCATGATTTTTCTCATGGCATTTCTAAACTTTTCACAGCCTTTAGCGGGTATTCCATACCTATAAAATTTTTTGTTTGATAAAAGCATGAATAAAAAGATAAAATATAATGTATTTTTTTAATCAAAATTTTACATTTTAGGAATATTGACATATGTAACTAGGTTTTCCAGTTTTTAAAAAACCCGTACATAATTACAAATTATTTACATAAATGCTACACATTTAATAACTTTTAAAGTGTTGCATTGGATCTAAATATTAACAAGTAAAACCAATTTAAAACAAATAAATAAAAGTTTATACCAATTTCATTTTGCTCAAACTTGTTAATTATATAAAGGCTTGGTAGTAATTAAACTTCATATAAATATGAGTAATACCATAAATTATAAAAATCCTAAACAATAATTAGATTAAATAATGGCATCTTAAGCTCACCATATTTTACTGGCACCAGTGTGTAAATATTCAATCCAGGGAAATGAGTGAGGATCTCTATACCAACAACCAGTAGTAAACAACATGCCAACATGCAGGGTGGGAATAGTGATACCTGTTTTACAAATACAACAATATAATATTAATAATAAATTAGTTTACTATATCAAGACAAACAACTAAATAATTTACAAAATAACTATGTATATTTTGGAGTTAAAAAATATGCAACATAAATTTCAATACAAATTTAGGCATGCAACACTTTTAATTATACAAGAAACTTGAATTCAAACATTTTGTTGATGTTTAGACAAAATTATAATGATACTTTCAAATATTATTAACAGTTTATAAGAAAATGAATTAATGGGTATTGTAAATTCATCATTTTTTAAACACTAAACCATAATTATTTTGAATAATAAGGTTATAACAATCAAAATGATAAGTTCACCTTGCAATAAACATAGGAATCACTTGTGTTCATAAAGAAAACTACTATAAGATTTTGTTATAGAAAATGATACAATTTATCATTTGCCCATTTGAGTAACATTAAAGTTTGCAGTTAAATATTTGTTAGTGGAATCAATGTTATATGAATGACTTCTTTAAAATGAAGCACATATTCACGAACTACAGGGTGGTTTTTGTCCGTCGGTTAGTGCGTCTTCCTTCACACACTTATCTACCTATCCTTCAACAGTCTATCCATTTCAACAAGGATTTTTACTCTGTTCGTGTTGTCTCTAATTCACTATGGAGTTGTTTAATGGAGGGTCTGGCAATAGCTCCGTGTTCTTGTTTTCCATTCTCTCGAATTATTATTGTTTTGGTTGGTAGAGATAATTCGGTTTGTGTGCTGACCAAGCACACAAAGGTCTACCAACCAACTTAACCAACTCAAAAGTAATTTGAGAGAAAGGAAAACAAGACCGCAGATCAACAACATTATAAATGTACAAATTAAATGAAAAACAGTACCTGACAGGGGACCCATGCTTTTGAGTATTGATCTGCTGTTGTTAGTCAGGATCTTCAAATTCCAAGGATGTCTGTAAAGTTTTAATAAGTAACACAAATTTCAAATTACATGGTGAAATTTAAATGTTCAGATAGATTAAAAAAAATGTAAAGAATAAACATACTTGGCAAAGGCACTTTTATTAGTAGGAAATCCACTTTGAGTTACACTACTATCAATGTTTCCAGCATGTACTACTACATGTTGTTGTCTTTCAGTAACCAGTTTCCAGAATTCATTCTATAGAATAAATTTGACATACATTTTAGATTAGGTAAAGATTTTACTTTAAGTAAAATAAGGACATTTAAAGGACCAAACTTAAAAGTAGTCATTCCTGCCCAATATTACTAAGACGAAAAAGAATGGAAATTTTTTCACTTGTGCCACTAATAAGATGAATACAAGGAGGGATTGTCAGTCCCATTGAGCTAATGCATTAGTTTTAGAATCATAATTTCCGAAGAGATATTGCTTTGCCATGTTGCCCCTTTTTCCCCAGGTATGGCGATAAACTTAACATCGAAATGAAACAAATTTGAAACGGAAATGTTATCTAGTTATTTAGTTATATATTTTTGAAGTCTTAAAATGCCAAAAATATATAGCAAATGGCGACACTATTTTAAAACTTTAGCAATTAATAATTAAATAACCGGATGTTATTTGATTCTCATACCTGGTGAAAATGGGATAACATGGCAAATCAATCCTTTTGCAAAAGTTGTGATTTCAAAGCTAATGCATTAGCTCTATGGGACTGACAATCCCTCTTAAAGAATTAACTATTTTATGTATGAGAAAAATTACCTCAACTTCTTCAGGAGGTGGTTCATTTTTGAACCACATGCTCATGGTATTTCTTGCTATTCTAAAGAAATTGCTTAAAGACATTGAACGGCCCTGTAAGAGCAGAATAATTGAAATAACTTTAATATAATAAAATAAAAATATAATCACAAAAAACATGCAGCAGTAACTATTTTAACGTCACGTGCTAAGAAATAGAATTAACGAAAATAACTACTTATAATATAAAGACTTATAAAAAAGGAGCTGAATTACTAGATTTTAAAAACTTTCAAATAACTACTAACTAATAAAGTGAACTAATTACTTGCTTGAAACTAACTTGTTAACTAATAAAAAGTGAACAGAGTAAAGTTTTAAACCAACAGAAATAGGTAACCTATGAATAAATAATTTAATTTTTTTTATAAAGATAAATGGTTTAAAAATTATCATGAATATTCAAATCAAACCAATTGAATAATGACTTGACCAATTGAATGATTACTTTTGTCACACAATCATTGTTTTCATCCTCCATTTCGTCCTCTTCTTTTTCAGAATAGTCACTGGTGGAATTACGCAATTTCACCCATTTTTCATGATCCGCTATGACCTCTTCCTCAATCTTTTGCTTTTCTTCTGCGGGAAGGGTGTCGTAAGAGACTAAATACTTACAATAGGCATCGTACAATTTCGTAACCCTGTCCTGAGCCTGAAAAGAATAATTAGGAAATTTAGCCTTTGTTTGAAAGAAACTAAACAGCATCGAACATATTTGTGTTAGATAATTGCATTTTCAACCTGGATTTATTTTATACTCGTTAATGATATGTATAGCCCTTTTGAAAAGATTGAATAAATTAATAAGCACTATAGCCAATTGGCTTGTTTCAGTTGATGTAGTCCCTGCAAGTAATCAATCCTGTATTCCTTCAATTTACGGTCCATTCTCATGTGACATTGATTTACCCAATTAAGGCTCAAGAAAGGTATTATTTTCATTTTACATTTTTGTTGCCATTCAAGACCTGAAACATGTTAATTAAATTGGAAAACATTGTATATGCCATTTTGAGGTTCTTATGGCATTGCTTGCTATAAACTTAAGTAAAGAATTTTTTAAAATGACGTTTTATGTTTTCCTTTTTTAAAAAAAGTACTAGTAGCATCCAATTAAAAATTTATGAAAACGATTGCTTATTATTTTTAAATAGATACTCATTACAATTCAATTAAAAGCCTTGAACATAAAAATGAATTCAATTCCCTATATCTTTAAATAAGGATAGATAAAACATTACTTACAGTTTTTGGCACTCTCATTACATCTGCAACCTTTTGCCATTTTTTCTTTTCAATGACTTGCTGCAGTCCACCAAATTGTTGAACAGTATGATAGAATTTAGATACATCCAATTCTATGCCTCCAATCTGAAACAAGTAAAAAAAAACATGATATTATATATTATTCAGATAGTTTTACAAAATGCAACTAAAAAAAATCATGTTATACTATTAGTTGAATGTTTGAAAAGTAGAAAGCTTACCAAAGGTGCTTGTTCCAGTTTTACTTTTTGGGATTTCAAATGTTTTCTTATACAAGCTGTGTGTTGAACATTTGGGCCCCACCTGAAATATTTTGTAAAAAATAAATAAATTACAAATTATATTTTGACAAATATAATTTTTTACAATAGTAAAGTGTACAACTTACAATCATGTGCAATAGAAATACAATACATGCAAAAACAGAAAATAAAGAATTCTAAGCTGCTATTAATTAAAAAATCAACACATGCAAAGGAACATAAGTAATATGCTTTACAATTTTTGCTGTGATTGGAAGTTTAAAAAGCAAAATAAATGCAATTTATATTACAAGTTCATTGTGTTGCAAAACTTAAAGAAACCTACCTGTGTAACATTTTATGCAAGTATTGATTATGTGCTGTGAACCTCATGTCATCATTCACTTTGCATTCAGGCTACACAAAAAAAAGTTGTTTTTAGCAGAATAAATATTTAATATAATACACTTTTTCCATTTTCATATACACTTAACTACTTTTTGAGGAAATAAGATCAACAAAGAAAAAAACAGGGCTACTAAATTTGGAAAGTGGTTAGTCAATTTAAGCTTTCAAAATGTTGTTACTAGGTTCATGCAGGGCAATGTGACTTTACCATTGCCACTCAATACATCAAGGTATACCCTACATACATAAGGTAATATGATAATTATACATAAGGTAAAATGAATAATTTAAACAATAATCACATGTGAGAATTTCTCGAAAACCTTATCATGATCCATGATGGAAACTACTAAATTAAAATTCTGCTCTTCTTTTTAGTTAGAGCTGTAAAGGGGTCTCAAATTCTATTTTGGATTTTGGACCCCATTGCAATACTTCTATTACCTTATAATTCATACTAGGTAATTGAAGGTAAAAAGATTACAGATCTAAATCAATAAAAATCATTAGCTCAAAAGCATGCTGTTAAAACTTTTGAAAAATAATACTTACTTTAAAAGAGGCAGGTGGAATGATCTTACAAATACCATACTGTTCAGCTTCTGGCCTAATCTTATTGATGTACTCCAACGGATCACTAAATTCATCTGCTTTTGGATAGTAAACTGGAGCAGAAACCAATCTGGCAGTGTCCACAGGAAAGGGTTCAAATTTCAAAGGAGGTGGGCTCGAAGACTTAGTCTTTTTCACATTTCTTTTCTTCACTTTTGGTGACGACCCAGGAGTGCTGTTAGGTGTCCCTGTCTTGGATTTACCTGGAGTAATTTGTTGACTAGTATTGGTGCTGTTTGATGATGGCACTTTAGGTTTACCTGGTGTTACAACTGGGGCTGGTACATGGGAGATTGTGGTAGTGTCATTTTTAGCAGGAGTGGTGCTATTGACATTGTTAGTATTCGTGGTTGTTACTGCGGGTACAGGATTGTTCACTTTGCATAACATGGTAGATTTTTCAGGAATGATTGATGAGCCGGCAGAGACGTTCAGAGTAGAATTTCCAGGAGCGATTGATGTGCCGGCAGAGACGTTCAGAGTAGAATTTCCAGGAGCGATTGATGTGCCTGTAGAGATGTTAAGAGTAGACTTTCCAGGAATGATTGATGTGCCGGCAGAGACGTTCAGAGTAGACTTTCCAGGAGTGATTGATGTGCCGGCAGAGATGTTCAAACTAGATTTTCCAGGAGTGATTGATGTACCGACAGAGATATTTGCAGCAGATTTTACTGGAGTAATTGATATGCCAGCTGAGATGTTTACAGTAGATTTTCCAGGAGTAACTGAAATTCCAGAAGAGACATCCATGGCAGATTTTTCAGTAGATACTTGGGAAGATAGGTTAGTAGAGTAGACAGGAACTGAAGGTTTTATAGGTGACACTATTGAAACTGTGTTGCTGGTTGTTATAGTATTTTTTTCCATCATTAACGAAGGTTTAGAGTTACCAGCAAGTACTTTAAAATTTGCGGGAGAATTGAAATTCATAGAGTTAGGAAGCAGCATATGTTTATTGGGAGATATTGGAATAACTAAGTTATTGACACAGTTTTGTACAGTTGGAGATTTTGCAGGAGTAATATTAGGTACAGAATTACTAGCACAGGCAATCCCTTTTGATAAACCATCATTTTTTACCATCACTGGATTGCTTATACCAGGTGTTACAATAGGAATAATAAGACTAGGAGAGTTTTTGTAAGGGGAGAGCTTGGACTTTTCTGGGCTTACTGGTAAAACTTGCAGACATTTATATTGCCCAGGTGAAAGAGTAAAATTTTTAGGTACATTGGCAGTGTTTGCATTGCTAAAAGTTTTAGGTAGAATACTAGGAGCTGTAATAATTTGAGTATTAGGAACAATATTTTTCACACAGCTAAAATTTTTAGGAAGAACTGCAGTTCCAGTAACATGATTACTTACACATCTAACTGAGGTAGTCGAGGTTTCAGATTGTTGAAGTTTAGATATAGATTTTACAGAAATATTTGAAATTGAACAAGAAGTCTTTGAGTTTGTCAGTAGTGGAGACACAGTTGGAACTAACGGTACAATAGATTTCATTTCAGCTGTGGGGGAAGGTGAACCAACAGGAGTTATAGTTTGTGTCCCGACTGACATTTCCACATTTTTTCAAAAGCTCAGGGATGGGGCTCAAAGTTTCGTCAATATCATCATCACAAGTGTTTGTTGCTGCATCAGTCATGGTTTTTGGATGATTTGGTACTTTGGGGGCAAAATGTAAAGGTACTTGAGAAATACTATTTCTTTTTGCTCGAAGAAAAGCTTCAGAAGGAAAAGTAGACTCTGAAATACTGGTGTTTGTACTAGTAGAAGTGCAGCTATTTGTTGCAGTAAAAACTTGGTCTAATGATTCCTTCTGGTAACACTTAATGTTGTAGAGTTATTTACTTTGGAAAATGCTTCACTGTTCAAAGTTAAGGGAATTGCAATATCACCAGTACTTGTTTGCATACTGCTAGTTATTGGTTGAGGAATATTTAGAACTTTTTGTGTCACAGTAGGTAATGGTTCGGGCAAAATTGATGACAGACATGCTGTTTCTGTGCTAATAGAACATGATGGAGTTTTGTCTGAGTTTTTAATTTTGTCTTGGCTATCTTTTTTATGTTCACCCTTTGTTTTGTGCTTCTTACTTTTATTTTTACTTTTTGTACTTGATGTCCCATTTTTACCTTCCTTCCTAAGCTCTTTCTTTTTCAGCTTATTCTTCTTTTTAAGACCTTTCTTTTTAGAATATTTCCTAAGAAGCTTTGAAGAGAGTTTCTTAGACAACTTCTTTTCTTTTAAAAGGGCTAACTTTTTTCGTTTCTTAGATTTTGAAAGACGTTTCTTAAATTCCGATTTATCTCCAGAGAGGCGGCGCTTAAACTCGGAAATTTCATTTAAAATAGTCGAATTGCTAATGAAATTCTTTATTTCTTCTATCTGCTTAAATTCATCAGTTAATTTCTTTTTCTTCTTTGGTGATTTAGTATCATCATAACTGTTTGATCTGGATAACTTAGATTCCTTTTTACTGGATTTATCTTTCTTTGTGTCAGAAAATTCTCCCTTAGAATCTCTCCTATCTGATGAGCTGTCTTTTTCTCCATCTTTCTTGTTTAGCTTTGAACCATCTTTGTCTTTAGATGACTTAGAGCTACTGGAACCATCTCTCTTATGCTTGAGCTTTTCTTCTTTTCGGAGTGACTTAGAACGTTCTCGTTTTAAAAGCTTGGCAAGAGACTTTTCTGAATCTCTTCTGCTCATTTTATCTTTCGAACTATTTTTCTCTTTTTTATGTTTAGAAGACTCGCCTTCTTTCTTTGACTTTTGTGACTCCTTTTCAGATTCTTTTTTTGATGTTTTGGAATCTTTGCTTGTACTTGGAACTGATTTAATATCAGTATTAATTTCTTTAGCTGGAGATGCCGTTGAAGCGTTTTCACCCGATGTTTCTTTAGACTTCTTTTTTAAGTATTCTCCTAAAGTAATATCAATGTCCGAATCATCATCTGTATCTTGATCAAATATTGAACTAGTATTTTCAGAAGAAACGGAAGGTTTTTTGCTATCGTTTTTAACTTTGGAATTGCTTTTTAAATTCACGTCCAGCTTAGTTTTCTTAGATTCTTTTTTATGATCCACTTTAATGGGGCGTTTCCCGGTATCCAATTTTTCAAGTCGGTTCTTTTTCATTTCAGACTTTTCTTTGGAGGACGATTCAGATTTATTTTTACCTTTACTACTACTCCCAACTAGTAATGCACTTTCTATGATTTCTGTGTTAGAATCAGAGTCTGAGGATAAAATGCTTTCCCTCCTTTGCTTCTTCAAACCTTTTTTTACTTTATTCTTATCAGGAGTTTTTAAGTCGGGATCTTTTTTGTGAGACTTTGAAGACTTTTCAATAAATTTATTCGGCTCTTTTCGATTTTTATCCAACACATTTTTTAGTTTTTCTGCTCTATAAGAAATATTTTTTATGTATTTGGGATCATAGTGCTTTTTAATAAAACTAAGACTGGGTAAAGGTTCTGAATTTAAGGATTCTGGACTTTCTTGATTAAGTTTTTTGTTCATGTCATTTTGACTCATTCCACTGCAGCTGGGTTCAGAATTTAATGCAAGTACAGATTCATCACATGCAACATTAAGGTTAATTAGTTTAGAAATATCCTTACTAACAATTTTATCATTTTTAAGCATATTTAAATTATTTTGGACACTTATTTCATCAGTCACAAGCAAAGCATGTTTACTAATGTCTAAATTATTATCCTTTTTAATTAAATTGCTTTCTTTATTATCAGGAGGTTTTATATTACATAATGAATCAACCTTATATGGCAGTTTACTAGATTTTTGCTCTTCAACCGATTTGATTTTATTAGAATTTTCTTTGGATTCTGCAACAAGAGAGCTGGTGTTGTTAGCTATCTGTTTGCTAACATCAGAAATATGAGCCTCCTTCTTGGAAATGCCAATGCTGGACTTATTTGCATTAGTAAACTTGGGCTGCAATACATCGTCCACATCACGGGAACATCCAGGCTTGGGTTCATTACTTGAAGCAGTTTTTAAGCTTCTTGTGCTCATTACACCATCAGTTTTTTTCAAAACTTTTGATGTAGTAGTCGACTTTACACCTTTATTACCATCAACACTTCTGGTTTTAACTTCTTTGTCACTATTACTACTTTTTCCTTGTTTGTTTTCCACAACTTTATGCCCAATAATTTTGGATTTCTTAGGAAGCATTTGTTCATCAGACGAAATACGCTTCTTGTCAGTTCTGGAAGCAGGAAGACCTTTGGCAATACTAGACTTGGCTTTCTTTTCAGGATGAGACCAAAGCATCTCTTCTATTTGGTGTTTGGCACTGCGAGTTACACGCTTATTTTGAAGATCCTTCCTCAGCGACATGGTCTTTGAGACAAGGTTCTTTTTGAAAACTTTTTTTGATATGACTTGCTTAGCCGTCTTCTTAACAATGGCCTTCGATTTCAGATTCTTGGCATGGAGAGCAGATTTCTTCGCAGCAAGCCTGCTCTGCATATGTTTTCTTAGTAATATTTGTCTTGATGTCAAGCCTTCATTTGATTTATTCCCATCCCGCTTGTCTTTTAACCTTCCAGACAATCTTGGCGATTTCTCTTGCTTGAGCGAATTCTTCCTTGTTGGAGATGCATTAATGACCTCAGGCTCGCTTTCAGACTCTACATCAACGATAGGTGGAACCATTTTGGCCCTTCTCAGCAACCTTTTCTTATTGGAGTCTTTTCGATGGGCGGGGCCTTTTGGAGGATCAGCAGATCTCAGAGATTTACGTTTCTCGATTGCAAGCTTTTGCTGTGGGCCTGTTCTCTTATGTACAGGGGAAAGAGATCTGCTTTGACGTTTACTGGATATGGCTTGACGCGAAACTGTTTTTGAAGTTTTCTTTGGAATGCTTTGAGATCTGGTGGTTAAACCTTTGACCTCAGTATTTCCAGATGATGGAACTTTTTTCTTGTCAGCAGCAATTCTCTGTTTTTTATATTTTTCCCGGAGAGCATGGAAAGTGGAAGATCTAGTTCTTGCATTGACATGTGTTTTAGTGCGCAATGATGAATTTGTAGGTAGGAACTCATCTTCACTTTCGTCTCGAGATTTCCTCTTTCGTACAATATTAATCTAAGAAAAACAATAAAATTATGAAATTATTTAAAATCATACCAAACATTTGGACAAAAATAAATAGGTTTACATAATAGTTTTAGACAATGAGAATTCAAGTTTTAGAGTTCCACAAAACAATTATTTGTATTTAAGTTTTGCCAATTTTATTTAAGAAAGTTGCCAAAGAAACATAAAAAAATAAGCCTGATAAAGAGTCCTTTACATGATTAATTTCATTAATATCAGACAAGTTATTAAATACCAAAGTTACATTATGGCCCAATACAAGACAAAATGCATTTTAGAAGTTAAGGACACATTTAATATTTTTTTAGGCAGTTATAAATGTGAAAAATATAATAATAAAATAAACTACTTACTTCCTTTTGAGATTTGGACCCACTTTTCTTAGCAGTTTGTGAAGAAGGAACATGTTTCTTTAAAGGTGCTTTACATAAAGCGAGTTTACGCGAGACTCCATTAGACAAATTCTCATGCCTGGCGCTATTTTTTTCTCGAGGCTCAGAACCCTTTGAAACTGATTCTTTGTGGCTCCCTATGTCCTTAACATCAGGATCTGGACTTAGGCTGCGACAGTCAGAACTAGTATCACTTTTTGAGCAGCAGTTAAGAAAATCCAAAGACGGTGGTAAAATTGAGGTACCTGCAAAGATAAAATAATTTTTAAATATATAATAACTATATTTAGATTGATGAATAAAACAAATTTAAATATTTCAATAAAAGATAACAGTATACCACAATGACAGAAGCTCTAAAAGAACTTAAATAGCCTACATTCCTGTGAAATAACTCACTGAAATTCTTATTGAAAACCATGTAGGTTTGTTACAGCAACTGTCACCTTAATCTACTTCCATACAAAAATATGGCCAAATGAAGTGCATTGAGCTGTAATTTAAACTTTTAAAACAAAATTTGCTATAACATTATAAAAAATTTTCCTTCTTAAATTCTATTAATATTCTCTGCCATTTGCAATATTTATTTGTAGTAGTGAAAAACACTATGTAAAATTGCTTGTTAAAAAAAAAAGGAAAACTTCAAATAGGTTATCAAAATAACAATTACTATGTCAAGGACATACTACTGAAACCCGTATTATTTTTGTCGTGGTTGAAATTTCTTTTCAAAAGAAAAATCCATGGTTCTGCATGAACAGATCCCATCTATTATTATCATCAGAAAGCTCTTTTGCCTTATTTAGCTCATCAACTAGGTAATCCACTTGTTTCTGATTTTGGAAGGAGATCTTATTTAAGCAAGTAGGTTTGTAATAAAATCAGTCACTTATCCTGCTTCCACACAACATCCGTGTTTAATAATTATTTTTTATTGTTTGGTAAATTAATTTAGATTTCAAAAAATAAATATGTATAATTCCTCACTTTTAAATAGACGCAAAACTTTACATATCAACATACAATTAAAGAATATTTGTGAAATATATTCATTCAAACTGATTCATGTCACACAAATAAATGGCTTAGAAATGTTTCTCAAGTGATTGTCGTGAATAGTGATTTAATTCTAATAAAAATGGCTTCTTATGAATTTGAAATGAGCATTAAATATTGCAGTTTTTTAAATAATTGAAGTACTTTGAATTTGTTTTCTGAGATTTTCTAATTCTGGTGTCCAGATTTTTTTTTACCTATCACATGTGCGTTTGTAGTTTGGGATATGTAAGTGGACAGACGGACTGAACGATTATGATACCTTTTACATTTCGCCTAAAAAATGTAGCCAAACCGGCGGTGCAACGGTTAGGGCGCTAGCCTTTGGAGCTGCTGGGTTCAGGTCCGAATCACGGTAAGGCATGGAGGTTTGTGTTTGTCCATAAATGTTGTTATTTGTCTTTGTGTCGTTCTTCTTTGTGTGTCGCTTGTGACTCGCTTCCGGAAGAGAGGTAATGGCTATAAAGCCTATGCTTCTCCCTTCTAGAGAGCACACTCACTGTCATTTGTCATACCTTATAAATATAGGGTGGAAGCTAAAAAGGTGTCGACTAATATACGAGTACATTTGTAACAATAACCAAATAGATAACATAAGATGGACCTTACCTCTCAAGCACAAAAATGTCAAGAAGTCTTCTGTTTTTGGTCTCTTATATGGTAAAAGCTCTTTGGTTGAATTATTTACAGGTGGAACTTTCTGTGGAGTTGGAACTGGACTGTTAGGATTTGTACCTTGAGCAAATTTGCGCTGAGCATGAACCTTTGCTCTAAGGAAAAAAATATATTAGTAAATACTCACATATAATATAAAGTAATTAAGCAAACTCTATCTATATTAAACCTAATATAATTTTTTTTAAATCACTATTTTTATTAACTAAATTTCAACAATAAACATTTAAAACTTTAAGTTCGCGCACAACAAAGTTTTATTTTATAAGGTTCAATGTTAATAAAGTATGCATGCTAATATTTATGCATAATTACGTAGATTAGACAGCAGTTTTTTTTAAAGTCCACTGTCATCATAAAATAACAGTCTATCAATGAATATACAGTGTATCAATGAAGAAAAAAAAATAGAGGGATATTTCATTTAGTAAATGTACTATTTTATAAATATAAACCTAGATTTGTTAAAGTTGAATTTAATAAAGAAGGTTTTTTTTCTCCATGAGTAAAAAAATAATTAGCAAAGCTATATTGTGACTAACTGTGTATCACAGAAAAATACACCTGATGTTTGTGTTTTCAACTTACAAACTAATAAAAAGGGAAAATAAGACATAGTTAGGGTATTAAAGAAACTTTATAAATGCGACTAGAATTTCTAAGGTTTTAGCATAGTAGTAAAGAGAACTTTTGTTTGCAGTACGAAAATGATCTATGCACATAAATATTTGAAAGAGTGTTTGGATAAACAAAATTATGTATATTGGAAAAAATCAAAATATTAGGAAAAAAGCTTTACCCCCATATGTTAAATCAATACTTTAGCATTTAATTTTAACATAAAAGGAACTTTTCTGCACCAGCCGTAAGCATTATGAGTAACATTGCTTTTTTGAATGATAAGCATACAAACTTCTTACTTTTTCAGAATTTCATCCTCCCCATCCTCACTCACAGCAGCTTCTTTCTTCACTCCAGCTGCAGTAGCTTCCTTCACATCTGCTTCGGCTTCTTCTTCCTCATCTTCTGCTGCTTCTTCTTCCTCCAAGTTACGTTTGCGGGTCTCTTGCAGTGATGCGTAAAGAGCTCTTTTGAGATCGTTCTCTTCCCTCCACAGCAGGCCATTGCTGCCATCCTAGAAGAAAAAAAGTAAGATAATTGTATTATTTATTTACTACATATAATTGTACAATTGGACAATATTACAATTCTCTATACTAAGGGCAGATTATAATTAAAAACATTTAAACAAGTATGTTTAAAGCATTTGTAATATTGTTATGTTACGTAGGCAATACCATCAAACCTCACTATAGAAAATTTATCATCATACATAGTAAATTAAATATGTGAACTAATATATTATAGGTTAGGTTTGAAATATCGTCACACTAGAGCTACAGGAGGGTTATTGGCAATGGGCGTCGTATTTTATTAATATATTATAGAGCATTAAGTTTCATAATGTGTTTGCAACAACAGGTTTAATGACTATACAATCCACTTACTAGAGTTTTCAGATATGTGCTACGCTTAGGTCTTTGAGAAGACGATTCTTCGGAGACAGAGCTGGAAGCCTTGTCTTTCTTTAAGACTGGTTTCATATTGCATTATACAAAATATATGATGACTTTTACCTAAATACAAAGAAAAATAATTAGCTTAAGAATAAATCATAAGAATTAATCCTAGTCGCCGGCTTGGCAATTTTTCAAGCTTAGCAACATCTAAAAAATATACAGGGTGTCTGTAAAACAATGTCCGAGTTTCAAATTGTAATAGTATCAGCTGTAAATGTTCGACAGTTGTGGTTGAAGGTGACGAATAAAGAATAACTCCAACAGTTTCAGATAAGTGCATGCTCTTGTACCGCTACATCGTGTTCACAGTTGCACAGGCTGTTGCTTCCATTACTTCGTACTTGCTGCAAACAGTATGGGAAGAATTGCATTTTTGTTTGGATGTGTGCCTTATCACTAAAGGCACACACATTGAGCAGTTATAGGAACACTTATGTTAGTTTTCCTTCAGTTTCATGTGTGATTTGTTATATTAGAATAAAATAAACTCCTTTAAAAACCATGAGGCCATTCAATCACATTCTTTTACGGACACCTTGTATATCATTATTGGGATACTGGCTTTTCTTGTAACCCCAAAATCAATCTTGAAAAACAACTAGAGGCTTGATATGTTAGTTTAACATCCCCTTCTTTAGACTGCATAGATTGTTGACAGGAAAAGTATTTTATTGTTCTCTAGAAATTTACAAGTTTCGTAATTTGTCGCTAGGCAGGGGAATAGGATTTTCCAAAATTGAAAAATATCTACAAATTTTTATCCAAATAAAAATATGTAAGCATGGTAATAAGTGTGCATGAACAAACATAAATAGTTAAAGAAAGCTTGGTAGGAATATATAAATATAAAAATCTGATTGGATGTGATTAAAAGAAGCACAATTTATTGTAGTAAAATTACTTTTGTTAGTGCAGTTAGTCATAAAACAGCTCAACTTATAATTTCTATAACTATTTATCGGTAATGACATGCAAATTTAATTAGGTATTCTTAATTACGATACCAAGATACCAGAAATTTATAAACAGTTCAAAATAACTAAACAAATAGAAAGCGGATGAAATACAAACTATACTAAATAGATAAATAGTTTCACTTTTGGAAAAAGTGTCAAATGTTTAGTTTGATTGGGTATCTGGTAGAAGCATTGTATCGTCTTACCGTCAGAATTTTAGATATAAAAACATTTTATCACTCCCAAAAGATTGGCGATAAGATCAACGTTTTTAGGAAAAGCAAATTATTTTTGAGGGAAAAACTTGTCACTAAAAAGAAAAAACTTCAGGATTCAACCCCACAAAGAAACCTGATTTCTGAATTTGTAAACAATTACAAAAGACAAAGTCACTTTTTTTTTCGCAAAACCGCTTAAACTTTGGCTTGATGCCAGATGGTATATTTTCTTGTTTATATTCATCTCTCGTCTCTATGCATAAATGTAAATTTTCAGAAAATAAACCCCTCATCAGTATTCATAAAAGATAGTTAATGACATAATAATTATTTCATAATTTTTCCAAAAATTTATTTGAATAAAAATAATAAACGCCTTTATTTTTTAAATAATTGGCAACAGTAGTTATCACTACCGGTAAGTTTTTGGTTTTTGTTTACTTTTTTGTTACTTTTGTAATTGAAGTTTCCTGAGATTTTGAGCGAAAGTTATATTTTGATAAAAATTCATCAGACTATTATTTATGAAAAATAATTAAACTGGATGCGCAGCCAAGTAATTCCAGTTCCCATTTGGTTATAATATACCCTAATAAATAAGTAGATTTCCTGTAAATTAATACTTTTTTTTTAGATTTAGGATATGCTGTTATGGTAACTGTTGTTTTCGACAATATTGATGAGCAACAATGAAGATTGTGCTGTTATTAGTTTTTATAGTTGCACAAAGTCGTTGCAGAAGCGAAACTTTTACAGACAGATTTGATGAAAGTCTTCTGATTAAACCTTTGCCTAGTGGGCATGTGTATACAAATTTCCAATTCGTTGTGCAGAAGGATTTAGGCGATGGAGAAGAGTGTAAGTATTATTATGCGGTTTCTGGTAGACGGTGAACCATAGAATGTATGCATGATATATTTGAGGAAAATATTTATTTTAAATTTTCATTTTGTAAATTCTAGACATCTTTGTCTTGTTCATAATGTTCTCTTTGAGTGGATTAAACGATGAAATCTCCTAGTTATGGGCTTAAAAAAAAGCTATTAAACATCATTTATTGGAAACTAACATGACGTAGTTATAGTTGAATTTTAAACTTCTGATAAAAATAGAACTACCTACAAGTATTTTTAAAAAGCTGTTTTTTTAAGTTTAATCCTTCAATTAAAAATTTAACAAAAAATACACTTCATTTAACTTTCAGTCAACCACTTTCGCTTGTTTCCCCGTTCCTTGGGAGAAATTGTATCTGAACATGATGTACAAGAGCTGCATTTCAGCCTGACCCAGGGCCTGTGGCGCTACGAGAAATGGGGATATCCTGTAAGAAGTGCTCCTCCAGGGGCCGAATTGTGGACGTTATTTAAAGGAAATGCATCAAAGTAAGTTGAGAAAAAGTTATTTTTCTGTTAGTAGGTCACAAATGTCACCAAATGTTGAATTAAGTCAAGTAGTTAGAGATGATCCCTTTGAGAAAATTCTCAATCACATCACCGTATTCTGGAACAAAAAAAATCTTAAGCATTCTTTTTAGTTAAAATTTCTTTGTTAACAATTCATTAATATTTTTTAAAAGATGAAGTTTTGAGCTTTTTTCTGTTGACTGTTATGTTATTAGCTTTACTTGGCAAAAGGGTTTGTGTAGGGTTCCCATTTGGCGACATTTACGCCCTGCTTACTGAAAGTAAGAGGTGCCAATAAACAGTAAAACAATGCTTTAAGCTCTGAGTGTTATGAAGTTGTATTGAAAATTGTTTTAACTGTTATGAAGATTAAATTTATTTTAAGGTTCTAACAATTTTAGTTGCCAAAATATATATAATCGACAATAGCAGTGGTTCCCAACTTTTTCTGGACTATGGCCTCATTCTTTAGGTTGATTAACATCCATATCCCCCTTTTAATTTTCATGTTATGTCTAATAATAATTTGAGTTAGTTTATGTTATTAGCTTCACTCAGCAAAAGGGTTCGTGTAGGGTTCCCATTTGGCGACATCTATCTAAGTGTAACTATAAAAAGTTTTATAACACTTACTTCCATTTATGAAAACAACCAAAGAAGCTTTATCCAGTCACTTTTAAATAAAATAGAAAAAAACATAAAACATATATTTTAACAAGTTTTTAAAGAACAAAAGTGAAATAATTAACTAAGATATTTTTGTTTCTTGAAAATTTAAGAGTGAGTTGAAAGTAAAAATTTTCTGGTTTGGTTATGGTTGGAGAATGCTTTTACTGTACAAAGGTACAACATTATTTCAATTTCCCTCCTTTTTATACTCATTGCCCCCTGATCGCTCCTCAAGTACTTTTTGCCCTTTTGCTAACACAAATCGCCCACTTGGGTGCGATCGCCCCCAGGTTGGAAACCGCTGGGTAAATGGAAATTTTTAGGATGTTTGTAAGATTTCTAAAGTTTAAAAAAATTAACTGTAATCCAGTAAGGATTTCCATCCATACCAGGCTTCTATTTTGTGTTGAATTATGACTATCTAATATAAGAAAATACAATTTATAAAATAATCTTTTATTTCACCCTATCATATTAAACTTTATGAATAACCAACTTTTTTTCTAATCCAGGATAAATTCCAACTGGGAGAAATTGACTCGGGTACTATCTGGTCAATTTTGTGCTTCCCTCAATTTCATTGATGAATCCAACACTGCTACACCAAAGTTGTCCTTTCGCCCAGAGGGTGCAGTAGTTACAGACCAGCCATATAATTCAAGTTTTGTGAGATATGCTGCTTTGCCTTCCGAAATTGTCTGCACTGAAAACCTTACGCCATTCAGAAAGCTGTTACCATGTGGTGCTCAGGTATTGTAACTTTATTAAATTTAATGTTCATACGTTTTATATTATAATGTTTATATACAAACGCTTATCTGGCACATTCGAAAAATCATAGCCGAGCCGAAAGCCCTGGGATAAAAGGATGCCGATGACTCTAAAATAAGTTGCTAAATTTTGGATCTTCAAAATATAGATCTAGTTGTTTCTTCTTTAAGAAATAAAATATATTTTGACCTAAGTAAGTTAAGATAGTTCTAGTTTTTTTTTACTTCTTTAAACTTATTTTTAACAATATCTTTATGCTAATAACTAGCTATAATTATGACTCATGAAAACTGGTTTTAACTTAAGAGCTTAGTTAAAACCAGTTATAGCTGGCAAATATAGGGGAATACTTTTATATAGCTTAGATTTGTTATAAATAATTAACATCAAAATATAAGCATTTTTGTTTTAAATAATCCTATGGTTTTAAAAGTTTTTTCATTTTCGTTTTTAGGCTGGTCTAACAACACTGTTAAATGCATTGAATGTCTTCAATGCTCATTACGTTTCCCTTGCTGTGGATATACGCACAGTTTGTAAGGTTAGTCATCGCTTTTTTAAAATGTATTTTTTTAAATGCAAAACATTGAATTTAAAACCAATTTGTTTAATAAACAAATACACCAAATTTTATTATTTAAAGCTTTAATTATTATTCGAATATATTTAAAAGCTATTTTAAAATAATGTTGCTCTGCAGTTTAATAAAAATAATAATCGTTATGTAATTTTGAAATAATTTGAAATACATTAAATTAATTGAAGTAAATTCAACTTTTTTGTAATACAATTCTATTGTCAAAGATATGTATATAGAATCATTTAAATATTTATTTTGGTTAAATATTACAAAGAGGCTTATTTTATATTCAGGATTTTTTATGTTTTTCCCAACATATTTTTTTCCCATTATGCATTATTGGCGGTCAAGCCTTTGCAGACTCGGCATATTCCCCAGAATTGGGAGTCTTTAGGACTAATTTAATGATAGGAATCATTTAACTTTGTACCAAGAATGCTTATTTCTTTTAAGATAAAATTTCGATTTCCCAATAACTTTTTTCTAATCTTTTCTTTCAAGGATACTTGTTCAAAAGTAGCCATTGAGCTAGTCCAATCTGTGTCCATTGTATTTGACCCTCCAGTTACTCAACTTGGTAAACAAGGTAATCATTTTATGAAGTAATTACGAAGTAAACTTAATTTTTTATATTATATTGTTTATTTTACAATGTATTCTATATTTCCAGACTGGTCTTTTGTAAAACTGTTTGGTTCAAGTCTTACAAGTACCTGCCCAGTTGCTACTTCTAGCAAAGTCTATGTTGATATCTCAACTAACAAGGTTTTTTAAATGTTTAATATTGTGTAAATAGATTTAATTTTTGTTTTAAGATAACAGCTCTTTGATATTAAAAATCATAATTATCACTGGTATCAGAGTATCTAAATCCAAAATAATTTATTGTTGGACTGATTCATCATATATTTTTAATATTCATGATTTAAAATTTTAGCCTTTAAGAATGATTAAATTTTTTTATTCTAGTCTTCAAACTAAATCATTAATTTTAAAATTAGTCTGATTAATGATGAAATATCACTTTACTAATGTGTAAACTATTCCTTGAAAATAGTAATTCTACTCTTTATCTTTTAAGTTTTAACATAACTTCTTAATAACATTTAGCCAATCAACTAAATTCGCTTAATTCAACTAAAAACGTTAGTTGACAATATTTTAGTTTTTATAAAAAGTTAAAATAATATTTGTGTAACTAAGGGAAATTTATTTTTTGATAGAAAATGACTTATAAATTATTTTTTACTAGTTATTTTATAGAATTTTTTTTTGTCTTTCAGACTGGTGTCCCTTTCACTCTAAATGTGGTACCCAATGCAAATGAGAGTAAACAGGATGTCAATATAGATGATGTAGAATTTGCAGTTTACGACCTGAAAAAGTTGTTCGCTGAAACAAGATTTGTTAATATTGGTGCAAGCTATCAAGGAAATCATATATATGGAATTGTACCATCACCTGTTCTGTTTGTTGATAGAAAGATTTCAGGTATATTTTATCGTTGTTTAAAATTTATATCAAGAAGAAGTTTTACTTTTTTAAAATCTTTCTTATATTAGTTTTATTTTTCATGTATTAAAGTTGGTTTTCTTGCAAATATTTAAAACTATAGAAATAATCTTATCAAAAACCTTTTTATATTCAAAATCTGCACGTGAAAAAGTAAAACTAATAATTTGTCCTAAAATTGTTAATTTTATTGAAAGTTAGTTGGAAATTACTTAAAAAATTAGATATTAAAATTAATAGTTAAAAAACTATAGTTAACCAACTATGGTACTTTAAGTTTTATTTTATGCATCATGAAACAAGTTCTTTAACATAATGGATTTAGGGTAAGTATTTAAATCTTATAATTTATGATAGTTTGTAGATTTCTGTTTTTTCTTATATGTTTAAAATTTATTTGTTATTAGGTTATGGTCAAGAACAAGGAGGCATTCATTGCACTTTTTACAACAGTGATCCGAAGAAGTCTCTAAAAATTCTTTATTTTGATGTTGTTCCTTGGTATTTAAGATTATACAGCCACACACTGATTGCTCGTAGTGGAAACAAAATTTTGAAGCCAGGTAACTTTAATTAATCATATTTATGCCGATATTTAAATGCTTTTGTCAAAACTAAGTTATATTATTTGTTCGATAGAAATATCTTATTAAAATTTAAGTGACATTTTTCAGTAACTTGTTCAAATTATATTTGATTTAATTTGTTGATTGATTGATGAATTTTTGGGACATTTGGCAAAACTGGCAACTATTTCACATTGCTTTTGTTCATAAAGTACTGGGTTTTAGACTTGACAAGGAGATTGCTTTTAATAAATAATGTGACTCTTTTAATCGTGTTTTCTTGTTAGTAAAGTTAGTAATTGTTTTGGTCTCAGTTATAGCATTTTCTAATATTTCGAAAAACAAAAAAGGGCATAAATCCAAGTGGATTTCATAATTTATTCCTAGCTTCCAAATTGTTTTTGCATTTTAGAAGAATGGACTTCAAATAATAATTCCTTTTAATTTTTTTGGTATGTTAGGGGTGACCTCTTTTCACTCTCAAGTAACAAATGAAAAATGCATGTTTTATTCTTTTATGCAATTTGAGTAAAACTAAAAAAAATCAATCACTCATGCATTTTAAACTTAGTTTTAATTTGACTGAATATCATCATATCACTCTGCATGTCGGTTGATATGTAGTAATACAGTACATTAAAAATACTGTTTCTTTTCAGATTATTTATATTACCTGCCAGCCAGAGATCGCACGAGGCCTCACCACTTAGAGTTGGTATTGACACTTCCTCCAAAATCGAAGACTGAAATGAGCATCGATTTTGACTTTGCTTTTTTGAAGTGGACAGAATACCCACCCGATGCCAATCATGGGTTTTATGCTGGTTCTGCTGTTATCAGCACCTTACTAGATTCGACAAAGAATTTTTCAGTTATCCCAGTTGTGACGTTAAACAGGTATTATTTGTATTTCCTCTGTAGGGTGAGAAAGTAGAACAAAAGTTTTAGTTTGTTTTCATTGCATGAGTTTTTAAAGTTACATTATCAACATAAATGCAAAAAATAATTCTTTGGCAGAATAGTTTTTTTGAAAAACCTAATGTTTTAAATTCTAAAATTTAATTCAAATGTTTAAATTTATAAATAAAAAAATTTTTAACTCGAAAACTGAGTTTTGTACTAATGAGAGCATGAATAAAAAATATATTGTTTTATTTTTTATGTAGCATCAAACCCTGAAAGTTTTAGTTCCAATTTTAATTTATTATTATTACAATGCATAGTTAAATATTTGTAAAACATTGTTGCAGTGTAGACATGAAGAGTACAGGGAAAGCACCGCTTGATTTCTTTAGAGTCTTTCCGTAATTGTGTCTGCTTGGCGGACATTGGCGAAAAGAAACCGGTTTTTCCCTTGGTTCTTCATTCGCAGTACAAACGTGTGACTTGTATTCACTGATCTCTGGCATGAATCAGGATTGCTGCGAATGATTAAAAAAAGTCAAGTAACCGGTTTCTTTACACCAGTTTAGGCGATTTCTCGCTATTATACCCAAAGAGGTTATTAAGGAAAGCCTTCTACGAAATAAAGCCGTTCTTCTCCTGTCCTCTTTACATATAAACACAAAAGGATGACTATTACCAAAAATTATTGATCTTATATTTAACAAGTAACTTTCACTCCACTGAATTATAAATGTTGTTTAATAAATTAAATTCTAGTGTTTAGGGTGAAATCATATTTTCATGTGTTTCAGGAATGAAAAAGGAAATTTCATCAGGATCTATACACAAATTTTACTGGTGTCCTTGCCTACCCCTGACTTCAGCATGCCATATAATGTGATCTGTTTAACTTGTACTGTCGTAGCCTTAGCTTTTGGACCAATTCACAATATAACTACTAAAAGGTGAATATTAGCTTTAATATCATTGTGGATTCATTTAAATTGTGTTTATATTGTCTTGTGGCATTAATATCTAATTTGGGGACTAATTGTAATGAAATGCCATATAATTTATAATTTTTTTTCTCTATTTGTGGTTAATTTATTTATCTAGTTTACTATTCATAATTTATGTAAATTTTAAATTTTTGTTTTGCCAATTGTAGGAAAATGTTGGTTAAAAATCAAATTTAAATAAAAATATACAGGGTGGTTGCAATTAAAGTTACAACTTCAAAACAGTATGAAAAAAGAACCTCTGAACAGACTGAGGTTTTGCTTGCAAGGGAATACTATCGTAGAAGGCGGAAAACGTATAGTATAATAAAAAATAGCTCAAATATTTTGCGGCAGAAGATTCTGTAAGCATCATTATTTAAAAGGGTTTGAGTACCAAAGGAAACA
This sequence comes from Hylyphantes graminicola, assembly GCA_023701765.1. Classification (NCBI taxonomy): domain Eukaryota; kingdom Metazoa; phylum Arthropoda; class Arachnida; order Araneae; family Linyphiidae; genus Hylyphantes; species Hylyphantes graminicola. The sequence goes on from CM043119.1 coordinate 16,745,987, forward strand.
GATGAGTTGTAAAGTAAAGGCCTAAGCATAAGTTCCATATAATTTTTCTTATGCCGTAGGATTTTGGCCTCCTTTTCAAAATATTCCATTAAAATTTCCATTCTGATCAACGTTTCTTTTTTTTTAAAATTACATTTTAAAGATGAACTTTGTGACCATTCTGTATATAAATATAATATTCTTGGCCTCTGTCTTTTAAAAAGTAAATTAAACCTGTATGCTTTTTGTGAATAAAATGAATTGTTTTTACTATATACATTTGTTGCAGGTTACAACCACTGTCAGAAAATGACGAAAGTTCTTTTGTCTCAAAACTAAAGAAAAGGCTAAAAAATTGGTGGAAATCACAAGGCAAAGAGGAAATTACTGAAGTTCCCGAAGAAAGTAAAAAGACTCAATGAAAAAAAGTAATCCATGTTATTTATACAATTTCATTTGTAAATATTCATTTACTTCGACTATCTTTGCATTATTGTATTATTAACATTTATGTGTTAGTTAGTGCTATTTAAATTCATGCAGCTTTATTGAAATGCGCTTTTCATAATTGCATACTTTTATCTATATTTTAAGATTAGAAATTACTTAAAAGTATGATAAATAAGTAAACCATTTAATGTTAAATTAACAGGGGCATTTTTACAAATTTATATGAATTGTAATAATACTTCCTGAAAACTTATTTGTAGAATATAGTCTTTTTTTTTGTACCAATGCTTTCGATTGTGAGAATAAAGTTTATAATTTCAAAGATTATGTACTTAACTTTGATAGTAATTTACTTTTGAATACATAAAAGTTTCATATCATAAATTCCAATCATCCAGTTGTATACAGTATTCAAATCTTCTTATCCACACACTTATTGCACAGTTTTATGCAATTTTTTTACTGCATTTATTTTACTATATTACATATTTCTTTGCGTAAATATACCTGCCCTAAGCCATTGTATTTTGTTTGTAGATAATGCGGTCGGGAAACTTATTTTAGTACAACACAATTGGTAGAATTTTTTATGCATATAAAAATATCAATAAATCCTAAAAAAACATTTAGAAAAAAAAACAACTTAGCACTTACTGTAGCTTCAATTATGATATTTGTTTTATTTATGAATGAAGAATAATATAGTGCTGTAGATAAAAATTATTTAACTTTAATCAGGAATTATAAAAAAAAATATTTTATGTAAAACAACTCTTTGGATAAAGAAATTTAAAGAAGTCTTAAAAGAATTAAGTTAAACTTTATCCATTTAAATTCTATAATTTATTTTAATTAAGTTAAACATATTAAAAGTATACTACCAGACTTACAAGTATTACATGATTTAACTTGCATCTTTTAATTGATGTCAAGTGTATAGTCTCAATTTAGGTTCAAATATTTTTTGTGTGGCATATTTAAAAATAATTTGCAATGGTGAAAAAACATTAAAATTTTATTGCACTCTACGAAAGATAATTGGTTCGGTACACATTTATATTATGAAGATTACATTCCATGAAATATTATTCAATAAACTTCACATGGCCTTCTTCCCACTTGAAAACAATGCTTTATTTTTATCATAAAATTAAGTATCAACCTTGCATTAAGTATACATTGAAAACAAATAGTTTGATTTTCTTTTGTTGATCTTTTAAAATTATTGGTAATTTTAGTTATATGAATATAACTCTGGAAACAAGTATATTTTTATAGTACAAAGGAGCTAGTATTCAGTAAACCTCATTTCATAAATAGTTACTAACAAATAGATAATATCTTCATCCTTTTATTAATATTAACACTAAAATAAAACACTGCATAAATTCTCTTAATTTTAATATTTTCATAATTTGTTAAAGATCAAACACTTGAATATCTTAACAACTCTAGCCTCAATAAATATACTTTAACACAGCATAACTTTTTAAAAAAAAAATTAAGTACATATTGAATTTTCTTAAATTTACTTCTAATTTTTACTAGCTTTAACAGCAGAAGCCCTTTCATCTATATGGCAAAAAAATGGAAACTGACTGGACAAACAGATTTTACATCTAGAATATAAGCTTGTTTTGATTAAATAGTAGTTTCATCTCTAAATATGAACATTTTCAACTACATTTTCCCATTCAATGGTTTTATTTCAAACAAGTATCCCACGATCATTAAAAAGCCCTTCGTTAAGGAAACTAAAATATTTAAAATACATTGTGTTTCAAGCCCTAAAGTCGAAACAAGTTTTCTTTAGAGATCTTTTATTACCAATGATTTTTTTGGGATAACATTTTAATTTTATTGAAGTAAAAAAGGTTTGCAATACAAGTTTAATTATTTCATTTAATTTATTAGAAACCGAGTTTACAACTGAGCATATCTTTTTAAACTATTAAGTATTTTGTGTCAAAGGTTATTTATTACTATTAAAGCTAATTGCTGTTTTCTGTACCTCAGCATTGTTTTGAGAAAAGAGATTAAAGAAAAATTCTAACAAGATATAATTTTTTATCATTAAATATCGCTAAAATTTCCGGATAATTGAGCTTTCCGGCTAATAAATTGCCAGATAAAAGGGCTTTCACTGTCATATAATTTTAAACTCTTCAAGGCGATAATATCTTAACATTGACCAAACTATATACAATCAAACTTCATTAACAATAAACCAGTTAACATGACGTTTTAAATAATAGCTACTGAAAGCATTTTTAAGTTGCAGAAGTCTTTGAATAATATTGCTTAACCTTCCGAACGACTTGAAAATGGTAGAATTTTTTTTGGTTTAACATTTATACAAAGAAAAACAAGTATTTTTTCAAATGTTCAAAAATATCAGAATTGGCTTTATTTTTGAAGTAATGATGTGAAAATCATTTCCAAATAACAATTGAATATCAAAGAAACTTGTCATTTATAAATTTTTGTTTATGCTAGAAAAACTGATGCATATCATTCGAGAAAAGTCAGGTTTAACTCTCATAAGGTTAATGATTCATGTATAAAAATTGAATGTAATAAAATCCCACAACACGTAATAAAATATCAAATTTTTCTAAAAAAAAAAAAAAAACAGTGGACGTTTTCAAGAGAAAATCGGAAATGCTTTTTTGACATTAGGAATATTTCAACTCCTTTTTTATATGTAGTTGTAATTGTTCTAATAATTATAGTTTTATAGTAATTTTTAGTAGGGTATACTTATAATTTTTTTATATGGTATACTTATAATTTTTAATATAGTTTTCTTATAAATGATAGTTTTAGTTTTTGGTACAGTATGCAATGGTTGACTGACAACTTTTCTAATCTTTAGCACAGAGTATTTCGGCACCGCTTCCAAGTTCATGTTAATGAAGTTCGACTGTAGTTTGGAATAGAACTCTAAAAAATAATAGAACTCCGAGATTGCCTGTTGCAATAGGTACACCTTAGCACCGAACCCTAAGTATGTCTTTCTCAAACTTCATTCTACATCAGCTTCACTTGAAATAACATCTACATCAACAGTATAAATACATCACAAGTAACCCTAACAGCAATAGAAGTGCTCAAGTGGATAAAACTTTTACCGTTATTCAACTTTCTATAGAAATTTAATGTAATGTAACTCGTATTGGCTCTGAAGTAAACACTCATTAGTAGCACATTATAAAATTGAGTAAAATACTTAGAAAGCATTCTCCTTTATGGACACATCGAATATGAGGATAAAGTTGCATGTTTATGCTGAGATATTGAGGAAGTTCTTCTAGGTAAGAGGTTGGATCAAGTATCGTAAATGACGGATGTTAATTATTGGTATTTGCGTGGATCACCGTATGTAGGTTAAGTTAGTTGTTTAAGAGACAATTATTTTCTGAGTAAAGATCACCACTTAACAGTTTAGAACATACTTCTTAAAGTCTGATTTTTTTTGTCTCCTCTTACACATCGTATTCACTGCTACTTTGTGTTTTCCTTGTAAATTGGCTGTTGTTATAAATTACCAAACACCACGTTAAAGTTTTTCTTTTTAAGGTAGATAACCAATTTAAACACAGTAACAGGAATGGCATTTGTTTTATTGGTTAAGAAAACATATAACTGTTAAGTGGTTCAAACATTTTAGGCAGAATTAATAAATTTCCTCGATACTAATAGTCATGGGTTGATCATTAAAACATTTAGCTTAGAAAGTATAATTAGGTTATTGATTTTAAGCAGTATATGTATTTATTTTATAATGTAGCAATTGTTTATTTCTTTTATAAGCATGCAATCTTAAACCCTCTAATATATGTACCTCTCTGTTCATCAATAGCTGCCTTTTTATTGCATTTGCCCAAAACCTTAAATGAATTTTGAAAAATTAAATATTTAAAAAAAATGATAGGTATACATATTTTAATAATCAATATTTGAATATCTTAAATATGAACAGAAACATACACTCAAATTTTAATAGGAAATAGAAATCAAATATTATTTCGTCTCTTAACTCTTTTATAATTTTCGCCTTTCTTATTATATTTTTTAGTATATATTTGTGAAAATTATTAATATACATATTTATTTGCAGATAACATTTACTAAATGCTTTATCACGCATTATTCAATATCTGTTTGGGCATTTAAGTATGCACATTTTTAAAAAAGTTTTTTTGGCACTAATTCCGCATTCTGAATTGCATATCAGCAGTTTTATTAAGAAATCACATAAAAAGAAACTTATTGAAAGAATAATTTTGTTTAAAAACAATTTCTTAATATTAAGTAAATTTAATATAATTAAAAACTTAGTAGATTAAAATTGTTAAATCAGATAAAAATTTTGTATTAAGTTAAAATTTCACGAACTTTAAAAAAGTTAAACTTATTTTAGTTTATTTTTTATTTTAAAATAGCAGAATTAGTTTATTGAACTTTGACTGAGGAGAGAAACTGCTTGTATCACATTTCAAAAAATATATTTGAATTTTAATTAATTTATTTGACAGAAAGGGTTCACTTGAAATATCTCGTAAAATTCGTGTAAAAATTGCAATTCACAACTATGTGCTTCACTTCCACAACATTCTATTTTAAAAATGACAATCTGATCAAAAGGGGAAAATAAATTACTCTAAGTTTAAAGATTTTTAAGTATCGTAAATATCTATCTTAACTATTACTTTCTCACAAACTGAGCATATATCATTCATTATCAAAACTGTAAATTGTAATACTATAATAACAACAACATTTAATTTGCTCGCCTTACAATATTAGAATTTGAACAAATAGCCTTAAGTATACACTCAACAACAATCCTTATTTAATCCTAAAATTTGCAAAAAATCAACACACAAAGGGACATTTAAGCTTTGTGAAATGTGTCGGGACTAGCATAAGTGAACAAGACACAAGTTTTTCTAGGGAACTTCTTATTTTTCTCCCGCCAACTTACCACTTTTGTCGCCAACAAACGCATAATGTTGTCCAGATGGCAAATCTTTAAGTACTTTAAAATTTAATTAAACTTTATTACTTTATATCTTTGAAGTCTTGATTTAACAAACCAACATATCATCATAGAATTTCAGATTCACCCATTGCAAGAGTTGAAATGCTTTTTGGCGACGAATTGAAAGTTTGGCGAAAACCTCTTCCATACCAGAAGTTCCCAGCTTTTCTCTCCAACACAGGCATTTTGGCATTTAAATGACTAGACTTGATTCAACGAAACAATTACAACATACGAACAATAAATATAAAGTTATTTGACTAGGTGTAACAAAACACTGAGTAACAGGTAAGTGTATAAAAAGCTTCTGGATTCAGGCATCTAGGTAATTTCTAAGAATAATACATATGTACAGTGAGAGATGAAAGATCAGACACAGCAAGACTTCAAAAATGATTTTTTAACTCCGTAATTGCGTAATGACATGAATTATTCAGGATGATCTGAAGTTTAACGTCAACTGTGTACAATTAAACAAAAATTGTGAGCAAAGGAAACATTTTTTTAAATATTTCATTTAGGGTTTCTCCAATTTGCCATACTTAGCTTAGCTACTTAGCGCCAATGACGATAATTGTTCGATTGAATTTTAAGTCTATCTGGACGTGAAGCTAAGTGTACAGCTTATTGGTCTTCTAAAACAAATTTTAAGTATTGTTACAAAGGTAATTCAGAGTTTTCTGAATAAAATTTCCTCAAGCTGTTTTTTTTAAAAATTGGATTATCTTTTGAACTTTGTCTTACATGTTCTTGGAATTTCACATTTTTCAATTTTTAAAGAATGCATAAGTCATTTTTTTGTGATTACTCATTAGATTTTCTGAAAGTAATATTGGGCATTAAAACGTTCCATCTATCCCATTCTGAATAATTCACACATCACCACCTAATAGAGTCACTCAATATCGACTTGTACTTAACACATGCACCGAGTCATGACAACTATTATAATTTTGGTGGCCAACTCTTTTTGTTTCTGCTGCCCCAAGGGAGACAATTTAGAACAGATTCAATGCTATGCCAACCGAATTCCGTTCACCAGAAAAATGACTTAGTTGAATTCGGGCTGCGCCATATCAACCAACATTGCCACGACTCTGTCCATTTAAAGTAGGAGCCAATACCCAGCGACTCTATCACCTAACAGATCCAGATAAGTGAAACTCTAATACTCTAGGTACGAAATGAAAAAGAAACAGAACACCGTCGCACACTGGTGCATCAGAAGAAGAAGAAAACAACATAACTCTAATGGTAAATGTGTAGTAAACAATAGAACGGACAGTGCATTCATGGTTAAGTGACCAGGCAGCTGGGTAAGAACGAACACCTGCGACTGCCTTGTTGTGGTGCCTAGGGCGGCCGTGTCTTCAGGAGTAGATGGTCATCACCTCCCGACCGCCGCCTCTTACCATCAGGACCTTTTCGAGACCTTCGGTGAGCACTTCGACGAATTCCATGTCTAGGGAGAAGGGGTTAAGGACATAACAGACGAATCGTTTCACAAATAAAGAGCCCAGGTTAGGTTAGGTTTGAATTATCGTCTTACTAGAGCTACACGAGGGCTATTGGCGACGGGCAAAGAGTTCTATATGTAGGGGAGAGACTGAACCTACCAACACGGAGACAATATAGGGTGGCATGTGGGGCCCGATGGCCGAGTGGTTTGGATCGCAGTCCGTGCGCTGTATAACGGGTGCGGGTTCGATTCCCGCCTTTGCCTCGGGTGTACTTCCTTTCTCAGTATCAAAATTTTAAATTAACTAGCACTTTTTCCACTATATTCGGGCTCTGTAGTGGGCCATGCCTGCCCCTGGCAGCTCAGTACGAGTCGTTCTCCTACCCTACTATAGAACTCTTTGGCGACGGGCGTCGTAATTTACAACCACAGTCAGGTGACGAGAGACACATGAGTTGGCACCCAAAGCAACCGTTAAGGGCGACATCGTACGCCGCGTTGGGACTTTGGAGCTTATTTAACGTGCACTCCCGCTGCTAGGGGTGCTGCTATTCATCAGTCATTTTTGGTGTCCAGACCGTTTATAGGTCGGCAATTATTTTGGCGATGCCCGGACCCAAACCTTCCGCATGCAAGGCAAGTGCCTAACCGACTGGGCTCCCCAGCCTTATCATCTGGGAATAATCATCTGGGATTCTGTTCGTATTGGCGTCTGCTTGGCGAGCAGTGGCGATAGGAAACAGTCTTTTCCTTGGTTCTTCTTCCGCAGTTCACAAGAGTAAGATTATTGTCTGGAGGTGAATATCGATCATAAAGACAGTAAACCTGTGCCTATAATACCTTCTACTTTTTACATTATAAACGTAGTGTAGTATCTAAAATATAAAGTTCAAAGATTTTTTTTGTATTTTCCAACATATTAAAAAACAACAACAAAAAAACAATTGGCTTGTTTTAGGTGAAGTGCCCAAATTGATGCTCTACTCCATCGTGACATTGATTCACCAATCAAGGCTCGAAAACTTTTTTCATTCAGCAATTATGTTGCCACTCAAGACCTGAAACGGGCCCAAAAATATGAACAAGTTTCTTAAAACTTGAAATTAATTTAACTTAAAAAAAAAGCGCAATTCCATTGAAATAAAATACACAGAAAGGATACAGTTTTCTTCTCCTAGCTTTATCTTCGGTGGGCCGGGTAGATTAATAACAACGAGTTGAGCGTCTTGCGATTTGCTGATTATAACTTCATTTAATTTTACTGCAGTGTGCATGCGTCTAACATTGCCTTCATCACTGTAAAAGAAAATAATACATTAATAGCAATTGTTAACCGTGTCTGCAGAAGGATTAATGCACCCAAAAGCATTAAAGAACTAATAGCTCGATATTAACCCGGCAGCACTCGCCTGGGGTCTAATGGACCCCAAATGGCCCAAATAGATTAAATACACTTCTAGATCTGAAACTCTGATTGGATTACCATTATAAGGATTTTCTATATTAAAATTGACTTAGACACTAACTCCCCCAATTGTGTCTAAGAGAACTAATGTAATGGTTCACGGCTGCCTTTTTCTAGCCTCCTTTAGGAGCTTTAGCACAGTCAATTGCGCCTCGTAATTTAGAACCCTGGTCAAGTGACGAGTTTGTTTTTTAGGATTCTATTCTTTTTTTTTCCTTCTTGATTAGTCCCTTCCCCCTTCTTGATTAGTAAGTGTCTCAAAGTTTTTTTTGCGTTTGGATTATTCATTCAAGCTACAGACCACTCCGAATAGCTAGCGTTATTTTATAACCACCCTGTACATTTCGGAGAAACAGTAGATATGCAATCGGAAAGTCCAATTATGCCTATCACAAATCAATCATTAATAGTGTATTAGTTCCGTTCGACGCTTTGGGGGCGCTAGGCATAAGATTGAGTTCTCGGTTTAGAAGATTCTTAGTCTATGGTAAGTTAGCGCGAGTGCTGCCGGGTTAAAGTGATTTGTTCTTTAATACGAGTTCAGAAAACGTTCTGTATTTTATATATATAAAAAACTGTCAGGGGTTAATTGTCTTCTAAGATGAACTGTCAAATTTTTAAAATTGCTTTTGTGATTAATTGATTTGTGTGATATTAATTTATTTAGACGCGTCCAATTTGCTGGCCACTAACAAATTGTCAAACTGGTGTTGATTTAAAATTTGATAGCAGTCTTCTCAACGCAAGTTTTGTGTTTGCAAGCAAGCGTTTTAGAACTCATTTCTTCAACCTTTCATCTCTTCAGTTGGTTGATGAAATGAGGAGAAAGCTAACTTAGAAACTAAGTTATGTTATTCTGATTTTCTGGCACTGAAATCTTCTGAAGTCTCTAGGCAATATTTAAATAATGCTAAATTTATAAGCTTACGTGATCGGGGGGCAACTGAGAGTTTCGCAACCGGATCATCCTGACCGGAATATCTGAAATGCACTCTGTTGCCCCTGCTTATAAATACAGGGTGTCCGTAAAAGAATGTCTGAGTTTCAATGTTATAATTACAGGAGTTTATTTTATACTAAATATAACAAATCATACATGAAATTGAAGAAAAACAAGCCTAGTTTTTCTCAATGTGTGCGCCTTTAGTGATACGGCACACAGCCAAACGAAAATGCAATTCTTCCCATACTGTCTGCAGCAAGTCTGTAGTAATGGAAGCAGCAGCCTGTGTAAAAACGATGTAGCGGTACAAACGCATGCGCTTATCTGAAACTGTTTTAGGTATTCTTCATTCGTCGCCTTCAACAACTGTCGAACGATTACAGCTGATACAATTACAATTTCAAACTAGGACATTATTTTACGGACACCCTGTATAACATTATCGAAATAGTGCCTGGGAGACATTTCCTGATTTCTCCTGCATCTGTTACCATTTTGCCCAACATATTTCATTACAACATTATCCACTCACGGTTTGGCTAGCAGCCCCTTTCCATCGGCCGCTTTGACGTCATTCTCGACCACAGGGGCCGGAGAATCCTCGCATCCATCCACCGAGATAGAGGGCGCCAGGGGCGGTGGCGACTTCTTGCCCTCGCTGCCATCTTTGCCGGGCGAGGCGGCGCCGCCTTCGCCTGCGTCGTCCACCTCCACCAAGTCGGCGGGGTCCTGTTCCGGCATCTCGATGAACTGCACCTTGGTGGGCTTCTGGGCTGGCTGGCTCACGCTGTCCTTCATTGTCTGCACCTGAAAGGCACACACTCTCAAAGCAAACGAGCGATTTTAAGTCAGTCTGAGTTAATTTTCACTTCTCCCGTGTCGAAAATGCACTTCCCCATACAGGAGTGGATCCCTTTGTATGTTAAACCTGCGACAGGATTACTCCAAACTAGTGATTTTAACTCGGTCTGAGTTAATATTCACTCCTTTCCAGTGTCGAAAATGCACTTCTCCTATGGTGGATTTCACTCTTGTTTTAAGAGTGTAGGTGGTTGTGGGCATTTGACTGTTAGCATGGGAGATGATAGGGTATGGTAGTTTTAATTATCGTCGCACTAGAGCTACGCTGGGCTATTGGTGACTGGCTTCGTAATTTAGAGCCACAGTCAACCAACGCAACCGTTAAGGGCGACATCGTATGTAGCGCTGGGACTTTGGGAAGCATATTTAACGCACACTCCCACTACACGGAGTATTATTCGTCGGATAATTTTTTTTCTGCCGTTTATAGGTCGGCAATTATTTTGACGATGCTCGGTCCCGAACCTGGAATCGTTCGCATGTAATCCGAACGCCTTAATGGACTGGGCTTCACAGCTCCTCACCTGAGTCATGGAACTCAAATGACTACACCACTTTAGAATTAGAGATGAAAATCTTGACGTTTTGATTGAGTGCTGGCTTTATAGTACGAACGCATACCCGCAGATTGGTTGGGTTGAGTTGAGTTATCGCTGCACTAGAGCTACACGAGGACTATAGGCATCGTAATTTGGAACCACAGTCAAGTGACGAGCCAATACCCGAGTTGGCCCTCTAATGCAATTTTTAGATACCCAAGTACAGCCCTACCATAATAGATATGTTAGGCCCGGGTTTATTCTATTAAATGCTAATTCCCAAAAATTTTCTGAGACCACACTTGGTTTTTAGCTCGACTTTTACTTGCCGTGAATGTTTTCATCGATGTAGACAAAACCGATAAAATGGTAGAAAAGGAAGATAATACATCATCAGCAAACTAACACCATCTCTACTGGTAATTATACGCACACAGTTTTTCACAAATGAAATGTTATAGAAATGCAACACTTTAAGCGAATTGACTATTATATATTTTTTGCTGATTTTTCCTTTTCCCGCTTATACAGTATATACAAATTGTGATATTTCTGAGGTGTCTTTCCAACTCAATTGTTAGAAACGGATTTTTTACTAACTTGCTTCAATTTATGTGAGCGCAGACATTTGGTCGTTGAACTATATACTTCGGATGAAGGGACCCGTTCTACTTACCACAGTCAAAGTTCCTCTCCGTTGTTTCAGTTGCTTCAGCATTTGAGATCGCTGTTCCATCATGAGTGTGCGTTCATAGGTATAGGCCGAGATATCAGTATCCACCTGTAAGAAAAAGGAATCAAAAGGTGAATTATAATATAATTGGTACTAATACTAGTTTGGATAAAACAGGTTGCGTGGGATGACAACGTTGATGATACTTTATTCAGCCTTAATTTCCATAACAGACGGCAGGTTATATCCAACTTTTGAGTTTCGCGTTTAAGATTTGGTTAAGTTGAGTGTTGGGTTGGAGAATTTTCGTGCGTGTTATGCCCTTATGTAGTATGCGTTATTTGTAGCTTACCATTTCAACGACCTCCAGTTCAGCGGATATACGCAAGTGATACAAGAAAGTCGTTAAGTCCTTCTTCATTTGGATACTGTTATCTTCAAGTTCTGCACAACAAATGTTAAGGCATAATTGAATATAATTGAAATTGATTTTGTAAGTTTAATATTTTAATTAAACCATGAGTTTCTACATTAATTTAGTAATTAACTTTTTTATAACTATTTCAATTAAAAACAAAAATTAATAAGTAGGAATTGATCATTTTAAGTAATAAAAGTAAATGCTATTACTTTAAGTTATAATGTTAAAAAAAACTAACACTAACGTCATCTATTACTAAAAAATTAAATGTATCTTCTAATAAAATATTGCTTCTAATTTTATTCTTTAAATTTAAAACTCTTTGATTTATCAAAAAACAAGTTAAATTTATTAATTTTTAATATATATTTTAAATGAAAGGATACGGGCAATGGTGAAAATCCTTAGCTTGCATTTCTTCCATACGCTATGTTGCTTCAATAAGAAAGGCAAAAGCATCAGCAGGCCACCATCATCTGAAATACTTGTTAAAGAAAATATAAAGAGAGAGGGCCATTATTACTGTTTTTAAGAATATTGCACATTTGAAACCATAAAGAGTAAACGTATTTAAAATTTAAATGCTTAACATGTGTATAATGCGCATTGTAGGAATTAGCTCTTGAGCCTGTAAGTTACTTTCATAGCTGGGAAAGAGCTATTGTACAGTAGAGAGTTTTACAGCGTCGTATCGTTATGGGAAGCAAACTTTACGATATGGTTGGGTTCTTTTGAGAGCTTTGCTCCTGGGATTGCTCTAAGATAAGAAGTTGGGAGGGAACAGAAGTTGAAAGACAGTATAGATGGATGGTAATATCAACGATTATATTAGCCTGTTTTCCACTTTTTAATTCTTTTGAATTTGAAAGAATATATGTGAAAAATGCGCATTGCAGGAATTAGCACTTGAACCTGTAAGTTACTTTCCTAGCTGGGAAAGCGCTATTGTACAGTAGAGAGTTTTACAGCTCCATATCGTTATGGGAAACAAACTTTTCGATATGGTTGGGTCCATTTTAACAGTTTCGAGGTTAATTTGAGAGCTTTGATCTTGAGATTGCTTAGGATAGGAAGTTGGACGCGAACGGAAGTTGAAAGAAAGTATGGATGGATGGATGGATGGATGGTAATATTAACGATTATATTAGCCTGTTTTCCACTTTTTAATTCGTTTGAATTTGAAAGAATATATGTGCAAAATGCGCATTGCAGGAATTAGCACTGTAAGTTACTTTCACAGCTGGGAAAGGGCTATTGTACAGTAGAGAGTTTTACAGCGTCGTATCGTTATGGGAAGCAAGCTTTACGATATGGTTGGGTTCCATTTTAACAGTTTCGAGGCTTCTTTAAAAGCTTTGATCCTGGGATTGATTTAGGATAGGAAGTTGGAAGGGAACGGAAGTTGAAAGAAAGTATGGATGGATGGATGGTAACCTCAACGATTATATTAGCCTGTTTTCCATTTTTTTAAAAAAATTCTTTTGAATTTGAAAGAATGTATGTAAATGATAGTTTTCAAAGATTATTATCAGCTTTAGATTTGTTTTCATATTAAGAAATCACTCTTACGAAATTCTGAAGTAAAAGTCAGTTCAAAACATTACACCAAAAGTACATCGCATCACAAACCCCAACTTTAAAAAGAGTTAGAACAAATAATAGGGTACACCAACTAAATTTTCATTTATTTTCTGTTGAGTGGTGATTTGCAAAACATATTGTTCAAAGAATAACTCAATTTTAAGGTGTGGCCATTGGCGACTTTTGAGAATCGTAAATTCAATTGGACGAATTCGCCAATGAACGGGAGGGACCCTATAGCTTAGTTATACTGTGGTGAATGAGAGTTTTAAAACTAGACCCTTCAGTTTATCATTTGAGGTTGATAGAAATTATAAGTTACAATATTTTATAAAATGTTAATTTAAATGCTGAAGTTTTAGAAATGCATTTAAATCTTGAATTTTTTTAGAAAATCATTTTTAAAGGGTTATTCACCATTTTAATCTCGAAAGTTCTTTATGATTAATTTCAAGTGTAGGTTTATACTGAAATGTAGAATTTTTTATTCATATTTTTTTCAACTGCTTAATTAAAGTTTTTAATGCAATTTATGATAAATTTGTTATACATTCAAATTTCATTATCATACACATTAATTATATTAAACATCTTGATGTATATTCTTCATTAAGCAATCTTCATCATTGGTGCTAAATACTTATTTTAATTTCACATTTGTATTTCATAAAGGATACGGACTATCCACCACACATCAATGAATCCGGTTACTTTTCCACTGTTATCTGGGTACTGGTCTATTCCTTTGGGTATCAAGAGAGCGTTCTTGCTAGCTGCGATGTTGCGGACGTTGTCTGAAATCAAACAGGGAATTAGAAAGTGACAGGGACACCCGGGGTCATTCCTCACCAGTCCTCATTTATGACCCGACAGCCGAAATCCAGAAGCACGACAGGCGATATCTCGATAGGACATAATATCGACGGGGACGAAGTTATGACATGTTCAAAATCCCGACAAATAAAAAATACCGTTATGATTAATTAGAAGCCTAGTGACTTAGTGGAAGTGTTTCGCATTGCCACGTCAGTCGAATCCCGGATTGAACGAGGTTGACCCATTCTTTAAGTGGGTTGATAAAATGGGTACCAAGCATCCTTGGGAACTAAACCCTGTAGGTTCCGTGTGAGGCTGACCACCTAACCGGGACATATGCCTAGCATCCCAGGGCTCTAGGTCACGAAAGCTGAAATGGCCACGGCAGGTCTTGACCCAGTAATGGGTTGTTGCGCCGAGGAGTTTAGTTTATGATTAATTAAGTGTAATTTAAATTATTTTTGCTTGAATATTTTTGCAGGTTTTGCGGTCAGGCTTATGGCCTGTCAGTAATTCTGGGCCCCCCGGGTTCTGGCTTGTGTTATGGCTTTCGGATTTATGTCCCAGACCTGTTTAAAAACTTTTCACTAAAAAGGAGAAAAAAAAATCATAGATACTCCGAACTGTCTATACTTTGGAATTTATGAATAACTTACGGGTTTAATGTCATTCATAATTTATTTGGAATTTTTTCTTGTATTTTGATTTTTTGTTTATTTGGAAGTTCTTGTTAAATTTTTGTAACGTAACATGGGTTTTGGTCGTATCGCATCATTTTTATAAAAACTTAGTCGCAGTTAAAAAAAAATTCTTTTGTTAAATTATGGACTGCCTTGAGACAACTAAAAATAGTTATAGATTTTTTAAAATTCTATTTTCAATATTGGCAGGATATTTATTCCGGAATATATTCAAAGAATATAGATTATTGATTTCAATAATCTATAATTCTTTGAACCTTAGTGCTATAAATAAAAAATTTGCTTCATAAATCTATATGAATCAAACTAGTGAGTGATCAGTAATTACTCGGAAGTGACCCAGTATTTCTCCCATACCCCTGGAGTAATACTTATTTAAATTAAGGAGAAGTGCAATTTCCACTGATAAAATATTTTATTTTGAGGTCAATGTGCTCATATAAATTGGTAACTCTAGCTTCGATACATTTTGAAACTATTTAATATTATTGATTCAAATATCAGGAATTTATCGTTCCATTCTACTTTATAAATTAAGGTAGGCGAATACCCAAAATTCCACCAAATTCTAAAATTTTTATTATTACCTTAATCTTTTCCAAATTTGGCATGGTGATTTCAAATATAATGAATAATGCTATTTAGGTATTTTTTTAAATTTAAATATAATTTATTTATTTTAAACGGTGTTTTTCAACTAAAAAAAGAGGTTCACGCCAACAAGCCTACCACATTGAATTTTCCTCCGATAAACATGAATTATGTGTTAAATTCTTCGTTTTGAACTGATCCGTGCAATGACCCTCTAGAGTTACAAACAAATCACAAGAATATGTTTTACGACAAATTTTATGAATTAACTTGAAACAAATACAATGTGACTAATCTAACGACAGTGCCGGAAATCTGCGCATGCGCAGATCTCGACTTGATAGCGAAATGTTTTTGTGAGCAGCCAAGTAAAATATCGCCAAGTTGTTAGTTAGGGTTGAACGTTGAAGTGAAGGTTTGGGTTGTTATTGAATAGCAAGCGTTTACCCTCGCCGACTGCGTGCGTTCATGGATTATAATAGAATTATTGGATTATAACAGTCAAATTCTAAGCCTATTTTATTATGGGATCAATTGATGTTGTACATAAACACCCCCACTTATAAACCTTCGTCAAGTAAGAGAGATATAACACACACACACATAAATGGATCCATCTAATTTTTAGAGACAGAGGCCAACTAGAGGATCCCCAGAATTGACTTGTCACAGGTATTGATTTGGTACGGTAACTTGGTACCACGACGTATTTAACGTACACCAGTCACCATTTAGCATGGCTTTGGAAATTATGGTTATCAGTTAAAAAAGCAATTTCCAGATCCATAATACATTTTAAATTATACAGGGTGGTTATAAAATAACGATTGCTATTCAGAGTGGTCTGTAGCTGTAATGAATATTCCAAATGTAAAAAACTTTGAGATACTTACTAATCAAGAAGGGGGAAAAAGAAATGGAATCATAAAAAACCAACTCGTCTCTTGACCAGGGTTCTAAATTACGAGGATAATGTTATGTGTTGGCCGTAATTAGCCATAATTGTCTGTGCCTCGTAATTTGGAACCTTTGTCAAGAGAAGAGTTTCTTTTTTATGATTCCATTCTTTTTCGGAGAAAAAAAACCTCGTCGATCCCTTGACCAGAGTTCTAAATTACGAGACGTAATTAGCTGTGTTGTCCGTAATTGGCCATAATTGACGATGCCTCGTAATTTAGAACCCTGGTCAAGATACGCGAGTTTGTTTATGATTATTTTTTAGGATTCTATCTTTTTTTATGATTCTATCCCCCCCCCCCCCCCCTTGATTAGTAAGTTTCTCAATTTTTGATGCAGTTGGATTATTCATTCAAGCTACAGACAACTCCGAATAGCTAGCGTTATTTTGCAACCACCCTGTATGTTTATTAAAATAAATGGCTTACTTTTAACCATACTAAGTTTCTTTTTAAAATCCGAAACTAAAACTAAATTATGCCTCTGATTTGCTTCCGTTTATGAAGAATATAGGTTAGGTTTGAATTATCGTAGCACTAGAGCTACATGAGGGCTATTGGCGATGGGCGTCGTATCTCAAAACCACAGTCAAGTGACGAGTCGACACCTGAATAGGCACCCAACGCAACCATTAAAGGCGACATCGTACTCAGCGTTAGGACATTGAAGGATATTTATCGTGCACTCCCTCACACGGGGTAATCATCGGACATTTTTGGCTGCACGGACCGCTTATAGGTCGGCAGTAATTTTTGCGATGACCTCCCCCGATTTGGACCTGGGACCATGCTAAGGCGAGTGCCTAACCGACTGGGCTCCCCTGCCCCGGAAGGATATAGATAAGCCTTGACTAAAAGTCTTGCAGATTAGTAAATACATAAGACAATAAAATTCTGTTTTCTACCAAAAACATTTGGGGCAATAAAAATAGCCCCAAACCCCGAAACCGTTTTTTCAAGAAATTTAGGTACTGGCCTACCTTAAATATTATTTTACTTAGATTTAATTACTTTTTATTTTTAAGCATTTATTAGCGCCTCTTTCTAATTAAAGTGCTTATGTGTGCTCATAGGGTAAAGTAAATAAAAACAGAAAATAACACCAGCAACGAGGATCGATTTCAACTCAATCAACATGTTAATTTTAATTCCCAAAACCTTATCAACTTTGGGCGATAAAAAGCCAACGTGACAAACTATCTTTCCCTTTCAGTATCCGTCTGCGCACGCGCAGTGTTTTTCCGTGAGAGCTGGATTTCCGGCAGATGCTGAGCATGCGCAGATGGTGCCGTAAGGGCAATGGGTTTCCGAAGCCATCGTGCAAGCAGTGACCAACCAAGTATTCTTTTTTTCGATGAACTTACACTTTGACATTTTTTTAAAAAAAAACTACTATATTTACACCAGATGTTAGAGGTTCATGGCACAGATATATATTGAAATAGCATCTGTAAAAAATTTCAGGTAAATTAATGTAAAACTTTTTGTGCTAGAAGTGTTGGCGCAAACCCCTTTTTTTAGGTGAAAAACACCGTTTAAAATAAATCAATTATATTTAAATAAAAAAAATTGCCTAAAAAGTATTGCTCATTATATTTGAAATCACTATGCCAAATTTGGAAAAGATTAAAGTAATAGTAAAAATTTTAGAATTTTGGGTATTCGCCTACCTTAAAAGATTTTCCAAGCTTTTCAACCATAGTAATATCACTTTATTATTTTTGTGTAAAAAAAGTTTTTTCCCCGATAATTTTCATTGACGGCTTAGTTGAAATAGCAAACACAATAGCTATTAAAATATTTTTATTTTATTTTAAACAACATTTCGTAATTATGGACTTTTTTTAGCTAAAAAACAGGATTTTTGCTGTTTATTTTAAAAGTACATTTGTTTAAAGTAAAAATACACATCCTTAATATTTTCGTTCAAAAAAATAAAAAAATATTTTACCAATAAAGATTCTTCCGGCTTCAGGTGTTTGTCGCCAGTTAAAGGGCCATCCCATTATTACAGCATTGTGTTTCAATCCTCCTAAACCAGTTGTTTGGATCCTATAGTAATATAGATAAATGTACTTTACACAAAAAACTTTACACAAAAGCAAAAAAGATATTCGTTTACATTTTGAAAAATATTTGATTCCCAGGGTCTAGGGGGTCTCGTAAAGGAAAGATAATTTCCCTCAAAATTTATATATTTAAAGCTATATTTTTAATAGTTTATTCTAGAGTTGGGATTTTCTGTTATTGATGAAATCAATTGATATAAATTGAGTCTCTGAGTATAAATTGAGACATTTACACAGAACTCGAACTATAAGCTTTACTAACAACAGTGTGTTTTTTAGAAAATCTGTGTATTTTTAAGAATCCTTCCAAGAAACATTTACCTAAAGGATCCTTAAAACAATTTGATACACAGTTTGTCTGCTGGAATAGTTTTCAAAAGAAATATTACTCAAATTAATATATTCTATTTATCACACTATTTGTCGATTCCCCCTCTAAAAAAACTTTCTTTCGTAGGGCCACACCCTTACTTTGACAATATGATGCTGTTAAGGGGAAATGGTCGCACTGGACTGGGGGTCTCCAAACTCGAGTGCCTCAATGTTTATCCAATGGGAAAAAAAACTATTTCCTCCGCCACTTTGCTCCGTCTGTAGTGAATATTTTTACAAACGATTTTTTAAAAAAATAATAAATGTAGATAACTTACAGGTCTCTATAACCCCACTTTTTAAAATTGTTTTGAATACTTTTGTAAAATTATTTATTCAAAATAAAAAAAAAAATTCAAACCAATTTCAAAAAGTGGGATTGTCTGGACCTGTAAGTCAGCTACATTTATCACATAAAAAATCTGTTTGTAAAAATATTCTTTACAGCCGTAGAAATGTGGCAGATAAATTATTTTGTTCTCCATTGGATTAACACTAATGCACTTCACTTTGGAGACCCGCGATCCATTGCGCCCATTCCCCCCTAAGTAGTCCCTTTACTCTCTACAGCAGTGGTTCCCAACCTTTTCTGTAACACCGCCCCCTTCTTTAAATTGACCAACACATATCGCCCCCCTTTAATTTTTATAATTTGTACAATAATAATTTGAGTTAAAGTGAAACTAATAAAGCAATTTTATAATTTCAAACACTTACTGCCATATATAAAAACAACCACAGCAGCTTTATCCGGTTACTCTTAAATAAAAAATATATGTTTTTTTTTTCTATTTTTATTTAGATTTTTTCAAAGAATGAAAGTGAAATAATTAACTAAGATCTTTAAACTCAATTCTCGAAAATTTAAGAGAGTTGACAATAAAAATTAAAGAAAATAATTAAATGTTGAAAACTTTTTTAATCTACCATTTTTCAAGTTTATGTGCAAGCCTTTGAGGCAAATGTCCAATTGATTTTTTTTGTTTAGTGAGGAGCTGGATAACAGAACTAACCCTTTTTTAACTAAATATATTGAAGGAACGAGATGAGAAGTAGTTGAGCTTTTAACCACAGTTAAGGGATCAGTGTAAATAAGTTTTACGCAGGCTAACTCTCTGCCTGAAATAAGTCTCGCCTCACAGTCATACTTCAGATCTACAAACTCCGTCTGCAAAGAGTTATAAAGGTTATCCACAACCCACAGATTCAAAAGGGAATGGATCAACAATAGAATTAGGAATTTCTAACTTGGTCAAATCCTCAAATATTTTAAGAATGCCAGTTTGAAACTTGTCACAGTGATAAAAAAATAAGTAGGGTTTTACTGGTTTTGGTACCATATATTTCAATTTCCCACCTTTGAATACTCATCGCCCCCCTATCGCCCCCAAACTATTTATTGCCCCCTTGATAACACAAAGCGCCCACTTGGGGGCGATCGCCCCCAGGTTGGGAACCACTGCTCTACAGTCTCACCACATACAGAAATACTCACTGATTACGTGAAATGTTCTTAGTGTAAAAATTGTTTTCGGTGCCAAGCCATTTTTAAATTTAATTCTCTGAGGGATACATACGTATAAAGCAGTCATCTGACTGTCAGGTTTCACAGCAACACACATAATTTTTTATAAAGTTATAAATTTTATAAAATTTTAAAATTTAACAGATGGACAAGAAACTGAAAACCATTTACCACAGATACTTAATTTAGAAAACGTTAAAATTTATAATTTTTCAACTAATTAAACTCCTCATGCAGCGTAAACAAGATTACACTTCAACCAATTTATTGCAGTTATTTAAGTGGTATTTACTTACAAATGACTCAAAGCATTTGCAACGCTTGGTGAAACAACTACATCTGCAAAACCTTTGACTTTTTCTTCCGTCATGGTTTTCTTTAAGCTCTAGGAAATCAAAAAAATTCATATGATTTCTTTTAGAGAATCTTAATCAATTCTACATCAATGTTTAAATGTATTATAGTTGAGCATTGTTGTCATGTGCATTTTATATTTTCAAAATTAACAATAAATCGTCACTTAAGTTCCCACATGCGCTATCTCAATTATATCTTATTAAGAATTTTTCGGATTTGGCGATAAATAAATTTTTGTGGCAACTGTCTGACTTCGACTGATGATTCGAATTCTTTGACTTCGCAATGATGACGTTTTCCAGCAACCCTATCTGACCGTTATTTGCTAATTTCTGTTGAGTTTTCGGCCGACTTTTGGCGCGATTTTGGAGTGTTCGCCAATGGTAACCGTACGGTAAATTTCTACCGTTGTGCAAAGTGAAATAGCACATGTGGGAACTTAAGTGACGAAATGATGTTTCAAAGTTATAAAACAATATTAAAAATTGATAACACATTCATACATCAGTTATGCTAATGAATAAACATTAAGTTTATTTTTTTTAATATAGTCCAATGTAAAAAATATTTTGATTTGAAACGGATTTTGTAAAATATTTTAAATATTACAAACTAAATTATTTCAATACTTACTAATTTGGCAGCCTGGGCTTCACTATGTCTCTTTGTATATTCTCCCTCCAATACAGCCGATACCAAAGTCAATCCCTTACCTTGTTACAAAAAAAAAAATTTAATCAATGTCGTATATGAACGCATTCATCAAATTCATATGCAATAAAAGTGATGGATCTGATGCGTGTTAAGGTTAAATACTTTACTTTTTCGCTCACTTTGTGATAGAAAGTTTGATGACTATAAATCTTCTTATGACGATATATACATTTAATAGTAATTCAAAAGGGAACCAAACTTACGGAGGTTTTTTAAGTTTTTATGCCGATTTAACACTTTAACGATCTGATAATGTTCAAGAAAACGGTCACAAAGGTGCCAATTTTTTTATTTCTAAAAGTTAAAAAAATATGTATGAGAATGCACGAGGTATATGTTTGCATTTATAATTTTTCACATATTTTTAACTTGAATTTAAAAAAATAGTTATTATTTTTTGCTTCTAAATTGATGTATCTAAGTAGCTTTATTGGCGAGTTATTACTGAACACTTCAGACAATAACGCAATAATTAGTGGATTTAATTTATATTATTGGTGTCTTACTACTGAAAGCCATAGTCTGGAAATATCACGGAATCGAGAAATAGTGGGCGAAAATTCAGTCTGCATTTTTAAGGGGGGCTAAACAGTGTTTGTTTCCGAGAATTGATGATCTTAGTGGAAGAACGTGCTAAGTGACAAAAAGGTGAAATCGAGAAAATGAGCTTTAACATTTTTCGTTTGCTCTTAAATCAGTTAAAATCGGTACTACTTTCAAAGTGTAAAATATATACCTAACTTTTTTTTTTTTAAAAAAAAGGAGAAAATTGCTGTCTTTAAGAGATGAAATAATATGCTCATTGACACACAAATCTCAATTTTTTCAAAAATGCTACTTAGCACGTTCTTCCACTAAGCTCTTCAATTGAGTTGTTCAACCCGCATACTAACTCATTCAACTCACCCGCTTTGAGTTGGGAGGCGAACGAGACGAGCTTCCTGTGCTTGGGCACGAGCTCGCTGTTCAACTTGCAGAGGACCAGGATCTGCGGCCGCCAGTTCTTGGTGTGGGGCGGGCCTTCCTCGAGTCTCAGGAGACTGTAGCGGGCGGCGGACAGGGCCAGACCTCGAATACCGTCTCCCCATTCTTTCTCAGCTCTGAAAAAGTCATGTTAAGTTTTGTTATTTAAATCATTAAAATAAAGTGGGATGAAGTAGAAATACGAAATGTATCGTGATCTAACATCCAAGAAAAAAATATACACTCTTAAAACAAAAGAGTGAAATCCACTCTTGTAGGAGAGGTGCATTTTCGACACTGGAAATTAGTGAATATTATCTCAGACTGAGTTAAAATCACTCGTTTGGAGTGATCCTGTCGGAGGTTTAACACACAAAGGATCCACTCCAAGAGGAGAAGTGCATTTTCCAGACTGGTGGAGTGAAAATCAATCAGACTGAGTTAAAATCGCTCGTTGGTTTTAAGAGTGCACGCTGTTAAAACGAATGAGCGATTTTAACTTAGTCTGAGTTAATTTTCACTCCTGCAGTCTAGAAAATGCACTTCTCCTATAGGAGTGGATCCTTTGTGTGTTAAACCTCCGACAGGATCGCTCCAAACGAGTGATTTTAACTCAGTCTGTATTCACTCCTTTCCAGTGTCGAAAATGCACTTCTTCTACTGGAGTGGATTTCACTCTTTTGTTTTAAGAGTATGTTAGACTAAACTTGGAAACCACTTTTACACCGATTTATATAGAAACGCTAAGAACGTGATTGATATAGTCCCTGTCTAGGGATTGTCCGTTTTTTCAACAACCACATTATATTTTTAAAAATATTTCTTTTTAATTCATACATTCAAATGTTAAGTATTGCGACATCTTTTAAAACCATTTTATTAAAAAATAAAATCTAAAGTTTAAATTTCATGCAATGAAAAATAGTTTTAACTTAGAAAAATTTGTATTCGCTTATGATTCGTTCAACGCACTCATAATTTTACTTCGACTTTTGCTGCTAAACTTTCAATATAACTTCAATAGTTTAATTTTTTTTTAAACTACAAAGAATTTCTTACCCTCTGAATTCAATATATTTGTATATCAAACAAGCGAGAGCCATGGATGCAAGGGCGTAATACCAACTGCTTATGAACATCACAGCTAAGCAGAGGAGAACTCCTATTAAAGACATGATCCTAGAAAAAGCCAAAAAGAAAAATATTTTCTGAAGAAAGAATAAATCTACTTTGAATGCAGGTGGGAAATTTAATGCTGGGAAATGCATGAACAATAAATCCTTATGTGTACCTGAAGTTATATTTATCATCATCTAATTTTGTTATTTTCATAAGATACGAAAAACACATTAATTTTAAAGAAGGCCGAGTACAGATTTTTTTTCATAATAAGAAGACTAGAATTTAGGTGATTTACGGTTTTTCCTCATAGGGAATTAAGTCCAAAACTTATTTTGCTCTCATAAGCCATAAGTTTTAAATTAAGTAAGTTTACGGTATTAAATAATACGTTGAATATTATCCATTTACTTTAGTATCTGGTAAAAATTTCATTTGTTAAGATTTTGTTTCATTACTACTTAAACAGCAACCTAGCGAATTGACCAAACTTCCCATGGTTCAATACTTAAGGCTAATTGCGACAAAAAATGAAATTTTGTGGCGCAATAAAGTAAAGTTGAGTTAGGTGCCCATTCAGATACTGGCTTATTCTCTTGGACGCAATTAAATGCTATGAGTTGCTAATTGGCTTGTTTCAGATGATGCAAATTCTTCAGCCTAACCCCTGCATTGCCTTTGATCGCTGCTCGATTTCCAAGAGACATGACCGATTGAAAACTCGAGGATAGATTTTTTTTATTCTCGTTCAGAATTTTCGTGGCCACTGGAGCCTGATCTAAAGAAACACAGACTATTGATACAACAGATATTGGCGCCCTTATGAATGTTGTGTGTGTATGATTGCCCTTAATTGTAGTGCTACGATGTATTAGGTTTTTCCATATCTTCTTCCTCAATACATTGATCATGCTCACCATGTTGAGTCAACGTTAAAGTCAAGCTTGGAAAAAGCGGATGCCGTTAACAATTATAAAATCGGAACGTTGAAGTCACGGTTAAACAACAAGTTAAAATCGGACCCGGGTGAAACTTTTATTAACGTGTTAACCTGTTAAGTGCTGTGTGTATTAGGCTTTTCCCCCCATGTCTTCTTTTCAGGCCTACATTGATCATACTAATCAAGTTCAGTCAAAATCAAGCTTGGAAAAAGAAGATGCCCTTAACAGTTATTAAATCTAAAATTTTGAGGGTCCACAACATCAAGCATAAAAGAAACTGAAAATTACGGTTCTAGGCCTTGGCCTAACAGGCTTTCTGGAAGATAAGGCCATGGTTGGCATAAGGCCATGGTCAGATCGGCACCATGTATACATGTTATATGAAACTAACCATTTTTGAATGAGCGTTTTAACCAAGGACACACGAACAGTGAATGCCAGTTCATATCAACTCCTCAGGACCATCCACAACCAGTCATGATTTTCAATACCCATAAAGCTAACATATGACAAGTTCAGCTCAAAAAATGTCTATCCATATACTGTTCTTGTATGACTTTAGCTCAAAAATGTTCTCATGTTTCACTATAACACATCATAGTAACTAAAAAAGTAATATAAACAAAAAAGAACTTAAGTAGAACAGAATTCAAAACTGCAAGATCTAGTCTGGCAGTTCCTTATATATCTCATCAATAGGCTGTACAGACAGTTGTACAGACAGTTGCGTAGCTAGGACATGCGTAGCTCCAGTTCACAACAAAAAAATCAACCAAGTTGACTCACCAGTGGTAGCATTTGAAGCGAGGTCTCCAGTTGGGCGTCTTGAGCAAACTTTGGAGGGTGCATGCTAAGTTGACGAACATATAACACATGAGAAAGCACCTGGAGAACAACAAAATCTATCAGAATCGCAATGAAAAAAATATTATTTAATAACAAGCAGGCTATTCAAAAAATATCTGCAACTTAGAGCAAGAAGCACGTGAGTGAAGAAAATAACGTAATTATTGGTGCAAGTAGTTAATTTGGTGAAAATTGTACATGTTTCGGCAAAATCGAGGCTAGCCATTTTCAGCAACGTACGCAAACAAACAAACTGACAGTGGGCGTGATGGCTAGAAGCTGTGTAACAAGTCATCCGGCTTCCAGCTTCTAGCCATCACTTCTACTTTAAGTTTGTTTACGTACATTGTTGAAAATGGCGAGCCTCGATCTTGCCGAAAATTGTACAATTTTCACCAAATAAACCATATGAGCCAAATAAACCATTGATAATGTTTTCTTCACTCACATGAACAAGTTCGTTTGTTAAGAAAATGTCACTTAGAACTGCTTCTGCACAAAATTCTTGCGTCTAAAAACAAAGCATTTAGTTTAAAGTATATAAAAGTTTTAAACGTCAAATTTAAATAAACCCTTTTTCATTAGAAATTCAATAATAATTACTTATCGTTTGCCAAATTTATTTGTATTTCGAAGAATAAATCTGTAAAACTGGGTATGTAATACTAAAATGGGTATAAAATCTTGCATTTTTTTAATAATAATTAAAATACTTAATAATTGTAGAAACTTTTAGTATAGGTTTCTCTGTAATGTTTCTAATTTCCATGAAACACTATATTGAAGTTGATTTTAAGTTTATTTTCTTCAACTAATTCTCCATTGCGTATTTCTTTTTAAAATACGGCAAAATAGAAATGTATTGCTTTTCAAAATCAAATGTCATTACTTTATTCACCAATGGAAATATAATATTTATATAATTTATTTTGTAATTTATTCTTATTTTTATTTTAGAAATAAATATTTACGTTTTATTTTTTTTAATATCTGCTTCCTTGACAGAGAATTAATGTATTGGTTTAGCATTAAAAAACAAATTCTTGCTTTTGAAGTAACGATGAAGAAAAATACCCCTTTCCGCTATAAATTTATGTTTTAGAAATATTCTTAAATATTTTTATTTTCACGAATAAAATACTCTTTGAAATACTACGACTACCGCTCATAAAGTGTTTTTACAAATTGAATTTCGGATTTTAGGACTGTAAGCTAAGACATTTCGTAAGATTTCTAAAACGTTTTATTTTAAATTGGCGCACTTAAAGTAAAGTTTTACGTTTTACATTTGTAATTTTTGTCAAATAACTTGAATATTGAAGGGGCCACGTAAAACCAAAATGTCTGTATCAAATAGCATAGCCAATTTTACTTTTATATCTCGATGTCATACCTTTTAAATCTTCATCATGATAAGAGATTTTGAACCGATTTAAGTACTCATATTTATTTTTATATTCTGATTAAATTCGACTCTTATTCAGTGGAAATAGAAGAACTCTGTTTTCACTGCATTCGACTCCTTCAGTGAAAAAAAAACATTTAGGGTTTCATTTGGCTAAATTATTAAAAAGGATGTTTTTAACCTCTTCATTCGCGAAAAAATGTCCTACACATAAGCAATTGCATATTAAAATGAATGTTTTTCAAGTAATTGTTTTTAAGAAATAAACGTTTAACATTTGCTCAGTGGCGCATCAATATTATGGGATTTGAGCTTTAAAAAATACTTTTTGTGTTCTGCGACTTTAGTGCAATGTTTTTTTTCTCACAAAATTAACAAAAAAACCCGGTAATTTTTCGAAAACGCTTATTATTAAAGTTAAGTTAAACAAGTGCCACAACTTTTAAATGAAGCTGGGAGACTTAGCGTCGTATAGTCATACTTAAAAAAAATCTTAATTCTTATTTTTTAAATTCTAGTTACTTGAGGTTACCATTAAGTAAAGTATGATAAAACTACTTCCCGTTTCTACATCTTTGTGGTTAAAAAAACATTATCGTGGGTTTTATTTTATTAGTTTTTCCATTCCTGTGTCTGTACAACTTGTTCTTCCTTGCATGTAGTATAAGCGCAGAAAAACAAACATTATTCCGACAGCTATTTTTTTATTTTTAAATCAATGAATTTAATATTCAAATACTTATTAATTTACTTAACAAATACTTTTTACATAAGTGACTTGCACTACAGAAGTTATAATTTTGGATGGAATTAGACTTATATAGAGTCACAACTAGTAGTTTTGACTAGTAGTTAGCGAATGCTACCTTTTACTACAAGAGTACACGGGAAGAACAGATTGATTTATTAGGCGGACGCTTGTAATTGTCTACTTGGCGGACATTGGCGGCAGAAAACCGGTTCCTCTCTTTCTTCTTCACTTGGTCCAAGCGCCGTGATCGTCAATCGCCTGAATCTTGGTAGCTTGGAACCACAGAGATAGCAGTTAAAGTATTAGAGTGGTAGATCCCGTGACCTACACACTGGCTTCATTGGGGCTTCATTAACTGCGCGTCCCGTCGTTATCATTGGAGGTCATGTGATCTGCCACTCTATTACTTCAAATATGATCTCTGTGGTATTAACTGGATTCCTTACACAAGTTTAGGCGATCACTAGCTATCGTCGACAAAGTGGCCTGCTAAGGAAACTTCTCTGCAAAATCAATCGGTTTTTCCCGTGTACTCTTCAATAGCAGGCGAATTGAGTGCCCTCTTAGTAAATGGTGTTTCACTGTACGTTCACTTAAGTTAGTTATAACCTTTTTGAAGTCCGGTTGTCCTTCCACCAAGGAACCACCTATTTGAGCCAATAATTAAGTTGTATTCATCGTGATTACTCTCAAACTATTACAGTAGTACAATAGTGGAAAGTACAGGGTGGTTATAAAAAAACGCTCGCTATTTGGAGTGGTCTGTAGCTTTAATAAATAATCCAAATGCAAAAAACTTTGAGACACTTACTAATCAAGAAGGGGGGAAAAGAATGGACTCATAAAAAACAAACTCGTCACTTGACCAGGGTTATAAATTACGAGGCGTAGTTAGCCGTGTTGGACGTATTTGGCCATAATTGACCACGCCTCGTAGGTTAGAACCCTGGTCAAGAGGCGAGTTTGTCGTTTATGATTATTCTTTTTTAGGATTCAATCTTTTTAATGATTCCATTCCTTTCCCCCCTTTCTTGATTAGTAAGTGTCTCAATTTTTGATGCATTTGGATTATTCATTCAGGCTACAGGCCACTCCGAATAGCGAGCGTTATTATATAACCACCCTGTATTCTATTTCGGGGATCCTATTGGTAGACAATGAGCTGCAGAAGGTTAGAAACTCTTCCTTTCGCCTCCCGAGGTAAATGTGATGACTACTCACATGGTGAGGATGGGCGCGATGTGGTCGAGGTTGCCGATGAGGATGCCGAGCTCGCAGATGGTGAGGGTGAGGAAGAGGGCGTAGGTGGGCTCGTTGCGCGAGTTGCTGTACTCGAACACGTTCAGGAACGGGATGATGCCGTCGCGGGCGATGGCCTGCAGGAGGCGGGGCGCACCTGGAACGAGACAGACGATTATTGAATAACAATATTCAGTTGTTGTTGTTGTTGCCAATCCCCAAAGTCCAGCGGAGCTAGACTAGGTCCATGAAGCCAAACACCCCGAGAAAGTCCAGGACCAGCAATGGGCTCTCCAGGAGATCTTGATAATTGAGCCCCAGGCACTCCAAGATGTGGGATGGTGAAGCCTGTGCAGAGGAGCACTTGGTGCATGTGTCAAAAGTTCTCAAACCATCTGAAAATGTCATAGTTCTGAGGTGCCCACTGAGGAAACGGGTGATTGCAGTCTGACCCGGCCTGTCACATTTAAGCGCCAAGGAGCCGCCAGGTCGATGGCATCGATACCATTGATGTACTGGGGGGGTGGACCATTTCGTTTTTTCCCGCGACTTAGCTCTTGAGTAAGCCTCTGAGTAGGTAAGAGGCTCAAGTGGAACCAATACTTCACTAGCTCCCGCTTTGGCCAGCGCATCTGCCATTTCGTTCCCTTCGAGATCGACATGAGAGGGAATCCACTGTATGAATCCACTGTTATTTCTTACAATATTCAGTAATATACACTGCTCAAAAGAATTAGGGGAATGCATGGTCCCCTTCACACCCAACGATCCCATTTGGAATAATCAGTTTGCGATCCCCCCCCCCCACTAAGTAGAGCTAGCACTCATTTTCTGTAAGATGGAAGAATAATGTCTTTTGAGGAATTAAATAGTGCTTGTTTTAATTAAATGAAAATAGGAATCAAAGTAAAATAAAATTCATCCCCCCCCAAAAAAAAATTATGAAATAAATTGTCTCTAAATATTTCACTAAATTTATGAGATTCAATTTCAATTTTTTTTTTGTTTAGCGATTGAAAAAATAAAAAAAAATAAAATCCATATTCGTAATCCAAGCCTTATTAAATCCTAAGTGTGGCACATTTTATTGCAATTCTGAATGATATAATTCTGAATTCCAATAACTTTATTTAGTTATTTTAGTAGGTAGGTTTGAATTATCATCGCACTAGAGCAGTGGTTCACAACCTTTTCTGTAACATCGCCCCCTTCTTTAAGTTGACTAACACATATCGCCCCCCTTTAATTTGTATGCTTTCTCCAATTATAATTTGAGTTAAAGTATAACTAATAAAAAAATTTTATAATTTCAATCACTTACTACCATGTGTATAAACATCCAAAGCTGCTTTATCCGGTTACTCTTAAATAAAATCGAAAAAAAGCTTTTTTTTCTATTTTTTTTAAAGAATGAAAGTGAAATAATTAACTAAGATCTTTAAACTCAATTCTGGAAAATTTAAGAGAGTTGACAATAAAAATTAAAGAAAAAAATGAATTTTGAAATTTTCATTCATTTTTCACTTTTTTAATATCAATTATTATTTTTTCAAGATCATACGCAAGTCTTTGTCCAATTTGTCCAAGATGCAAATGTCCCATTGATTTCTTTGTTTGGTGAGGAACTGGATAACAGAACTAACCCTTTTTTTAATTAAATATATTGATGGAACGAGATAGATGAGAAGTAGCTCAACTTCTTACCACAGTTAAGGATCAGTGTAAATAAGTTTTACGCAGGCTAACTCATAACCTCTCTGATTTAAATGAGTTTCGCCTCACTGTCATACTTCAGATCTACAAACTCCGTCTGCAAAGAGTTATCATGGTTATCCACAACCCACAGATTCAAAAAGGAATGGATTGACAATAGAAACAGGAATTTCTAACTTGTCAAATATTCTAATCTTGTATTCTAATCATGTGTTTTTAGCTAAGTGGTATATGTCATTTTGAAGCATAAAATCAGATTAGGCTGCATTCCAAATTTCATTAAAAAATTCAAATTAGAAGTTTATTTAAAATTTAAATAACAAAAAATTTAATCTACATTGAAATAGCATGAAAATTCTATCTTTATTCAATATTTTCACTGTTGCCATTGCTTAAAACTTATGAGAAACTTTATTTAAAATAAAAACTTTTGAAAGAATATTTATTTGCGCGATATAATTCAGTTTGGATTGCTGTAATAGTCATTGAATTTTTTTTTTGTTAAAATAGAGTTCTTTTGATGGTTCATTATACATGTATGAAGAAAGATGCATAGAGAATTCTAACTTGGCATTAAAAAAAATAAGCCAAGTTTCGCTTTCATTACTTTTATGTGCTAAAATAATCTTTATGAGCTAAAAAAGATATAATTTGGAATATTAATTTACTTTTAATATGCATTTCTATAAAAAAAGGGGTGATCCATAATTACCCCATGTGTGATCCATAATTGCCCAAACCCGGGGTAATTCCTGATCACTCAATAATTAAAATAAAACTAATAATAATTAAGTTTTAGGTAAAGTGATTATTTAATTAAATTCTAAATTATTTAAGCTTACTCCATGCAAAATTAAATCTTTCTATCTTTCATACTGTAGAAAAAAATAGGATGTTGTGAGTTTTTGATCCATGATTCCCCCATATGACCCTACATGAAGGCTATTCGTGACGGGCGTCGTAATTTATTAAGTTATTTTGCTACTACATTTTTTTTAGCTAAAATTACCTGTAAGGGATTGAATCCCAGCACCGATAGTTGAAAGCAAGGACCCAATCACGATGACCATCGGATGGGGCCAAGCTAGCAGCGCCACCCCCAGCTCTCCGCCAACACTTTCACCAAATCTTGACAAGGAAGAAAAGTGTAATCATTAACGTGTTATTAATATATTTAGATAGCTTAATTTGTAGAATAATTCAAATTGAAATTCATAAAAACACCTAATTGAATTGAGGGTTTTGAAAATGTAGCCTCTATTAAACCAGTATACCGAAAAAACGTTTAAAATAGTTCATTTTTAAAGTAGGGACCTATCGGAGAAGTACAATTTATTTTGCAAATAACTTGAGGTAAATTAAATCAAAGATTTCGAGCCCAGCACAAAAGAAATCATAAGAATCGTCTATTACTTTTTGAAAAAAATTAGAAAACTACAATGTAAATTTTGGAGTTTTGATTTATCATAGACTTCTCGCACATATTTAACACAAAAACGTGAATATCTTTAAACTTAGAGCTATTTTTTTTTCTTTTTCATATCGATAGTAGAGTTCATCACGATCTTTTATAATTTGGTACTTTTCGTTTTAGACTTCTTTCATTGTTGCCTAATGTTATAAATCTTTGAATTGAGTATTCGCATAATACCATACTGTAAAAGGTAACAAAAATACTTAATTATCCAAGTCGAATTAATGAGGTTTCTAAAAAATATTGGGTAGATATTAATCTGAAATATTAATATATAGATAAAAAATTAAATTTAACTTACTTATCTCGAAGGAAAAGATTGTCATAAGAAGCAGCAAACAAAAAGACTCCGGAACAATCTTTGTTGGTTAAGAATCAATAATTCTTGAAAAAATATTGCAAAATAACAAGTTTACACTCTTAAAACGAACGAGCGATTTTAACTCAGCCTAAGTTAATTTTCACTCCTCCAGTCTAGAAAATGCACTTCTCCTAGAGGAAAGGATCCTTTGTGTGTTAAACCTCCGACAGGATCACTCCAAACGAGTGATTTTAACTCAGTCTGAGTTAATATTCACCCCTTTCCAGTGTCGAAAATGCCCCTCTCCTGTAGGAGTGGATTTCACTCTTTTGTTTTAAGAGTGTACAGTGCATAGCAGATAAAGTTAGCGCTGATATTTTAAAATTTTAAATAATGAAATTAATCAATTATTTTATTTTAATTAAAAAATGAATCTCGAAAACTTTATAGATGAAAAGTATGAAAGATAAGTATATTATGTCATACCTTAAAAAAAGATTTTTTTAAAAAAATTTGATGGTTAAAACGGAATTTAAAAGTTAAGTACCGAAGTCCAGAAATCTTCAAACAAAAAAAAAGCGCTATGTCAATATTATCTACTTCCCCTTTTTCCCTTTTAAATTAAGGTTAAAAATAGCCTTCTAAAATAATCTTCTTCGTAAGCTAAAAATAGCCTTTTTACTGCACTATTTTGGAACTCGCCCCTAGAGAGTTAATATAATTTATTTGGATACTCTAACATTTTACAGAACCTTTTTTTAATTGCTTATCTTCTGAGGGAAAAGCAAACCCAACTTATTACAAACTTGCTTTCACTGCATTACTCTTCAGTTAACAGTTTGGTGAATGTATTTTTAATGTTTTGAGATATAAAATGACGTTTGTTCTATTGTATAAATGACGAATGTTTTAAACTATAATTTTTTTTGTTACTTTTAAAATTTTATCTTTGCAGTGAATTGTTATAAATACTCCTTTATGCTTAACATTTTAAACTTTAATAGAATATAAAATTTATAAGTTTGTACTAATTATATTTACTACTATAATGCATACATTATTTATATGTGTTGCTGTATAAACTGACCCTCCCTATACCTTGTTTTTCTAGAATGAGAGCCTTGAAATCATTTTCTTCCCCTATCCCAGCATGTGGTTTTCTTCGAAACGGCGGCGTGAGCGTGTTTTTTCCCCACCCTACTTGAATTTGAACTGTTTGGATTGTTAATCTCACAACAGAACCTCAAACGCTTTAGTTTTAGAAAAGCGATGCTCTTCTCGTTTTCTAGAAAACCAAGCGAACTGATGGGGGAAGAAAGTCTTTTCGAGGCTCGCATAGTAAATAGACTATAGACAGATAGTTTACATGTCTTTTTTAAGGCCGTTAACCCTTTATAAGGCTGTGGGAAGTATACTTCCCAGCAACTTCATCAATTTTGATTAGTGATGCCATCTCCTGATAACTTCAGAAAACACAAACAAAATTACCAATGCAGGATTCCCATGGACGATACGTTTGAATAGCTCCCAGCGGCCGATGGGAAACATACTTCCCGCCGAAATAAAATGGCCTTAATAATCAAAATGTTAGGTAATGAGCTAAATGAATTTCTTTTATATAAATCAATCTCAATCCCAGAAATACTTTAGCGTAACATCACTAGAAAAAAAATGGCCTTATAAAGGGTTAAATGGGGATTTGAGAATTATTTATTTGTTAAAATGACAAACAGGAAGGATACAGACAAAGGAAGTGGTAAGTTGGGCTGCTAATGTTCCAGCTGGGATAGATTTCTGGGCATCTGCTAAATCACCAGAACGGTTGGATCCAGCCATAATACCTATACAAATTGAAAATATTCATTTTTTAGAGATTTTACAGGGTGGTTACAAAATCGTAGAAATAAGTTCCCTGATATTTCCATGATTTCCCTGATACTTTCACAAAACAATCCCTGATTTTACAATTACCTAGGAAATATGCAATACACACATTTCAATGCAGTACAGAAAATTTAATCGAAACATCGCAGGAATTAAGAGTTTCCGGATCGTGGGTAAGCCTATCTAACTTGTCTACATTTCCGAAAATCTGAGTTTAGAAGAATCACGTGAAAAGAGAATCATGTTATAACATGATTCCTGAGAGAGATTGCTCCTTCCTAAAAGATCGGTCCTTCAGGCAGATTGGATCAACCAGAATATTATTATTATATATATATATATATATATATATATATATAGTTATATATATATATATATATATATATATATATATATATATATATATATTTTATAAAGTGTCCGTTAGTAGTGATCATAAGAACCTAAACCTGCTGTTTAAGTAATCCAAAATGGAAGAAAATTCCTTGATATTTTGCAAAATTTGAAAAATTCTATGAGAATTCCCCGATATTTCCAGAATTAGGAACTTCCCTGGGAATTCCCTGATTTCCAGGTTTTGCAGGTTCTGTTACCACCCTGTAATATATTTACAAGTTTGATGCGTAAGTAAAAAATGACAAAATTTTACCATGTTTCACCAATGTGCAAAAATATTATCCTCCAGCGATTAGTTTAAACAAAAATTTGATGGCTAGTTTATGTTCTCACCCAAAAATAGTCGCACTTCGTAATTTCTCCAAAATATGTCTTGATAATATCTTTCAATGTTATAGATCGCACAGTTTTTTTGATGCGGAACGTGATCTACCGGCTCAAAGTTGCAAATTCTTCCTTAGGCAAGTTAAAAAAAAACTTTTTGTATGGAAAAATTATGCATTGATACTTTAATTCCAAGATTAGTAGTTGGTCGTCATGAGTAATTAAAAAAAAAAGATGATTTCAGACCCAATCTCGATAACCAACATAGTAAACTAGCTTTCATTCCTGAATTTTCTTCGATTGGTGCTGTTTAAACGTAGCGTTCATTCACCATCGAAAAATTAAAAATATTTTTTTTTCATTCAGCATTTATGTTGCCTCTCTAGAATTGTAACTTGGGGCTTTTCAGGATTTTCCTTTAATATTTCATCTTTTAAAAATTTAGGGTAGACCAACCAGTGAATGAACGCTTAAGCACAATTTGTTTTAAGAAAATTCATACATTTTAAAAAATATAGCTTGCAGGTTTATGACAATGTGAACACATCTGCCATTATATGTAAATTCTACAAAAAAAGGAGGCGACTTAATATTGCATTGCTTTGGGTATTTTGGGGGTCCAAATTAAAAGTGGTACAAAAGCCAAGTGAATAAACAGTACTTTTACCAGTGAATGAACACAAAAATGTCCAGTCAATAAATATAATGGATTTTATTAATGCCCAGGACAACCAATCAGATGTCAGATAGCTTCCTACTGGATGAGAGGAAGTCAGTGTTGCCAATCCATCCAGTGGAATGATTTCTAATCCTCACTTTTTTAATGTATTTTCGAACTGTTCATTCACTGGGGCCTGTTCATTCACTAGTCAGTCTACCCTATAATAATAATAATTATTATTATTTTTGAAAAACCACGTCCAATGCCATTACAAACTTAACTTTTATTGACTATTTATGACATCGTTGAATATATTCCGCCACGAGAGAAATCTTCCATTATCGAACTCCTTATCGCGACCCTCATACTTTATGCTTACCTGTACACGAGGGAAAGAAGATGCCTACAAGCAGAGTGAAAGATGTCGATATATCAACCAAGAGTTGATTGTAGGTTCTCTCGCCTTTCGGGTTGGAGTCCTCCGCGTTGTCAGATAGATCAATAACGTCGCCTTTTTCACGGAAGCGAATGGGAATGTTATCTGCAAGGAAAATATAAGGTATAGTCTCTAGGGTAAGTGCATTGTTTTGGGCAGTACTTTCGCGTAATGCATTGTGATTTATTGATGCGTCAAGTTGTGTTAAGTAATTGGATTGAATCATAGTCGCACTAGAGCTAAATGATGACTATTGGAGACAGAGGTGGCATTTAGAACCACAGTAAAGTGACGAGTCGGCACCCAAAGCAACCTTTGAGGTCTGCGGCTTTGAAACTTTTGAGCATATTTAACGTGCACTTCCTCTACAGGGAACTTATGGCTGCAGTCGTCGGAACTTATGGCCGCACAGACCATTTATAAGCCGGCAGTTATTTTGTTAAGGGCGTTAACCTAGGACTACCGGCAAGCGCCCTGCCGACTGGACTTCCTAGTGACTAGTCCCTTGTGTCCATTGTATGGGAACAGTTAAATTAATAATTATTTGTGTTTATACAGAGTATTATATTTTAATAAAATGTAACTGATTGTATAATTATCTCACTGTGAGCGAAGAACTAACGTATTAACCAATGAGTTTTTTTTATATATAATATAAAGTTCATCAATGTGTACAATTCTTAAAAAAATCAGTGAAACATCGGTTTGAAAAGAGCAGTTGCAAATTTTACATTCTTCAAATTATAACTAATTTATAGTTTCCAATTCGTTATTTGGAAACTTTTAATAATGGTAAATTCAATTGGATAAAGCCGCTTATGAAAGGACCGACCCTATAATCTTTAATATGACTTGAAAATGTGAGTTTTTAACTACACTTTTCATATAGGGTCCTACCCATTATTTAAATTTATAGACAATTAAATTTTTAGGTGCTAAAAATTTAACCACTCTCACCCCAAAACACTCCACTGGATAATCCAGGTATAGCTTGTATCAGTTTAGCCTCGTTTGACTCGAAATACTCGTCGCACTGATAGATGGCATCTTCGGTGTTGTTGGTAGTCGAGTTACCAATGGCCGAGCAGTAGGTGTAGAACAGGGAGTTGGTGATGTTTTGTTCTTTGCTGCAAACCACGTCGCCTTTCGAACTTAATATACGGGTTCCTAAGACGCAGAAGCTGTGAAAAGGAAATAAATTCTTAAAATGACTGAAAAAATAAGTTTTTAAATTAGTTTTTAGGGTATTTGGACATAAGTTACATACAAACATGAAATTATAATATACCCGTGCTCTCTTTTTTAAAAAGTTTCTCATAGAAACTATGTACAAAGCCAATTCTTAAAAGGTACGTCAAATATTGTGATTCATAAAAGCCAAAAGTCATGATTTTGAAAGTTCATTTTCTAAAATTTTAATTAACTTTGTTTTCGAATCAAACAAATGTTACTGCTACATATTCAAGTACTAATTTTTTTTACTTTCTGAGGTAATTTGTCTACCTTGGACATATAATTTGTACAGTTTTTACTCAGGAAGTCTAAATAGTATTTTTTTTTATTTGTCACAAAGGCATCCATTCCTTGGCTTTTGAGAATGATATGGAGAAAGCAGCCACTCCAGAACACTAAAAGCAAGTAGATTAGGATTACATAAATTAATTTTTAACATAAGTATACGCGTAAGCGGATATCAAACTCATGCCAAAATATACTCCTTAAATGGAGAGTTAAACTTGTAACCCAATGCCTGGATTGACGTACGTCCTTTTTACCCTGTATGTTGACGAAGACCCTAAAGCAAATCCAAATGATGGATGGGATAATGCAGACCTGGTCAATGGGCGCCAGTCATTCTCGATGGTCAACCCGATGTACTGTTGTGGAAATAAAAACCCCGCAATTCTTGATGTCTATATCTTATGAGGAGTATTGCGTTTTTTTTAAATTTCTTCTACTGTATGATCGTGATCCCGATCATAATTATAAAAATTATTCAAATTTTACAATTTTATTAAAGAAATTAATTAAGGTTAAGAAAGATCTGCCAGGAAATATCTTTCAAATAGAGGGACACCAGCATAATTTAATGTATTACTTGACTCCCTCCTTCCCCTCCATGTTGACGAAGACGCCGACGTAGACGCCAATGATGGAGAGGATGACGCACACGAGTGCGATGGGGGCCAGCTTGCTGACGAAGGCCACCCCGATGTACACCATGATCCCTACGAGGACCAGCAGGATGGTGCCGTAGGTGCGGAAGTTGTGGTACATGATCTCCTGGTCGTCGCGGAAGTCACCGTAGAGGGACAGCTGCGGGGCCAGGTAGTTCTGGAGATAGAAGATAGAAATAGAGGGATTAGAAGTTATCGCTGTTTGCTATACCTTGTCTATTTACTATGCGAGCTTCGAAAACACTTTCTTCCTCCACTCCTTCGCTTGGTTTTCTAGGAAACGTGGGGAGCATTGCTTCTCAAAACCTAACGCGTTTGAGGTTCTGTTGTGAGGTTAACATCTCAATCCTAAGTAGGGTGGGGAAAAAATACGCTCACGTCGCCGTTTCGAAGAAAACCACACGCGGGGTGGGGAAGGAAAACACTTTCGAAGGAAAACGCTTCGGAAAGCGCTCGATTGTGTTCTGGCTAGACAAGGTATAAAGGTTTGAAGAGGTGCGGCCACTGGCATAAAATTGATGAGGCTACTTTAAAATATAGTTTGTTTGACGGATAATTAGAAAAGAATTACATTAATTTATGTGCAACATGAAAATTCGCGTAAGGAGATTTACAATTTATGAAACTTATGCCAAACATATACTCCGCCAAGAGTAAGAGGTCGATGTAACTTGACGTCTAGCTTGACGTCCAGTATTAATTTCTATGTTGACGAAGACTTCCAAAGCACCAAATGATTGATAATATAAATCAGACTAGGGCACTAAGCGCAAGCCAACCGGTCTTGATCCTGCATCCCGGCTCCTTTTGCATGCTAGCCGATTTCAATTGGTAATAACTCAGTCGCGAGGGCTATATTATGTATTTGTGCTGACCGCC
Source organism: Hylyphantes graminicola (assembly GCA_023701765.1). Lineage (NCBI taxonomy): Eukaryota > Metazoa > Arthropoda > Arachnida > Araneae > Linyphiidae > Hylyphantes > Hylyphantes graminicola. The sequence goes on from CM043119.1 coordinate 16,785,012, forward strand.
ACAGCATTCCTTTTGCAGTGAGTCAAATGAGGAATGAATGTGGGATGTTGATTAGAGTTTTAGGACTCTGCTGCCTGCTTTGAATCTCGGGACTTGCTGTGGTCGCAAAAAGGTTGTCAGAAATGCGCCTTTAGATAGCATAGGACTGATGTCTCTATTAAAGAGGTACAGACTGTCTCTGATTTACGGAGCCTCTTGCATGCTATCTCATTAATAAACCGTCTGCTACAATGTAAACCGTCTGCTACAATGTAAACCGTCTGCTACTCGGTCATAAGGGCTAGCATTGTTTTTTTGTGCTAACCGCCACAGGCTTTGCTTCAATGTACTTAAGCTGTGACGACAATTTTTTTAAAGCCTCCAGAGGCCCAGTAAAATTTAGCCTTAGTAAAGTTGCCTGCAACTAGTAGGTGCACAAAATTGCGTCAAATGTAAAAAGAAATCATAGTTTTGTTCGAAGAAACATGAAGAACAATTACTACTGATTGATACACAAATAGAGGGCAAAGTGCCTACATAAAAAGTCCTATTCTGTTGTAGGGGAAAGTGCTCAGCTTTGGGACAGTTGTACCTGGGGACATTGGGAATAACTCGTTTTAGGGAAATCGAAAAAATCCTGTATTTTTAGTGGCAACACTACTAACAAAACTTTATCTTCTCCTGTTAAAAAAGGGTCGCCGAAAGCTAATGGGGGCTTAATAAACGGGATTTATTGATTTCACACATCTTGAGTAACTTTTACTATCATTTTATATTTTGTATTACGTGTCGGTTTAATCTTCTTGTCGGCTCTTCTTAGTACTTCTTAATAAGCCATGTTTAAAGTAATTTTTAATCCTATTTGTGTTTTTTAAAACTTAACACTTTCTTATTACAATGCGTTTAAAAAAATTACCCGATATGCTGTTCCTTGGGACAGTATTTAGGTTGTACCTAGGGACGTCCCTAGGTACAACCAATTTTTCTGCTGCACTGTAAATTGTTGTGTACTGTGCCTGTTACTGTTTCTTTGATTTTCAAATGTCCTTAAGTTCCGATCAGAGGCCTCTGACATGTTTTTCTGTATAACTCGAAGAAATAGGACCACTTTAAAAACACTTTCTACGAAAACAAACCAAGAGAGGCAGAAATCAAAATCTCATTTTAACCGATAATACAGAATTTAAACAGAAAAACGACCAAAAGCAAAAAGAGTCTGCTCCATGTAAAAATAAAGCAAATATACGTTTGAAGGATGTTGAATGGAAGGGTGGAACTCAACTCTTAATTCAACCATAAATATTTGAAAATGATTTGACACTAAATTTGCATAATTAATCCTCAAATAATGATGAACTTCAAGTAGGGGACTTTGTTTCAGTGAGGTTTCTGGGGAAAACAACTGTCAAATATAACTTGACCAATATTATTGAAGTACAGGGTAATGAATTTAATATAGAATAGTTAAAAATATTGAAAATTCGAATAAATTTACTAAAACTGAGAAATATACCGAAAAATTTGAACTCGATGGAGGTGATACAATTCCAAAACTTCCAGCACCAAATGTTGTTAGCCAAGCCACAAGAAGAGGAAAGCAGTTCTTTTCCTACGTCTTTTTGATGGTTATAATCTTGGGTAGATTTAATTGTTATTTCTTTTAGCTTATAAGTTATCTTGCAAATTTGCAAATTATGTTATTGAAAAAAAAAAGCTATTGTTTGAAATAACAACAAACTTACTCTAATTCCAAGTCTTGGGGATTACATTTATTAGTTTTATATAAATAAAAAAAAGCATTTGGTAAGGGTCAATTGGTAAGGGAAATCGTCAATTGTATATAAAACATATTTAGAAATACATTTTAAATCAAGAAAAAGGAACAGTTCGATATTTTTTTTAGAAAAATGTTAAGAGGTTATTCTATACGATGACCAAAAATTTATTTGACTTCTTATTTGAATGACAGAATTGTGTTCTAGCCAATTTGGAACAATGTCCTCAGATACAACGTGCCCTGTCCCCAGGTACATCACTGAAGTCGTACCTGTGGACAGTGGATGTACCTGGAGACATCGTTCCTGTGGGGTTAAATATTAAAGAAAAAAATCTTTAAAAAATACCTTAGTATAGGCAAGATTTTGTTAAAGAAGAATACATAAAAACTTTTAAATAATCGGTTTATAAAAAAACATTAAAATTAAAAATCTAAATCTGTCCCAAACCTCAGCACCTTCCCCTAATTCTGAAATTTGCTCTTGGTAGGCCTATTGGGACAGGAGAAATTATGAAGCTTTTTCATTAATATTTCTTCCTCTAAAGATGTGAAGACCTACCCTCTATGTCATCAACATCAAGCCTTATCTCTACAATATTTGACTGTTTGGGACTCTCTAGAGTGGAAATTTATTTTATCTTCTCGTCATCAATTTCCTATTTTCAACTGATTGGCCCGATTTCGTCCGGTTAGATTGAAAATAAAAATTGACAACAACATAGTTCTTTATTTTTACCCATTTGGCCTAAAAAAATAGATAAGGCCCATGAAACCATGTCGCTCTAAAAACTACCATAAGTCAATTTTATATAACTGTCCCTCAAAATTGTTGACAATGTCAATGATATGAAAAGGGGAAGGAGATAGGCTATAAAAATAAATATAAATTTTTTTCTATCGATGTCTGTCATGATCTTGGTGAGGAAGCAAGCTGCGGGGCAAAAGTGTTAAAATAAGAAATACCACCTTAGATTTGAACCTAGGTTTAAAAAAATCGTAAATTTGCAATTGCTTGAATAGTTTGCTTGCATGATATAAACACAGCAAGTAGGTTTGCTACCGAATCTGTCACTTAAGCCGCTTCCACAAAACATTTGTGCTCAACAAGAAACAAACTACACACCACAGAAAGAAATTCGCCAAACCGGACCTTTAGCTAGTTGTAATTCAAACTATTAAACGTCAAAATTAACTATTTTCACCGTTCGTTCTTCTTTTCAAATTAAAAATAATTCTGACTTTATCGTTTGCTAAATTTATTTGAAGTTCGAAGAATAATGATATATATTTTTAAAAATAAGTGTATTTGAGTCGCCGCAATTTCCCCTTTACATTTCTTGCGAAAATTCAGTTATTATTCATAGTTTGTTAAAATAATTCACAATTCGAAAAATAAATTGGTAAAAAAATATAATCAGAAAAATATAAAATATTAATTTTTGCTTCAAAATGACGCAGCTCACTTTTTTGAGAGACTTATGGTTCGTTCTGTGAAAGTGGGTGACAGACAAGCGGACAGACTGGCAGACGGACGGACTGAACGATTATAATACAGGCGGACTTCCTCTACTTTTTTTCTCTTTTTATACTACAGACGGATAACTTCTACTTCTTACGTTATAAACGTAGTGTGGAAACTGAAAGGGAAATATTTAACTTACCAGAAATATCTCTACGGCTCCTACCAGGTACATGGCGCCTGCTAGAGTCGTGGCTAGGTAGAAGAGCATCCCCACCGCGCCACCGAACTCTGGGCCCAAGGACCGAGATATCATGAAGTAGGAGCCACCCGCTGAAACGCGAAGTGTAGCTTTAGTGTTATACATTTCATAAATTATAATAATTACGTAATATTTATGAAAATAATTCGTAAATTTAGCTTACACTCTTAAAACGAACGAGCGATTTTAACTCCAGTCTGATTGATTTTCACTCCTCCAGTCTGGAGAATGCACTTCCCCGTTTGGAGTGCACTTCCCCGTTTGTGTGTTAAACCTCCGACAGGATCACTCCAAACGAGTGATTTTAACTCAGTCTGAGTTAAAATTCATTCCTTTCCAGTGTCGAAAATGCGCTTCTCCAACTGGAGTGGATTTCACTCTTTTGTTTTAAGAGTGTAGGGTGTTTGAATTATCGTCGCACTAGAGCTACACGAGGGCCATTGTCGAAGGGAATCATAATTTAGAACCACAATTAAGTGACGAGCCGATACCTGAGTAGGCACCCAACGCAACCGTTAAGGGCGACATCGTAAGCAGCGTCGGGACTTAGGAGCATATTTAATGTGCACTTCCTCAACACGGGATGTTATTCGTCGGACATATTTTGGGCTGCACGCTGCACGGGTGTTTTATATGTCGGCAGTTATTTTGGCGAACTCGAACCTGGGACCTTTCGCATGCGAGACGTACGCCTAACCGACTGGGCTCCTCTGCCCCTAGATGAGGGGAATTATTTTATTTATTTACCGCCTGTAAGGGTCAGTGACAGAATTTCTGAAAGTTGTTTTAGATAATTATTTACTTCTTCTATAATAAATAAGTTGAGTTTTATTAGTAAGAAAGCATTTATAATAAATATGGTAATAAACGATTAAAATTCAGCAAAAACTTTATTAAATAAAACAAAACTGTTTCATCATATCTTTCAAAGAGCTTTCAAATGTTCTTAAAAGTATAAAAAAGTTTTAATTAAAACCCTTTATTTATAGCCAAAATTAAACTAAACATCACTAATTGAAAATAACCCAATAACAAATGAGGCTAAAAGATAAAGTATCGTTACAAAAGTAATGGATTCTATATGTTGAATGAATTTACGTTTAAAACATCTTTTATCCATATTTTGTTAAGTTTAAATAAGTTTTACTTTGCAGATAAAAGAAAAATTAATTGCTGCTCTGCGATTTAAAATTAAAAATTCAATAAAAATATAAAAGTGACAAAGTTTTCGTCATATTTCTAATATGCTTGCTGCCACTTCTTGCGCATATAGTACCAGAAATAGCAATAAAGTTTCCAGGTAAATGTACATTTTTAATATGCGGAATTTCTTCAAAACTTAATTATATAGCAGTTACCTTAGCTTTTAAAATTATTATTTAATTTAAGACATTAGACTTACCCGGTACTATACCATTCGTCGCGATAGCACTCAGAGAGATGACTGTTGTAAATGTCTGAAATATGCAAACAGTATATTTGATTGCAGTAAGCATTCCTAAATAGATTAATTATTTTATCTTTATTAGTTTTACTGTTATTCAACTAATATCATTAGTTATTTCCTATTTAATTGATATTATTAGTATAATTGCTTTTTCTTAATATTAAAAGTAGTATAACAATTATGATATTATTTGGTTATCTGGTTAGTTACGGCTGCTCATGAGCAGCCTTAATTAAAAAGCAGTAGTAGGTACTTTTATACTTCGAGGGCGCAAATCTCGCCAAAATGAATCTTTGGCGACAAAATAAATTTTGGAAGGAAACACAGTTACTGGAAAAATGTATATATACAGTTAAAGCTTACCATCGAAAATATTCCGTTTGGCGGTAGTTTTACATTTTTAGGCGACTTTATCGCTTGCATCCCCGTAATGAAAAAGTATACTTATATAAAATTATCATTTATTATTAGAAGTATACCTTATTTTTTCAAAACTGTTACTATAGTTAAACACATAGATTCCTTGCATAGAAGTAACTACCATGGGCGGAGCTATAAAAGGTGCGGATCAATCAGATAAAGACAAAATAAAACGGCTGAAAACATATCTTCATCCGATTGCTCCGGGCGTTTTATAGCTCCGCCCATAGTCGTGGCTTCTGTGCAAAGAAACTGAGTTTAATCTTAGTAATTTTTTTAATAAAAACTTTAATATTTCCAAATGCATCCTTACCACACAGCAGCAAAGAAACACAGTAATGAAACCAACAATGGCACCGGCAGTTCCGACGATCCATACCAGACGAATAAAGAAAATCACGCCAAAAATATTTTGAATGCACGGCAGATACACTCCAGCGATGGTTCCTAGATTAGCTTTCTGAAAAAGATACAAAAACCAGAAAAATTAAAATGTTAGTGCAATAATCGAAAAAAAAAAAGAAAATCTTAAGAGGGAATGGGCGTGCTGAACCGCGGGTCTCCAAAGCAAAGTGCATCAGTGTTAATCTAATGGAGAAAAAATATTTTCTTTGAAAAAAAATCCAATACAGCGGGAGAAATGTGGCAAACAGATTTTTTTATGTGATAAATGTAGCCGACTTACAAATTCCGACAGTTTTAGTTTTTGGAAATTGGTTCAATTATTTTAAAATTTTGAATAAATAATTTTACAAAAAGTATTCGGAGCAATTTTAAAAAGTGGGATTATAGAGACCTGTAAGTTATCTACATTTATGATTAAAAAAACCCCATTCGTAAACATATTTATTACAGCTGGAGAAATGTGGCAAAGAAAATAGTTTTTTTTCTCATTGGATTGACACTGAGGCACTTGAGTTTATAGATCCCCGGTCCAGCGCTCCCATTCCCCATGAAAGATCTCTTATCAAACTTTTTTTATGAGTACTTTTAAACTCTGCTGATTATATTTCCTTTAAAGACATTTTAAGAGGACTTCAGTTTCGATCTTTACAAGAAGTTTATATTTGAAATTTATCGGCTTCCATTTCTGTTATTGCAATGTACTTTAAATTCCATTCTAATTAACTCATGGATTCTTTATTTTAAAGTAGGAGTACAGTATTCAAAAGTACAAAAGAATAATAAATTCTTAAGAGTTCTTTATAGATGCTTCTAAACCCTGCTAAGCACTTACTACTTATCCATTGACGTTTAAGCAGATAGTTATAGAGTGCAGTTGTTTTCTTTTAAGAATGTCGTAATGTAATTGCAAGAAATTGCCCTCAATTTTTTCTAGTTTAAGTTTTATTTCAATTTTCATAATAAAGAGTTGTTAACTCTAAATAAGAGTGGAACAATAGAAAAAAAATGAATACTAAATTTCTAAGAGTCTCTTGCATACATGTAAACTCTGCTGATTATTTTGATTGGTCATCTTAACTTTTGTAGAGTTAATTGGCTTTCCTACAAGAGTTCATAATTACAACAATTTTGTTAATTTTTTTTTACTTTTCAATTTAAGTTTCTTTCAGATTTTTTTATTAAGAATTGCTAACACAAAACAAAAGAGAGGAATAATCTTTAATTAATGAAATAAAGTAAAAATCCTAACAATATTTATAAGTACTTCCCGATTCTGCTGATTGTTCAGGTTGCGCCTCTGAATATTAAGAAAATATTTTTATTATATAGTTGCTCTCCTTCCGAGAATTTTATAATTAAAACACATTAGGTTTTCCCGTACATTTTTAATTAAATTTTGCGAAGAAGATAATCCAAAACCTAATAAGAAATACCATTAAATTTTTTATTAAAATTAACTATTTGTTAACAATTTAATTAAATTTAGTTACATACGTGTGTTGCTGGGAGATCTCCAGGCGAAAGAATGCAAAATTGCGTAGGTAGCGATTAAACGGCTAGATTAATATTCTGCGGTACCATTAATAAAAAAAAGTTTAAACTTGAGTAAGGTGAAATATTTAAAAATATCAATTAAACTACTAAGAATAAGCTATAAGTATAACTATACTTTTAATTAAGTTCTGTTGTCTTTGTTTTACTCCGTATTTTTTTTTAACAAAAATTAATGAATTAAATGTAAACCGCGATCGTTAGAAACACTCATTTTGCGTGATCCTTTTAAACGTTCAATATGATACATTTCCGAAATTAATTTCTTACATGGAGTAAAAAGGATTTGTAAAAAACTAAATTAAAACTAAGGATTGCTAAGTTTTTTAAAGAACATTTTTACTTCCTTCATTGCCATTTTTATAAGAATTATTTTCTGAAGGGTGGGAGGATTGATTTAATAGCTCTGCCCAATGGCTATTGGATTATCTCTTAATTTAGGAGCAACCATATGGCGATATCAAGCTTTCATTTATTTGTATGATATTTTGTTCTGCTATATCCATTCATAATATGGATAAGACGACAGCAGAACCTGCCAAGCTAACCTACTTGACTTAATACCTCAACCAATAAGCACTTTGTCCCTTTTGATTTTAGAATTTGGCAAGGCCTATCCATCAGAATCAGATGTTGTCCATCTCTTGCTTCTGTATCCTTCAGGTGTTCATTCCAGCGACTCCCTATACTAAGTGGCTAGTTCAATTATGGACCCCCAGTTTACAGTAACTGGGTTAAGTAAGCTTGATACCAAATAATTTATCGATCCCGGAGTGAAGAATGGAGGAATTAATCAATATCTCTAGCCATCCGACTCACACCTGAACCCTAAGTCGGCAGTATGATTAGGCGCTGGCGTTCAGTAAAGTTCTAGTGTGTCAACTCAAGTCTTACCAACAAGTGGTAGCGCTGTGAACTTAGCTCATTCGAAGTACTGTATAAACTGCGAAGCAGTTAATGATTTGGTTTGGTTTGAAATAATCGTCGCACTAGAGCTACACGAGAAGCAGTTAATGAATTCACTCACTTTTTACTTTCATTTTCGCTAAAACCCTTGATTGGTATTCTAATAACTCCAACAAGCCAGTTTTTTTACTCTTTGTTAAGCTTGTTTAAAGTTTCTATGATGTTTGATAAATCCAAATTTTTTATTTATAACCAAGAGTTATCATTTCAAGAGTAGACATACAGTTAAGTTGCTGGGGAGGAAAAGTTAGTCGCACCAAATATCGGTGACTCTCCCAACTCTATACAGGTGTCAAGACATGTTAACTACCACACTATTTAATTCAAATGATTTATTAATTATATTGTAAATGATACTCTCATTTACAATTAATTAATAATTATATAATTAATTAAAAATAGTAATTATATTGTAAATGATACTCTCATTTATAGTATTTTGAGTGTCAGAGGTCTAATGTGGCTGTACAGTGTACATACCTTGGGAGCGGCTTTGCCTTCCTTGCCCTCTTCCTCGACAGTCGGGATGGCCACATCGTAGTTGGCCAGCGTGCTGAGGAGGCTGGCCACTTGAGGTCTCTCGGCCATCTCATCCTGATAGAATAAAAGAATATGCATGGTTAGGAGAGAATTCAGAAAAAAAAAATAACAGGAATTTCAACGATTTCCAGTTTTTCCGAACACCGTTGAATGGGGTTAGCTTTGTCTCAAACCTAAAACCTTAGTTCTGACTTTTTCCTAATTTTTTTCACTTTGGTCAATGCAGAGTTACCACTCATTGACAAAGGCAAACACATTTTTAAAGAGTGCATTTAATGAAACTTTATTAGCTCAAAAAGCTTTGACCAAAGTTATCTTTCAAGACCAAGTTATTTTAAAACTGTTAAATTGCACTGTTAAAAAAACTTTCTGAATATATTTGATTTTTGATTAATTTTTTAAATGGATAGATAGGTTTGGATGAACGTTTTACTGTTTGATCTATGATCAAGTGGAAATCTATTTTTCATATAAAATACACATTGTTTAAACCTAAGTTAAAAAAAACTATGCACACTTACGCTGTATAAGTACAAGTTCTTGTCGAAAGTTCCAGCCTCTTTGTTAGCATGATCATCAGATGGGTTTCCATCTCCTATAATAAAAAAATATATTAATTAGTTTTAATCTAAAAAAATGACTTTTTGTGTGTGCGAAGTTTATATTATATTACATTAAAAAAGAATGTAGAACCAGGTTATTACTGTATTTTGTTAATGCTGATTTGATTAAACTTTTTTTGATTACAAATGTTTTAGAGCCATATTTCGGTATTTTTAAAAGAGCTTCGGTATTTTTTAAAATATTCAAATGATTTGATTGGAGTTTGGCAAAAAAAGCTTTGAAATAATGCTAAAATTATTTTCTAGTAATTAATCGTAAGGGAATAATGAATACAATTTCTTTTCAATATTTGCATTTTATTTAAAATGTAAATTCTTAGCTGTGAAATTGTAAACATTAATATCATACAAAGCATTTACTTTGGATTAACTTTTATCGATCTTAGAACTTTGAAAAAGAAAAGCAATTCCAACACACTTTGAAAATATGTCTAACACTACCCGAAATAATTAACATGGGAATGAACACGACCGAGCATAATTAACATGGAAAATATGAAAAAATTAACGGAGTAGCATAACTTCCAACTTTCTGCGACATAAAAGGAACAAGAACTAAAATTATTAGCTCTGGCATTTAATGGAGCGCTTGGAGAATGGTTTGCGTAATTAGATTCTAAATATATCCTTGTAGGCTTTTTTTAATCTTAAAAATAACTCAGATATAAAATTGTAAACGTTATTTATTTTACGCAACATTTATTTTGTAGGAATATCTTTTATTGATCTTGGAGTAAGTGAAATAGTTAAGATTCGCTTCAAGAAAATATTTAAAAAGAACTAAAAGTAAAAATAGTAAACAAAGTATTACAACTTCACTCTTGTATAAAATGTAACACATATAAAGCTATATGGATAGCGCTCCGTGGAATTTTGTACGGGGTCAGATTTTATGTTTGTTAATGTCCTTTTTCCTTTTTCTTTAACCCATGAGTAGAACTTTATTTTTAAAAATCTATTTTGGAAATTCGTCAGTAAAGTATATGTACAAAAATGGATTGCTTTATACAATTTAATTAATATTTTATTATTATGGTCGATTTTTTTTGCCGCCATTTTTCATTATTTGTCATCCGAAAGTACAATTACACTTGTAAATTCTAAATCAATTGGTTGATTCAATATAAAATGTGTGATAAAGGAATCTTCACTCTTTTACAAAAATTATGGATTATTTTCAAAAAAGCATATTTTAGATTAAAAAAAATACGAATCTTCAAAGATGAGAAATAGTTGTCATTTGATTTTTAATGTTTTTAAAGTGCCCAGAAAAATTAACAATAAGAATAGAGGCCGAAAGATTAAAACTTTACACTTTCTTTTAATATGAAAACAACAATTGTGGAATTTTAACATTGAGCCGTGATGTTGTACGTAATCAAAATATAAATTGTTTCCCGAGTTTTTCTCAGGTTTCCTTTTTATTTACGTACAACAGTTGGTAACGAAATAGTAAGCTATTGGACGAATTTCATACTTTAAATAATTTTTTATTTAAACTATAAACACGAGGAATAATTGCAATTTTCTTTAAATAAATGCTTTCAAAACGCCCAGACCAATTAGCATAGAATATAATTAATTTATTTTTATTAAGACTTCACACTTTTGTACGAAGTGAAACGACACGAAAGAAAATCATTTGCTTTGAAAATCATTTGCTAATGGAGCAAGCCTTGGAATTTTGTGCATAATTAGATCTTAGACATTCATAAATTAGTTTGAAAGAGACGTAAATCATGCATTTTATTTTAATTAGCGAAATTATATATTTTATTTTAATTAGGGATAATGAATTGAATATAGTTATTGTTTATGGGTTTATAGAGAGAGTTTATTTATAAGACTTTGAATCTTGATGGCTATAATAAAGTTGTATAAAAGATGAAATGTGAAAAAGGGGACATAGCAGCCAGAGAGGAGTTGAGTTGAATTATCGTCGCATTAGAGTTACACGAGGGAAATTGGGCGTCATAATTTAGAACCACAAAATTTCACTCACATAGAAGTGACCAGCCTACGCATGAGCAGGCACTCAACGCAATTGTTAATCCTTTACTTTCTAAAACGGCCCAGATGGCCGTACTTGTAAGGATTTCATAATGCTATTCCTATATAAAAATTTACACGGTACCAAAAATCTTATGTAGAGAAAGTGTAAAAGGTGACATGGCACACGACGTCGGGACTGAAGCATAATTAACGGGTTATTAAAACAAACACTAGGCCCAAACCTGTAACCTTTAAGGTAAAAGCCTTACCGACCGGGCTCCCTAGCCCACTGCGGAAAACCAGAAATTTAATTAAGACATGCAAGTACAAATTTTACAATTGTATTTGTAGAATTGTTTCCTGCCATAGTATACGACATTCTACGTTAGAGCCATTGCAAATTACAACATTTATTAAACCACTCCATGTATATTGGTAAGAAATATACCAAACATCATGAAAAATATTTTATACATCATAGGTTTTAAGCTTTATTATAAATTGCATGCAAATGTATACTTTCAATTTCAGAAAAGCTAAAACTATAATTTTGTCAGCCCAACACAACGGTATGTTCTTTGAAATTTCCTACATAACAATTTCCAAAAGATTTTTTCTATTTCTAGTATGTAATTACGGCAAGCGTAACACAAAAAGAAGAAAGCATGAGTTATGGAAGTAGTATTGTCTGAGAAATGGTAAAAATTATGGTTATTTTAAGCAAACGAAACGTCTTTTGTTTTTGGACTTGAACAATTGAGTTTCAGTTTTTAGAAAGACATAACAAATGGGTTTTCGTAAAGTTTGTTTTGCAGTTTGTAAATTGCTTGTCACAATCTTTGAAAGTAATGATAAAATTAAATTAGGTACAAGTATTTAATTTATTCAAATAAATTGTGTAAAATATTTTTCGTATGTGCAAAAATACCCTTCAGAATGTTCCATGAATTAAATACAGCTTATCTAGATAAAACTAATGTTTTTCAACTAAAAAGTTCTAAAATATTAAATTTTATAGCTGGAATATTCCATAAATTAAATATAGATTATTTTGAAAAATATTATTTGCTAATTGGACAGTGTACACATATTTAAATTTATAATGCTCTAATAGTTTTTAAATAAGGAAACGAAACACCAATTGCATACACTTTTTGAACTATTTTTTTGTTAAAAAAGTTTATTTCATTATATTTGTAAAAGAATTTGATATAAATATGGAAACTATTTGTAGAGCTCTTTCGTTTAGAGAAGTTATGTTTGTTTATTTAATAAAATAGATGTCAAAGCTGATGTATATATTTACAAAATGTGTGACAAAAATGCACGAGGTGATGTTCTTTTTACTATTATTAGTTTTTTATACATGTTTTATGAAGTTTACTTATGAAAATTTAAGTGGATATTTGCGCATAGTTTCTCGAGAAATACTGAAGTTTATGTACAAAGACTGATCAAAAAATAATATTAAGATTATTTATAATTTACATTATCCTCTTGTGACCTAAGTTCCCATTTGAGGACATTTTTTAAAACCTCCCCACAAACAATTAACACTTTAATTAGTTCCGGAATTGACCTGGTCCGATAAAAGAAGATTCGACTTTGATTACAGGTATTAGTCTTTTATTTCTACAAAAAATGAAGTTGAACGCGCGCGAGGTTCAATACGATATTAGAGTTCTTAAAAAAATTATTAATTTTTTTCCAAAATAAAAAAGTTATTTAATAGTTAATTTTCAAGGCATTTTGCATTAAAAACAATTTTAAAACAAACTGTTAACTACAAATAAGTGATACGGCCTTTTTGGTTGCATTTATTGCACAAAAATGTGTATTTTTTGAGTTTAAGGCGCGTTCCTTAGTAGTTATTAAACGTATTTTTAAAAACAAAAACAAATTCTTTGAAAAATATTTTTTTAGCATATATTTGTATGAAAAGTATATTTAGATGAGAATATACGTGTTGGATTTTGCTCGGGTCTTAAGAGGTTAAATTCAAATTCCTTATTCGTTAATAACGTCTTATCTATTTCAAAATTTAATTTGAAGTAACTTTTCTATACTTTTTATCAAAAAACTATTTTACAGCACCTTTAACCGTAAACTAACCAAAGATTTCAATTTCGAATCCCGAAACCTTCAGGCAATCGACTAACGAGCATTTTCGTCCCACATTTGTAAAGCAGTTTCCTAGATCATTAAGCGAAGAAAACTTAGTAAAACTTCTATACTGTAACATCCCCCTACCAAAGTCCAATAAATCAATATATAAAGAGGGATTTTACAGAGTTTTATTGATCAGAATGGCGTATTTCATGTGAAATTCAGAATATTAATTATGTCTGCAAATCCTCTTATGTGCTTGGCAAGTTATTGGTCAAGATCCAATTATGTCATAAAGGCATTCGTCTGGGCTATGACGCAGTTTTTAAATATTTGATTGGTTACTCGGTGACGATAAGGATTTAAATCTTGGGATTTATTACGTAATGACATAGAAAATTAGATGCCAATTACTAATTGGACGAAATATTGCAGTGACTTAAAATTTTTCTGATGGTTTATTAATTTTTTTTTAAATATTTTTCAAATGCTTTTATATAATGAAGAAAGGTATCTTTTAATTTAACTAAACCAGTTTAATTCAAAAATTGACTACTTTTAGATTTTAAAGAAAAGCACCAAGTAAAATTATTTCTATTTGTGTAGGAAAATATTTTTAATATGTATAATTAATTGAAGAGTGCAGTGGAAAAACGTGCTAAGTGAAGCGTTTGAAATTTTTTTGGATCGTTGTGTCAATGAACATGCTATTCCATGCTTTAAAGTTTATGAAAAGTATGAATCTTTTTAAGTATATTTTTTAACCTTTTGTAAGTACCGTTTTTAACGCATCTAAACTCAAACGTAAAAATTTAAAGCTCAATTTCTTGTTTTCACTTTTTTTTTCACCTAACACGTTCTTCTACTAAGATATTCAATTCAAACATAAATAATTTTTTAATGTTTATAAAAGATCAAAAGAGTAACTAACAAAAAGTTATATATTTTTTACCTTTTAAAGTTTATTTTAATATGACGTATTATTAAAAATCTAAGCGATTTTTCTTTCAAACATTTTTAGTATTCTTTTCTTTACTATAACGATGTTATTTTTATTTTAGCTTATAAATAAAAATGTAGTTTTATTCTTTCCTAGGTTTCTAAAGTAAAGAAAAAAATATGTCAGTTGATTAAATTTTTAAGTTAAAATAGGGTTTTATTTTACTAATTTCTTTTAAGCATGAGGAAAAAAAAGATTGGTTACAAAACAAGATTTAAATTATAAATATTAAATTGAGTTTCAAGACTTTTTAAGGAACATAAAGCTTTCAGATACTAATGAATAAATTAAGATTGTTTCCCAAGTTTCGAAAATTGTTAATTGAAAATTGTAATCAATTTCTGTTCATTTCTGCCGAAAAAACGTATCAACTGTTATTTTTTGTTTCGTGAAAAACTTTTTTTAATTAAAGAATGGGAAAACATATAATTTTTTTTGTTTAATGCAATTTTCAAATCTTGTAATTACGTAAAATGTTAATAGTTATTGCAATTAGAATTATTTCTCATTGGATATTTTTTTAATCTTTTTATTATATTTTTTTGTACGATTAATGTTTAACTCAGTTTTTCCATTACTCACTGCTGTTTTACAACATGTATTCGTAACCTAAAAAAACCCTCCTGACCTTTTATGTGATCATAAAATTTTTCACAATAGATATGAAGTTCAGATTTGTATTTAGTGACATTATATACACAAATTATAGGGGGGAAATATATACTTATTTTTTAATATCTACTACCAATAATGGTTGTAGTAAACTAAGTAATTTTAGTGAAATATCTACTACCAATAATGGTTGTTAATTGTTTTATTAAAATTAATGAAATGACATTTTTTAAGTAAGAAAAATTATGAGACTGGCTGTTTGGGCATTTTATCTCGTCTTATATATTTACATCATTCTAAAATCAGAACAAATTATGTAAATTCATTTTAAAGGCATATTTTTATTTAAAACCGGTGAAATTAAAATTGGTGCTTTGAACATGACATGCATTTTTTAAATTAAAATAATTTGAAATTATATTTTTGAATGAATTTTTTTTCAAGCAGGATAAATAATTGTGTTTTATATGGAATAGCTTTTTTAATGGTAAATTATCCGAATTTCTTGTATTTTTTGAAACCATAAGGTTTAAAGTAGAATTACTTTTTAAGTGATAGTAAAATCCAAAATAACTTTTTGTTATAATATCACTACCAATGATTAGTTTAAAAAACAATATACATAAACAGACTTTTCGCCGAAGCAATACTTTCGAGGAGTTTTATAAGGTGTTTAAAAACTAATTACCATTTTAAAATCCTCTACATTCCTGTGCAAGTTTCACGATTCATTTTCAAGTCAATTTCTTATTTTATGACGATAGTAAAATAATTTACGGATATTTTGCTCAAAAATTCAAACAAAATACTACTTAAAACTTCATTGAAAATTAAAAGACTTCAATCTTGCAACCCTTAATTTCCCCCATTAAATCCAGCATGATATACCGTTATGTTTTGAAAGCTCTGTCTCTTTTATAAACTGCATAAAGGACAAAGATCAATTAAGGGGGCAATCTACTATAAAAGATCTTTGTTGGAATTTAATGATTTTCTTGGTCATTAGGAAGGGTTATAAGGGCCTTAAAGTCTTAAATGAGAAAAGAGGGTAGAATGAATAAGGTTTAAGGGTTGAAGGATTTTAAAAGTTTGAATTTAACGAGTTATTTTTTATTGCCTTTCGTATTTTCAGTGAGCTTCTCTAATAGGAAATTTAGTATTGAAAAATGCAAATTAGTTAAATTTAAATTCCGGGATTCTCAAGTACATCCTTTTTTTATAAACTATATTAAATTTAAACAAAGTTCTCCAGTAGTTATAAGACTGAGGATGTTGCAGTTACTTTGAGACTTCATATTTTATATATTTAGATTTTTACAGAGCAATGTAAAGTATATTCCTGAAACTCAATTCAAAATATAACTAAAGTTTATTGGTTAATAAAGTTTGGGTTCCTTTGATTTTTGTAATATATTTGGAAATAATCGATATAATTTGTTTTTATCATTAAGGCGGAAAAAAATAAGATTTTCTTTCAAATAGAGCTGAAATTACTTTCTAAATTATCAACAATGCGCAATTTGAACATGGAAATTTAATTAATTGAAAGTTGAGTTATTATATAATAATTATCTAAATTGTACTTTATTTTGTTGAAACATTTCAAATTATCAATAGTTTTAGCTTAAGCATTATTTCATTTTCGTGCTGAATACTTTCTTTAATTAAATTGTTTTTAATTATACAATTTCAACAATATTGCAGTTAACTATATTGTAAATTTGTGTTCGATTATTTTAAATTGTCTTTGTTTCGTATCATTAGTTTAATATAATTATTAAACTAATGAGAAAGAGAAGAAAATTAAGAATTATTAAGTAATTATTTTTAAGTATTCGAGTAACAATATATTTGCATGAGTTTCGATTTTTTGAAAAAAAGCTTAGCAATAAGTGAATATTTTTTTGCTGAAAGGGCACAAGCCAACACAGTTAAAGTTGTAACTTACACCGATTCAACAAAACATTTTAAAATTTAAAATGATCGTATGAATTAAAAAGCTTTTCATATTAAGTATCTGTGAAGGAGTTTCAAGATGTTTTAGCTAGCCTGATTAAACTTATCTATAGATTTAAGTTTAATAAAATAAAATATTTGCTTATAAATTTACTTTTTCACAAAATATTAATTAGATTTAGGTTTCTATCAAAATTTTAAAAGTATTACGAAGTAATTATGCATACATTTTTTTATTATTTTGTATAATACTAGTTCATAACAATATTGAAGTATTAGATAAAATGATGAAGCACACTGCTTAAAATACAATTATTAAAAACACAATACTACAAATTTTATTTTTGAAAGAAGAAATGATTTGAAGTGAATCACACAAATATATATGCATACATACAAATTTATATCCACGAAACACGTATACAATTGTAATAATTTGACTTGTAGAGAAAAACATACATGCAAACTAATTGAATGTTAAATGTGTATAATTAATTCACTGGCAAATAAAAATTTCATAATGTTTTCTTACTTTGACAGGTAACTTATTTGTACAACTCCCATTTTAAAAAAAAATATTTTGACATCTTTTTTAATTAATTTCGGAAACTTCTTAATTTAATTATTTGCAGTAATGAGTAAATAAGTTACTTTTGAATTTTTACGTTATAATTTATTCTAGTTTATTTACCTCAATCAAGTTAAATGTACAATAAACAAATATCTCGATATTTGAGATTCAACAAATTTTTTTCTTTGGATGCAAATTTCAAATAAGTAAAAAATATATCCATGCCATTAATTTAAAACTGGTTTTAAAGGTATATAATTGCAATTAAATTTAAAATAAGTTCAAAGAAAAATTTCTCTTGTCTCAAAATAAATGAAAACTTTTCTAGGAACTTTAAAATTAAAAAGTACTGCTCAAGTAAGAACATTCCTAAAAACAATTACTAAGCTCTTTTAGGAAATGGAAAACAATAAACATTCATTACCAAACGTAAACTCGAAAAACAAAAAAAAACTTTACCAGTATTCGAGACTATAATCTTTCATTTGGAAAAAAATAAATTCGAAACCGCCATCTCGTTAGTTTGAAATAGGGTAGTTTTTACTTATATATTGGTCTTTCTCTTACTTTAACTTCTTTAAAATACTTAAAATAACAGCTCGTTTCTCTATGTCACAAAACGGGCTTTCTATTTCTTGCGATTCAGAAATAAAATCCCTTTCTTAACGGTTGACTGCCCATCTTAATGGGAAAATAGTTTTCTTATGGAAAAACAGTTTGTGGATTTTTTTTATACATCAGCCACTTTTTTCAAAAAATTTTGTAAGGTATTATGCAGGCTTAAAAATAAAAACATAAATTAATTTATGAATAGATTTTAGAAATAGCCACATTAAATAGTTTATAATCAAAATTAGTATTTTAAATTCAAAAAAGTAATTGCATTTAAAAAATATTTTTCGGCTTTGAATGCATTGACATTATATAACTGCTTTTGGTTTACTTAGAAGATTAATCGAAATTATTCTATTTACACCAGATTTAACGAGTAAAATAATTTTCTTTCTAAAAAGCCTTTTCAAACGTCAAGTTTTGCAATGTTATAAAATCCAACAGCTCCTTACTCATTTTTATTATAATTTAGTCAATAAATGTAATTAACTAGTTAATTACATTTATTAACTAACTTAAACTAAACTATAAATAAATAGAATATTTAAACTTTTTGTTTTGCAACAAATTTTTATTTGCATTGCAAAATATGTTATTTAGCAGATGCTTATTCTTTTGCTTAAATAGTTAACTGTTAAACCCTGGCTATAATATTGAATTAATATATTATTTGTGTCAGATAGTAATGCAAATAAAAGATAAATATCGAAGCTTTTAAACACATTCAATTCCCGAAAACGAAGTCATCTTCTTTTGATTTTTAATTCTATATAGTTTCATATACTAATTTGAAATGCCTTTCAGCACAACTGAATATTCGCCAGAAGATGTTGACATAAATATAAATTTCTCATACCAGCCTTTTCAATAAAAGTTTAGAATTTCAATTATTAATATCAATATTGTGGTGTCGATAATAAATTAATTTTAGTGAGATCGACGAAGCCTTCGACCAAATGTGAGATATCTTTTGATAATTTACGCCTTGCCTACTCAAAATAGAGAGGATAGGTCTTAAAATATTTATAAGTATTTTGTATCAATCAGATAAACTTTATATCAGCTCGTAATAAGACTCCCTACACATTTTTTCCGGTTTTGTTAGTGATTTTAAAACCGGTTTCAAAAATCATTTTACATGGGTTCAGAATATTCGCCGAAAGAAAGTTACAAAAAAAAAAAAATAGTTCCACAAATTACCAATGTTAAAGAATTGATTAATTTTCTTGTATTTATTCCCAGACATGAAAATACTAAAATAACCTTACAGAAACAAGTATTTGAAAAACTTTCGAAAAAGTCATCCGGCAAAGTCGGCAAAATAAAACCTATTATTTTCTTTCAAAGAAAATAATGATAAAATAGAAAAGTTCAAAATAAAAATAAAAACAATAGAGTACGTTCTATTTTTTTTTAAATCGGATTTTGGTTCCTGTACCTAAAATAATCATCTTTATTTCGAATTTCTTTTTATGGAGCATCCAGATGTGAAATTACAAAAATATATAAAAAAAATATACGCAATGGATGGAAAGTTAAAAAAATATGTGGTAGTAGGTATTAATGTATAGTTACGACAACTAGTTGTTTTAGCGGGAATTTCGATATAGAATTACAATGGAAGTGGATATTTGTATATATTCTGGGATAATTTTTAAAAAAATATATATATTTAAGTTTAAGAATTGGTTGCATTTACATATAAGTTTTTTTAATAACTTACTTAACGATTTTTTATATATTTTAAATATTTTCATCACTGCACGAATGTTCGAAGTTTAAATATTTTTTTTTTTGGTTTTCCAAAATGAAGTTTTATTTAAATAAAATATAAATTGTATGGCAAATATTGAAAATTGCGACCGTCATTAAAATGAAACCGGAGAAAATATCCCCTCCTCTGCTAAAAATATTTGAACTTTAACTAGATATTTATCATTCATGTCAAAGCGTACAAAAAAATAATAACGCCACTTCTTAAGTACTTTTAAAAGGTTAATTCTATTTTATTTAGTTCATTTTTCAGTTTTGTCTGAATCAAGGTTGCACTAGAGCTACACGAGGGGGATTACTTGCTGATATTGATGTTTAGTGACTGAGGTAAATTACATATTCGTTTTTTTTTCAGTTATCTTTGTTAAGACAAACTGAATTCGAATATATGATATCGATAAGAATAATTAGAAAGGAGTAAAGAAAATTTGAGATGGAAAAATTAGTCCGTCTAGGTCCTCTCTAAAGTCACTCAACCGTTATAGGCGACATCATACGCAGCGTTAGGACTTTGTAGGATATTTTACGTGCACCTCCTTACACGGGGTATTATTCGTCAGACATTTTTGGCTGCACGGGCCGTTTATAGGTCGGCAGATATTTTGGCGATGCCCGGACCCGAACCGTGTGGTGTGAATTGCAGGCCATAACGCTAGCAGTCCGCGCGTTGTAACTAGTGCGGGTTCGATTCTGAATTGAACGTAACTATTCTGTAACTATTCGGGTTCTCGCCTTTGTCCTGGGTGTACTTCCTTTCTCAGAATTAGAATTATAAATTAACTAACACTTTTGCCACTTTATTCGGGCTCCTTAGTGATCCATGGCTGTCGATGGCAGTTCAGTGCGAGTCGTTCCTCTATCCTACTATAGAACTCTTTGCCATCAACTTAATAGAGCCAATATCTCTAGCAACTTTAGTAACCTTTCATAGACACAAAATATTCCTTCACAAAGAGAAGACCAGCTCTACCCAACAAACAGACTACCACAAAACAAAAGTCCTTCCTCAAATAAAACCGAAAAGGCATAGAATCAACACCACGAAAAACTTCTATCTCTTTCTTATTGCAAGCCCTATCTTCTTAGTTTTTTTTGTCTTCCTTGGATGGCTCATTTATTCCGTCATAAAAGAAGTCGTATAAGAAGGCGTCGAGGATCTTGGGGACTTGCTGTCTATTGGGGGCGAATCGGGGAGGTTAAATAGGGGGCAGATGCTGTCGAGAAGAAAATAATGCAGAGCTGGTTTGCAAAATGAAGCCATGATCGATTTATTTATACACCCAAAGACAGGGCCGTATTTCTAAATAGGCTAAGTAGGTTGTAAGCCTAGAGCGGCGAATATTTTGGGGGCGGCAAATTTTACTACCAATTAAAGCTGATTTCAGCATAAAAAATTATATAATTTACATAATGCGTACACCGTAAACGTCTATAGTACTTGCCTTTCACCCGGATTTCGTAGTTGAAAGACAAATAGTACAGTTTAAAGAAATTAGCCTATTTCAATTTCAATTTAGGCGTAAAGGAACACAGATGATTCTAGTATGTGTATCTATTTTAAACAACATATACCATCTTATTTTACAGCTGACCATCTACCTTTCCCCGAATCTGGAGAATATTGTGACTGGTACGGCATTCCGGCCCTGCCCAAAGAAACTTCAGTACTTTTCAATTTCGTGGCTGCAGTAGCGGATCCCGGCGGTGGAAAAAAGGGGCTTTTAGTCCCCTTGAAAGTAAAACTATCTTGCACTAGATAAATGGAATTTCAACAAAAAACGTCAATGAATTTTATTTGATTTTAATACATTATTAAGCTTCAACAATGAAAAGAGTTGATAATATGCCGTAACCCGCCGCGCCTGAAAATCCCGATTTCGGAAAAACATCGAAAAAAGATTCTGGATTAAAAAAAAAACTCAAACTGCCACATTGCGGTTGCAAGAGATAAATTCTCCCAGAATGTATCAACACCTGTCAATTAAAATATTTCCAATGGTAACCCCCTTAACTGTGTATACTGTGGTCCTTCAACTGTGTTTTGTCGCCAAAAATTCCGTTTGTGACAACGTTTCCGTCTGGCGAGATTTGCGCCAGCGAAATAAAAAAGTACCCAAACTTCTTGACAAATGTATTTGGCGTTAATTTAAAGAGGATTAACTGCTACAATAAAACAAGCTTACAATAAACTTTATTTCAATCAAAAATGTAAGAGTTTTAAAAATTTGCCCGAAAATCGTCATTATTTGTGTTTAAAAAGTTAAAATATAGCATTTTGCTTCAAACTGAGAGGCTTGGTTAAGTTCGCTGTGTATACATCGTCACGACTAAAATCATAAAATACTAGGGGGCAGAGTCCCCTGCTCGCTACCGCTCGCCAACCCCCAGAATTGCTACGCAATTCCTTTTTGTTTGCTCCGCAAACAAACATGCAAGTCTAAGATATTTTAGCAAAAGGGTCCTCACCAGCGGGGAGAGTGCGCAAGACGAAAAAGGGAAGATGCATCGGCTTCGGCTGTTTTTACGATGCGTGGCCTGAAACTCAAGACCGATGCCAACAGTTGAAAAATAAGCTAGTTTTCGTAGGACTGCTCCAGGGCATCACGTAGCTCTAGCGCTAAGCAACGGTCTCCCCCAAAACCACGGGACGCAACCTGAAGCAGCCCCTGCACAAAACAAGCACACCGCCACACTTACTTTCAGCGTTTCCGACGTTTCTGATTGGCTGAAGCCGCGTAAGTCACGTGGCTTTTAAGCGTCCGTCAATTACAATTTTATATTATATAGAGACACGCACACTTCAATATGCTGGAGTGCATAAAATCGACTGGCGACTTTTATACTTTTCTCGCCAAGCATTTCCATCTTCTTTAACCTCTAGGGGGCAAATTGAGAAAAGCTTCAAGATGAAGACTTTCTTTTCTATCTTTTGTCATTTTACCACTGTTTGTTCTGCAGATTTAAATTTCAGATTTTTTAGATAGTTGTTTTTTGATGTCTTGATCCTTTGGGACTGCATAGGGTTTTGCATTTCATTTCAATATCGAAATATTATGGAAAGTATGTGTTTGTTTGTAATATAAAATCTTTGAAATAGATATATTTGAGTTTAAGGATTGGTTGCATTTACATATAGTTTTTTTTATTACAACCAAAATATTTTATCCAATGCTTCATACATTTAAATTGAATTAGTTTTCAATATTTTCATCACTGTACGAATGTTCGACCTTTTAATAAATTTCTTGTGGTTATCATTAAGTTGAAGAGGTTTCATAAAGTTGAAGTTTTTTAAAATAAAATGTCAAATTGTTTGACAAATATTAAAAAATGTGACATTTATTAAAATGAAACCGGCGAAAATAATATTTCTGCTGAAAATATATAACTTAATTACATATTTACCTTTGATAGCAAAACGTAAAAATAAGAACCCCATTTCTTGAGTAATTTTAATTTTTTCTATTTTATTTAGAAGAAACTAAAATAAAAGAACTTATGTCCTTCCATTCTAGAAATTCTATTCAAGCGTAGCTCATTACCTCAAAATTCTTCTCCATTTTTAGCTGCTTGTTCAGATACTTTTTAAATCAATTCCGTTGCTTGAAATTCTGAATTACCTAACTTGTATAGCCAAATATAGAAAGAGCTAATGTTTATAAAAAGGTTTCCATACTATCTTCTTTCTTTATTGAAATGTTGAACGAAATAGTTCAGAGGGAAATTTTTCCATGGATCTGAGCCTGTTTTGCATTTAATGATTCACCTTTGAAGGTTCCGAAATGTCTTTAATACAATGCAAATGAGACAATGTACTTGCATTGACGTTCGAACGTCCAAATACCTCTTTAAATATAAAATAGCCGAAGTTGAATAATTGCAGACCATGTTGGAGGAGTGCTTCAAACATTAATTTTTAATTGAAATAAATGTCAATAGCCTTGCAATGTATAAATTGAAACACTACATATTTACTTCCCGTTTAACTTTTTTGTTGCAACAAATATTCCAATTCCTTAATTAACTTCCCTCTAGCGTTATTCTTAATTGACAGGGGTGTCCCAAAATGGACTACCTGTTTTTAAAAATTAATTAAAAAAATGGATAAAGATATTAACACAATTTTTGCAGAAAAAAAGGAGTCATGCCTGGAATTTGATATGGAACACTTTATTATGTTATTTATGTTTATTACGTTATTATGTTATTACAAATTATTATGTTCAATTTAACCAACAGAGAGCGCTGCAGTACCATGAGTTGGCTGCATGAAAAAATTAGACATGCGTATACACCGAAAAGGACACATGGTCGGAAGTGTTCAGTCTACAGTTCTTTCATACAGCCAACACATGGTTTTGCAGCGCTCTCTGTCGGTTAAATTGAAAATAATAAAGTGTAATAACACAATAACCTAATAAGCATAACTAGCATAATAAAGTGTTCCACAATCAAATTCCAGACATGACACATTCGTTTTCTGTAGGAATTGTGTTAATGTCTCTATCCATTTTTTTCATTAATTTTTAAAAACAGGTAGTCCATTTTGGGACACAGTGTATTAATTTTGAGTGAAACACACGGAAGAGATAGCTATAAGTTTTAAAACTCAAGGCCTGAGTGGATTGCCAAAACAACATGAAATAGGTTTGTTGGCAGTCTGATATTAAGACCCTCAACGTCTTAAGAATTATTAGTTGTGTATTTTTTTCAATGGACATGCTTAAGATTTTGAGTGGCAATAGAAATGCTTAATGAAAATAAGTTCTTTCTTGTTGCACGATTGGTGTTTCAATATCATGTGGGTTAAGTTAAATTTGAATTATCTTCGAACTAGAGCTACACGAGGGCTATTGGCGAGGGGCGTCGCATTTTAGAACCGCAGTAAAGTGACGAGCCGACACCTGAATAGGCACACAACGCAACCGTTAAATCTCATGTGGGAACATAGTACTAAACGTAGCACCTATGAAAGGAACTACGTCACCGGTAAAAAGCCAATATGAAGTAAATATGGAATCAGCTGCTTTCGCAAAATAAGTACAAATATGTCGATGATTTTACATAAGCACAGTATCAGAATGCTAATATTTTAAGAAGAGACTCACAGGAAAAAATCTAAAAATGAATGTTTTGAATACATATGCAGATAAATACTTAAAAATTCACTTTTCTAGTTACATTTGGTTTACTGCATTATTATATAACAGAGTAAATAACGACTTGAGCTTTTATTTTCAGAGAATTACCTAAATACAAATAAACTCTTAATATATAACAAGGATTTGAAAAAAACTGTTGGTGAGCAGTAAAACATAACTGCGCAGTAAAAGGTGAATTTGTTTGTAAATATTTAGACAAGGATAGAGTATTTTCTTTTTCTCATGGCAAGAAGCATATGCTTAAACCGACAGTTCTTAAACATATGGCTCTGGTTCTTTGGAATTTTATAAGGTTTTTTTTGAATGTGTCTAAGTGAAACTATTTCAGTGTAAAAAAAAATCAGTAGACTGTTCTTAAAATATGGGTAACGAGTGGTAAATTTTATTTATTAGTTTATAATTTTTATCACTATAATAACGATAATTTGAGCTTATACATTTTGATGTCTGCATCAAAAAGTTTTTGTAGAATATTTGATTGAACTGTGAAGTTATAATGATGGATAAATTTATTGCACAAAATTTAGAGGTATAACTATTCTTGAAACACCACAATGCTGTTGTTTATTACTGATAAAATATGATTACTTATAAAATACTGCTGTTGTTGTCAGTATTTTATATATATTTTAAAATTCACCTTGAAAGAGAAAGTTTTTTTTTTTTTAACAATTTACAAAACAACCGAACTTAAACACTTTAAGGTACAAGAAGCTTTTTAGAAATATGAAATTTTAAAACCTTTTTGTTCCGTTAAGTGTATCAAACTTTCACATATATCTTTTCTTAAGAAGATACAAGAAAAGAAATCTTCAGAAACTCTATACATTTTAAAAGGCTATATATTGACTAGCATCAAAGTGTCCAAGATTGTGGGGAAATATCTAAAAGCCAAAACTTTAATAGGATTTGCGGATATATACAGCGAATACTTTCTTATAAAAATATAGGGAACTAGGAGTTATAGTTCATAGAGCTTTGGTTATTTATTTACCATAAATATAGAATCAAAGCATGCAGGGTATAAAATAAAGTATACAAAAATATCATCTGATAAGTAGCTTCCACGTTATCCATAGGCATTAAAACCGTTCTGATGTACCCCTAAAACACTTAAGTAAAACCGTAAAATCTTATACTATCACCAATTGTAAGTTCCACCGCTCTTGACGAACTTTTACAAAAGTTATTGATCCTCGAAATACAAAACTATCATCAGTCTATAATATCTAGTTAGACCATTACAATTAATTCAATTTGATTGTCGATTTGCAGCTAAATTACGAAGTTTGAAACTTTAAGAGAATGGGATTGGCTTAGTGGGTCAAGTCTTAACGTCATCGTTACAAAAAAAAAGAATTTAAAAATAATTCTTTCAATAAAAGATGGACTGGTGAAGGTCAAATTTTCTTTTGTCTATAGTCCTGACGCTGCATACGGTGACGGTTTAAAGCTTAGGTTTCCTAAGGTAACGATAGTTAATGAAAGTCACACACATTACGTCACAGAATAATAATCTGCAGCGTTAGTATAATTTTTTCCAAAGCAGCCTGTCGATCGTGACGGACGCTATGATTACGATGCTTATCTCAATAATCGGCCGCTGGAATTTCGGTTAAAAATTACGAGTTCCACAGCTGTTAGCTCTCGTGTGGGTCTAGTGCAACGTCAATTCAACAAAGAAAAAAGTATTTTTTCTGCATCATCGCAGCATTCTTCATGTGTTTATACTTAGAGAAAAGGGTGTTGTTCTTTTCTGTTGTTTTCGATGCCAAACAATGCAGAAACGTGCCAATCTGTCTACCGTTGACGGAGCCCTAAATAGACCCCTTTTGTAACAACATTGTTCTATACTGAAACTTCTTTGGCTTGATCTTTGGCTTCCATTAGTTAAAGGATGTGTTGAAATTACTTCATGAGAATTAATTTCTTTTTCATTGGAATTTTTTTTTGTTTTACTTAAAAAAATGATTAAAAAATCGTTTAGTTTATATTATTTTTGAAGAATTAAAAAAATTGTAATAATTTAAAGTTGTTTAAAGTATCTTTTTTACTTTTGAAAAGGTGAAAATTAAAGTTTAAAAAGGTTAAAATATGTTAAAAGTAAAGGTTTAGGTTAAAAAAGGTGTTACAATACTTAGTTAGAGCAGTTTTAAGCAATAAAGTTGTAAGTAGAGGCATCTAAATGAGTGATATTAAGTATTAAAGATATTTATTATTGTTTAACATTTTAAAAGTAAATAACAGAAATAAACACTTGAATCAAATGAATATTAACGCTGAAATAAATAATAAAAAAACCTTATAAATTTTTTTAAAAAATAAAAGTGTTACCAGCCCCATCTAACCTATTAATTACAATATTTTAATATTTTATTTATATTAAGTAAATCTAAAAATGCTTATCACAAAAAAATGCATTACTTGCTGCAGACGCTAATTTATATCTTATAAATTTATTCGTCGTAAATGGAAGTTAAATTAGATAAAATATCGACTATTCTTATGAAACAAATGCAAAGTATGATTGCAAATCTAGTTTCATATCTCACATAATTCGTTTATCATTAACTACGCAAAAATTGTTTTTATTGATCTCTCTAAATGGAAGTTTTATGAAAATTTCTTGTTTTTACATAGATTTAAAATGCAACTCCAAAACCGAAAGAAAATGCAGGCTGTTCGTGACATTTTGGGGATTTTTCTTTTATTATCCTTTATTTAATGATCTTTTTCAAAGTAAAATGCGCATATTTTCTAAAAAATCAAGCAATTTAAAAGAGAAAAGCTGAATGCTGAGATTTATTTTTTGAAACTATTTCACCTCATTTAAATTTTTACAAAGAATTTTTACACGCGATAATTTTGATATATTTGATAAACATTTTTGTGTGTTAATGTTTTTAAATTCGCAATGCATTTTCCAAAAATAAATATTTGTAAATATTTTTAAAATGTACAAATGTCATGCTTTTAAATTTTAAACTAAGATATGTTTTTTTTTATTGGATATTTTTGCAATAATAAATCAAAGCTACAATGTTAGGTATTTTTAAATTTCAGGTTATTTGTATTTTAATATTTGATTTTTAATTTTTTTATTGTTTGAAAATTATTAATCAAAGTAAAGATCTATAAATATTAAATTTCTAGCATGTTTTTATTAGTGAAATACTTCATTAATAAACCGAAAATAGTATTAATATAAAAGGAAAAATATATATTTTAACATTAAATAAAAAACTGTTTTCAAATACTACTTAAAAATTCTAATTAAAGCGTAATTATTAGACAATGCAAGATCTCAAATTTTAGTATGGTATTTTAGGACAGCCAAATTAAAATTCGTGAATGAATTAAGTTTACCAAAACTATTATTATATTAATTAAAAGTCGACCTCTTTCCCCAAGTATTACAATCTAAATTTACGAATCTAAATGTTTTTTTTATTATCTATGAAAAAACTAAACATCAAACGCATCCCGTAATTCCAAGCAACAAATTAAAATTCACGATCCAGTGCCCGAAAGTAAAGTATTCCAAGCAATAAAAAAAATATTTTATTGATCAAGGTACTTAGCGGAAATCATTTGCCCTGAAAATTTCTTCTTTTTCGACTGAAGCGGTCTCACTTTGAAGTAATGGGGCCCAGCCCTATCGTTAGAAGTGCGTTTTGATTGAAGACAAGCTGTTACCTCTTTCATGGTTGAAATCGTCCGAAAGACTTAACTGTTATTCGCCTTTTCTTAGAAGAATTCTGCTGAAGACTTCAATGCATTAGGGGTTGCTTCATTGCATCAGTAAGAACGAATATAATGTATTTAATTATTTAATATGCCTTATTCGCCTTTTCTTAGAAGAATTCAACTGAAGACTTCAATGCATTAGGGGTTGCTTCATCGCATCAGTAGGAGCAAATAAAATGAATTTAATTATTTAATATGTGATGTAAGAATCGATAGTTTTACATAATATAGTTTACTTCTTTATACTTGAGTAAAACTCAACAAAATAAGAGGTTATAGCTTTTTTTTGGTTTTAGTTAAACTGATGTGCACTAGAGAACGAGGGATATAACATGGTAAACATGACAATTTCGATGTTGTAATAACTTATTTAAAATTTTAACAAACATAAAGATAGTTAAATAACAAAATACAACTATTTTACAATCAATGTAACACTAATAACACTTTACTCGTACTGATGCCGTGTTTTCAATAAAAAAAATACTCATAGTAAAGAGAAAATTGTATTTCAATTAAATTATTTGACAGAAGATAAACCAAAAACTTTGCTTTGAAAGTTTATTCTTTTCTTAAATTCATTATTTTACCGTAAATATCATTGATTCATAGTCTAGTATTAAAATTCAAAATCAATTGTTCAATATTTTTTGTGAGTAAGCACTTCGATATTAATGCTTTAAAACTAATTAGGTCCAAGTTATATCAATACAAATTTCATGATAATGTAATATAACAAAACCTGATAATCTATCATCTTTTTTCAATTTATTTATTGCAAAGTATACACTTTTTGTTGGCCGCCGGCCACCTCCATATTTTTTTAATGGAAAAGATCGATTTATTTTATAATCACTTTATCGTTACCTGCACAGGATTAGAAGTAGAATATTAAAAAAAGGAGGGAATTTATGGTTATCGGGGGATTTTCTGCCAAGCTGTCAATTTGTAGCCAAATGCACTTCAATACTTAGATTCTAAATCCTTACGATGCCATACTTTGAAATAAATTGTATCGTACCATAAACTAATAAACAAAGTATTGCCCATTGAAGATACTTGAATTTTCAAAACAAACATTTAAAAATTAATTTGACTTTCTCTAAATACATTTATTCATTTTAATTGAAGTTTTTCTTCGTCTGAGTTTTTTCCTTGGCCATATAAATTTTCATTTTGTTTTTGTTCTTAGTTTTGATGATGTGCAAGATTCGTTTAGACAGAATTCAATATGTAATAAAATATTGTAGAATTCAATAAAATTGTTTTGATAAATAGGTTGAACAGCATACTAGCGATATATGTTTATTTTGTCGCAGATTTGTGCAATATCTGTGTTTTGCAATTAATAGTGTTTTCAGACACACAGTCCAACGTTAAATAAATTTTTAATGCATTCTAGGTTTGCGATTTTGGCAACATTCTCTATACATTGGCGATAAATTGTAAATTTGGCGAAAACTAACCCATAACTAAATTTCCATCCGAAAAATAAGCCAGTAGTGCTTTTAATATCTCTCCGCCAGAGGAAAGCTCTTAATAAAATATGCATAAACCCATACTACTAGCTTCAGGCAATGGGGCGATAAACTATTAAGAATATACTTTTTTTTTTGCCGCAGTTAAAATCAGCTCGACGCTTAAGTGCTCTTCAATTTGATTTTGATATTTTTTCACTGGTCTATTCCATGCCTTCGTGAGAAGAAGTTTTAATCAAAGTAAGTGGTGTTTTAATGTATGTCAAGCACAGGCTTTGAATAATGATCAAAAGGCTTAACCATTAAATCTCTTTTAGAATGTCTTCATTAACTATATTCTTTTGTTTTAGCATATGATAATTTAAAAATAAAAACGTGGTTGTCAATAAAGTTGAAAGAAAATACCATAATAAAAACAAGGCGAGGGACACACCATACAACTTTCACTAACCCCAATGATGGAATAATTAAATAAATCAGTTATGGAAATAAATCAATCGTTAAGGGAATAATGTAGCTGCCTTCCGTCTTATTACCAAACATGACTGCCTATACGAACATCTCTTCCGTCTTAAAATAGTGGATAATACTGAAATTTTTTTTTATCTTTTATATTCTATTTCTTTTTTTAAATTCATGTGTATGATGTTTTTGCTGATTTGTTTTTCTGAAATTCGTGTTTACATGTCTCCTTTTTGTAATTTTTTTTATTATTGTATCTCTGTAAGGCGTACACTCTTAAAACAAAAGAGGGAAATCCACACATATAGGAGAAGTGCATTTTCGACACCGGAAATGAGTGAAAATTAACTCATACTGAGTTAAAATCACTCGTTTGGAGTGATCCTGTGGGAGTTTTAACTAAACAAAAGAGTGAAATCCACTCCAATAGGAGAAGTGCATTTTCGGCACTGAAAAGAGTGAAAATTAACTCAGACTGAGTTAAATTCACTCGTTTGATTTAAGAGTGTAAGGATAATGTCCATACCACCTGCTGCATTGGAAATAAAAAAAAATAAGGAATTCAATAACTCAATAATAGAACAATGCAATAAATCAATACTGGAATAACTCAACAATGTAATAATTCACAACGGAATAATTCAAAACTCAACTATGGAATAATTCAAAACTCAACTATGGAATAATTCAAAACTCAACTATGGAATAATTCAAAACTCAACTGTGGTGCTAGCAAATTCCGACGTTCTTGTACAACGAACTATTTCTACCAAAGTGAACAGTTCTGATCTTTAATTCTGATATGTCATATCTCGTACGCTAACTTTTTGCAATATGTTAATTTTGATTTTTGATTCTCTATATAAGCGTGTACTGCTTATGTGCCGGCAGTCTCGCTCAGTCTTGTGCTTGCCAAAGTCTAAGCTTAGCACTGTGCCCTAAGCACAGTTTTGATTTTTCTTTTATTTATTTCTTTTTAATAAATTATACATTTGTTCCTGTTCGTAACTAGCCTTATTTCAAGTTCAACATCTTCAGCTAAATTAACCTTCTGATCCAGAGTTATGTAGACTACTGATTAGTATAGCCCCATCAGTTTAATCTACAGTGGTGACACCGAACGTTGGACTTCGTCAGAAAGACAGTCGTCGAAAATACGTCGAACTTCGAACTTCATCGAGAAGGATTATGCTGTACCGTGTGCAACTTCAATGACTGGTTCCAGCATACGCTCACTGCCTTCAAGCCCAAGCAGTAAAGCCAATAGTGTCCTGTAGACGTCGACAAGTGCGTCTGGCTCCGATACTCAAGAAGCAAACTGGCACGTGCTGGACTTGGCAATTTCCGGTGAGTGGTTAATTGGGTGGTTTTGACACGGGACCAGTGATTTTTTTCGTAGTTTTTCAATTGTTGGTATTTTTGTTGTCTAAGCATGAATAATCCTGTCGTTTCTAATTCAATTGCTGCCGATATGGTATTGTCAATGCAAAAACAGATCTCTGATCTGCAAGAAACCATAGCACGACTTTCTAGAGATCGAGCTCGAGGCTATGACTCTGAACGTCCCCGTCATAGGTCAAATTCTCGTGGTCGGCAACGGTGTCCGGCAGCTACCCGCCGACACGCGATGTGTTGGTATCACTATCGCCACGGAGATAGAGCCCTCAATTGCAATAAACCTTGTAGTTTTAGGGCACGGTCAGGCTCATCGGTGACGGCGACCACGAATGAAAGCCAACGAATGAGTCGTCTTTTTATTTACGACAAGCATTCTGGCAAGCAATTCCTTGTCGATAGCGGCGCGTGTGTGTCGGTATATCCCAAAAGATTTGTTAAAGGGATCATGAAAAAGGACGACTTTTGTCTTTTTGCTGTAAATAACACACAAATTTCTACTTACGGTTCAGTTCGACTAACCCTTAATTTAAATTTACGTAGAGATTTTTCATGGAACTTTATTATTGCAGATGTACAAACGCCTATTTTGGGAGCGGACTTTTTACAACATTTTGGACTTTTGATCGACGTTCGCAATCGACGCTTGATCGATAACGTAACTTCCTTAAGCACTTTAGGATTAGTTACGGGTACACCGTCTTTAGGTTTAAGCACAATAGCGGAAAACTTGCCTTACGCAGATTTGCTGAAAAAGTTTCCTGATATAACTAAACCTTGCATTAATCAAGCACCCAAAAAACATGCAGTTACACATTGCATAGTCACGAAAGGTCCACCAGTGTTTGCTAAAAGTAGGCGTTTGTCCCCCGATAAATTAGCAGCACTAAAAAAGGAATTTAAATCACTTTTAGAACAGGGCATCATCAGACCCTCGGACAGCTCATGGGCGAGTCCCATACATATGGTTCGCAAAAGTAACGGTGAATATAGAGTTTGTGGAGATTTTCGGAAACTTAACTCTATAACCGAACCAGATCGGTATCCCATAAGGCATATCCACGATTTTGCCTTAGAACTGGAAGGTAAAACCATATTTTCAAAACTAGATTTGATTAAAGCCTATCATCAAATCCCTATGGAACCTTCTGACGTTAAGAAAACTGCCGTAATTACACCAATTGGTTTATTTGAATACGTAAACATGTGTTTTGGACTAAGAAATGCAGCTCAAACCTTCCAAAGGTTCATAGACACAGTTTTAAGAGGACTT
Source organism: Hylyphantes graminicola (assembly GCA_023701765.1). Lineage (NCBI taxonomy): Eukaryota > Metazoa > Arthropoda > Arachnida > Araneae > Linyphiidae > Hylyphantes > Hylyphantes graminicola. The sequence goes on from CM043119.1 coordinate 16,818,580, forward strand.
GACTTTTGCTACGCTTACTTGGACGACGTTCTTGTCGCTTCAAAAAGTGAGGATGAACACAAAGCTCACTTGGAGCAAATTTTTGAACGATTTTCCCAATACGGAGTAGTTCTAAATGTCAGCAAATGTCTATTCGCTGTTAACACTTTGTCTTTTTTAGGCTACCAAGTATCAGCAGAAGGCATTTCTCCTTTGCAAGAGAAAGTCGAGGTATTGCTAAAATACCCACTGCCCAAAACTGTCGATGAACTCAGACGTTTCTTAGCTTTATTAAACTTCTACCATCGATTCATTCCACAAGCTGCCGAAAAACAGGCGTTATTGCACGATCTGACCAAAGGTAAGAAAAAACGCGACAAAACGCCAATCGTTTGGTCTGAAGAGACAACCAAGGCATTCGATGCTTGTAAAGAATCGATCTCGCAAGCAACACTTTTGGCACATCCTAAAGCAGATGCCGCATATTCTTTGATGGTAGATGCTTCGGAGATCGCTATAGGAGGTGTTTTGCAGCAAACTTGCTCTAATGTGGTTCAGCCATTAGCATTTTTCTCTAGAAAACTAAATGCGGCAGAGAAAAATTACAGTACATACGATCGCGAGCTACTTGCTGCATACTGTGCTGTAAAGCATTTCCGACACATGTTGGAAGGTCGAAACTTTGTAATTTTTACGGACCATAAGCCCCTCACGTTTGCTTTCAAAAACGCTACAGAAAACTGTTCCCCTCGCCAACAGCGTTACTTGGAATTTTTGGGTCAGTTCACGACCAATTTCGTCTATTTGGAAGGTGATAAAAACTGCGTAGCTGACGCAATGTCACGCATATGCTCAATACAAGTTCCATCCAAAATAGATTACGAGGGCATGGCTAAAGCTCAGTCGGTTGACGAGGAAATCAAGCAGGTTTCGGATAGTGATACTGGTCTTGTGTTAAAGCACCTCGATTTCCCACAAACCGATGTAAAATTGCTGTGTGATGTTTCAACTGGAACTATCCGTCCTTATGTACCTAAACTCTTTCGCTTTCAAGTTTTTTCAGCGCTACACAACCTTGCCCATCCTGGAGTGAAGGCGTCCACCAAGCTGCTGCGCGAGCGGTTCGTCTGGAAGGACATGGCCAGAGACATTGCTGAGTGGTGCAAAACTTGCTTGGAGTGCCAGAAGAACAAGGTCCACCGCCACACAAAATCTGCCATTGGTAATTACCCTCTTCCTAGTTGCAGATTCAGCCACGTCAATGTCGATGTGGTGGGTCCTCTGCCGACTTCCTGTGGATTCTCCTACGTCTTGACCTGTGTAGACAGGTTCAGCCGCTGGCCGGAAGCCTTCCCGATGGTGGACCAGACTGCAGCGACCATCGCCGAAACATTCTTCGCAGGCTGGATATCCCGTTTTGGAGTCCCAGAATGCATCTCTACCGACCAGGGTAGAGCCTTCGAATCCGACCTCTGCGGTGCGCTAATGAAGTTCCTGGGGACCGAAAAGCTCCGAACCACCGCCTACAACCCAGCTTCCAACGGACTTGTTGAGCGATTCCACCGGCAACTAAAGCAAGCGATCAGATGTCAGGCAACTGAAAAGTGGGTACAGGTACTACCAAGTGTCTTACTAGGTATTAGAGCCTGTGTCAAGGAAGATCTAGGTGTCAGTGTGGCTGAAATGGTGTACGGTACGACTCTGCGACTACCGGGAGAGTTCTTTAGGTGTTCTTCTTCAGCGGATACTCCAACTCATGCTGATTTCGCGCATCGTTTGCGTGACACCATGCAGAAGCTCCAACCCACTCCACCGTCCAGACACTCTCAAACAGACGTGTTCGTTGCCAAGGACTTGTCGCAGTCTTCACACGTATTTGTGCGCCAAGACTGTGTCCGTAAACCTCTTCAGCAACCGTATGAAGGACCATACAAAGTGCTTCAGAGAAACACAAAGTTCTTCAAACTCAGTGTTAAAGGCAATGAAAAGAACATTTCGATCAATAGACTAAAACCAGCATTCTTCATTACAGAAAATAGTTCCGATTCCTCTTCAGCACCACAAGCAATAGACTCAAAAACCTACACAACAAGAAGCGGTAGGAAAGTTCGCTTTCGTCTACCCTAGAATTCGACTTGCGGGGGAGCCCTGTGGTGCTAGCAAATTCCGACGTTCTTGTACAACGAACTATTTCTACCAAAGTGAACAGTTCTGATCTTTAATTCTGATATGTCATATCTCGTACGCTAACTTTTTGCAATATGTTAATTTTGATTTTTGATTCTCTATATAAGCGTGTACTGCTTATGTGCCGGCAGTCTCGCTCAGTCTTGTGCTTGCCAAAGTCTAAGCTTAGCACTGTGCCCTAAGCACAGTTTTGATTTTTCTTTTATTTATTTCTTTTTAATAAATTATACATTTGTTCCTGTTCGTAACTAGCCTTATTTCAAGTTCAACATCTTCAGCTAAATTAACCTTCTGATCCAGAGTTATGTAGACTACTGATTAGTATAGCCCCATCAGTTTAATCTACACAACTATGGAATAATTCAAAACTCAACTATGGAATAATTCAATAACTTAATGATTATTTAATATGTTAGAATTCAGTAAAAGATTTAAAACTCCATTGGGTTTAAGATCTCGTTATTCCGTCCGACACCTACTTTAAACTCGTGTACCAAATTTGAAGTACCTAATAACTTTAAAGTCATAAAAGTTCTAAGGAAGATAGCCTTTGCTTGATTATCTTATTATAGCGTTCTAGGATTTTTTGTACCAAATTTGTCCGTACCTCTTTTAGTTCGTACTGTAGAGTGGTTTAAGCCAAAGTCAATCTGACAAATGGAGCAACGTTCAAAAACCACTTTTTACAGAATCCCTTCAAAACGTGCGGAAAACTCAAAATCTATCTCCATGTCGGATTTTCGACCCTATCGTAATAATTTCATTACCTTATATTTTATATTTGGTACACTCTTAAAACAAACGAGTGATTTTAACTCAGTCTCAGTTAATTTTCACTTCTCCAGTGTCGAAAATACACTTCCCCTATAGGAGTGGATCCTTTTTTTCCTACAGGATCACTCCCAAAGAGTGATTTTAACTCAGTCTGAGTTAATATTCACCCCTTCCCAGTGTCGAAAATGCACTTCTACTGGAGTGGATTTCACTTCTTTGTTTTAAGAGTGTAATTGAAAATATATATTAAACAGCATGCACATCCGCATCCACAAAAATAACTTGGATAAATATAAACATTCGGTAAAATCCAATACCATTGCAAATAAAAGATTTTCTATGGATGCACTGCCACAATTATTTTTCTTAGAGTAATAATAGAGTAAGTCCAAAGAGGATTATTCGTGAGTCTAACATGCAGTACGTGTACAACACTTTTACTGACTATCGAATACGACACTGTTAATAAATATGTATTTTAGCTATTGATTCTCAAAACACAGGGGGGGGCTGGGGAGCCCAGTCGGTTAAGCACTCGCTTAGCATGCGGAAGGTCCCAGGTTCGGGTCCGGGCATCGCCAAAATAGCTGCCGACCTATAAACGGCCCGTGCAGCCAAAAATGTCCGACGAATAATACCCCGTGTAAGGGAGTGCACGTTAAATATCCTTCAAAGTCCTAACGCTGCGTACGATGTCGCCCTTAACGGTTGCGTTGGGTGCCTATTCAGGTGTGGCTCGTCATCTGACTGTGGTTCTAAAATACGACGCCCGTCGCCAATAGCCCTCGTGTAGCTCTAGTGCGACGATAATTCAAACCAAATCAAAACACAGGGTGGTATACAAGTAATGTTTCAAACTGGTTACATTGGTTTGAGATTAGTTGGTAACGCAGTAGGAATTAGTTAGGAATAGGTAGGAGGTTAGGTTTGAATTATTGTCGCACTAGAGCTACACGAGGGTTATTGGCGACGGGCGTTGCATTTAATAACCACAGTCAAGTAACGAGCCGACACCCGAGTAGGCACCTAACGCAACCGTTTAGGGAGACATCGTACGCAGAGTTAGGACTTTGAAGGATATTTGACGTGCTTTTCTTCTATATTATTCGTCGGTTTATTCGGGTATTATTCGTCGGATATTTTTTGCTGCACATGCCGTTTATAAGTCAGCTTCTATAGGTAGAAGGAGCAGCAGAATAAGGTTATAAGCGTTATAATAGCGTTGAATTATAAGGTCAAGTAATCACGTCTTATAAAGATTCATATGGATTATAAAGCTGAGGTCAGAGATGTCAATATCATTTGCGAATTTTCGGTTTAATTGTATTGCTCTGTCGGCTCAGTGACTGTGAGGTGTTACGTACCCGTCTCATTAGCCCGAGGCATGTCATTTGATTATGTAGCATGTAAAAGATACCTTGAGCACCCATTTGGCTTGGATTCTCTCGGCAAAATTAAATATCGGCATATTTTAATATCTAAACACTTCAGATTCTTTGAAATCTGAGCTTCAAAAATTGGTAGCAAGATCCTCCTAGATGGTACCATAAAAATGGATCCCAGTTCTGGGAAATATGAAGAGTATGCAAAAAGCCTGATCGGGCCAAAAAAAGCAGCCTCCTTTGAATTATTTCTATTGATTTGCTTTTCCATTGACTTTTACCATGCAATTCATAATTTATTATACTAGTACTTTCGCATCATTTTGATTTGCTCGTACTTTACAGCCATTTTAAGTCATTTAAAATTCGGTATTCGTTTATATTCATATCATTTTTAATGACTTAATGTCAATTTAAGCATGTGACTTACGCTAGTTGTTCCCGAAGATAGTACACATTACAAAAGGACCTCCATATAAAGAGTGTCTTATACGTTTTGAAACGAATTCTCAATCCATTTCCAAAAGGTTCCATTGAATACTAAAGCAATAACCTCAGATAAAATCCCTCAGCGTGGGCGAAAGAATATTTCTGAATTTTGTAATAGTCAAACTGGTTGAAGTCAACAGTGAAAATTTTATAAGAGCGAACATAAAAAATCTGTGAACTGTGAACAAATAAATTGTTTGTTTCCAATGCTATAGGGGAGAGTGTTGTACCTCGGGACAATTTTTACATTTTAATTTTTTTCTTCGATTTTTATAGTCAAAATAAAAATTTAAAAGAACCATTTCAACACACCAATATATTCCTCTATAATATTTTTTTTTTAAATTCTGGCAGCTTGAAATTAAAAAATTGCCACTCATTTAAAGTAGAGAGGAAAAACTGTCCCAAGGTACAATATGATGTTGTACCTTGGGACATACTTAATAATTCAGTCAATAGTCATACACTTGAACTAATTTGTGTCAGGAAACAAACTTTATTGTTTTTTCAAGGAAATACACAAATAAAACTTCATAATTCAAGAATAGTTAAAATTATACAGCAAAATAGCAAGTCCAAATTACTTAACATTATATGATGATACAATATGCTTTACTGTCCCAAGGTACAACACACTACATGGTTCAAAGAAAAGCAAGATAGTGGCCAATCTAAATGCATTATCATTATTTTCTCATAACCAAAATATTTTAAAATCTTCTATTTTATGAAGAAAATAAAATGCAGTTGACTTTTTGTAAAAGTACAACGGTAAAAAATTATATTAGAATGAAAAAAATATTTACTTTGGGGTAATGAAATATTTTTTGTCACCAATTCATCAATTCAATGATGTTAGTGATAAATTTTACTTTGATGATGTCTGTTGGTTAAGGCTACTATTAGAAATAAACAATGTATGAATATTGGCAATGGATTCTTAGAAATTGTCAGTGTCCCAAGGTACAACACTCTCCCCTAAACTAATTTGTACTGTTAATGAAAATAAATTCACAATAGGCATGTTTCACATCGTGTCTTGACGGTTGTCAACAATTCCAGCAGAATTGTTTAAATTTTTGGTCTTTGTGGAATAACATTTGTTTAAAACAATACAATAATTTCCACTTGCCTTTCTTAATTATAAAAATTGCTTACGCCAAAAGCAGGAATACATCGCTAAGATAGAACCCTTCCTCTCCAATTTGGCTATTCATCTTGGACATGTTTCACATCGAACATGCTTTGTTTAAATTTCCGGTCCTTTCTGTAATTACATTTGTTTTGAACAATACAATATTTTCTACTTAACTAAAACGAATAATAGAAATAACGAATATTAGGTAGAACTAAATTTTTTTTTATGTTCCCAAATCCTATTAAATTGCTGTCCCACAATTTTGCGCAAAATCCAAAAAATCGAAGTCGAAATTTTGCGACAATATTAACGTTTTGGAAAGTATTGGCATTTAATTGAATTGAAACCAATAAAGATTATAAAATAGCAGGGGGAAAAACTAGATGAAAGTAAATAACTTTAAACCAAAACATAACAGACGATAAATTGTTCATTTTGACAGTGAAATCGTAACAACCAATGAAATTGCAGGGAGAACAAAAAGTTAAAACAGGATAATTATATCATCTGAACCAACCTCATTAACTGGGGTTACTAAGTACTCGCTCATTAAATAATTGAATCTAAATCTTGACTGCTATAGACTACGATGTAGCTCGAGGTTCAATCTCGTCACTTGACCACGGTACAGGGTTTACAGTACAATGTGCATGGCCATGATCCAGCTCCTCTTTGAGGGCAGGAAAAGACAGCCGAACAAATCCTGTACCACTTTGATACTGAGGTATATTTTTCTTCCAGTCACAAGTAATGGAATAGGACGGGAACACAATTTATGGAATTCCTAGGTACGATAGTCGACGTGTCCGAATCCTGGAACTAGAAAGAAATAGGTCTAGAGAACTCTAGGGAGCAAACGACTTAAATGAAGTGGACTGACTATCTAACAGTGAAAAGGTAGGTTAAAGAGGGGACCGAGATGAATAGCTGAATTGGAGAGGAAGGGTTCTATCTTTGCGACGTATTCCTGCTTTTGGCGTAAGCAATTTATACAACTAAAATAATTTTTTAGGGAGCTGTTTTTATTTTTTGTTAAGTAATTTATGTAATCAATGCATAAATAATGTAGATACTGCTTCTGATATAAAGTCAGCTGTCGCATATTTTAAGAACTTTCACGTAGCAAACTTTGAATTGTGCATAATTTCTGTATTTAAGTTATTTTAGTTGAATTATCGTCACTCTCTAGAGCTGCGCGATGGCCATCGGAATCGTTAGTCAGAGTTAACAACCCAAATCAAGTGCATGCCGACACCTGGGGAGGCATCCAACGCAACTTTCAGGAGAGATATCGTGCGCAGCGTAGAGATTTCGAAGCAGATTTAACGTACACTCCATCTTCACACTGATATTATCCCCCATCTCCTTTATGTCAAATTAAGCAAAGGACAAAGGTAACGAGTAGGCGAAAAACTTGCTAAGTCGTTGGTTTAAACCCACGTGCACTCTCAAAAACGAAGAAATTTTCCTTAATTTTGACGATTCCATTACTGGCAAATGCTCCGAGTTTCGTTTCCTCAAAGTGAGGAAATTCGAATCGTCATTTTTAATGAGGATTTGAATGTCGTCTAATCTAAAGAAATATTTCGTCTTTTTTGAGCATGCCAGTACAACAATGAGATTCAGTTTCCTCAAAATCAAGATACAGAATCGTCAAATCACGATCGCAAAAGTGAGGATTTGCGTTTACTCAAAAGTCACGTGATAAATTGACGAAACAATCCTCGAAATTAACGAAATGAGGCTTGAGGATTCATGAATCGTCAAAAATGAAAGCGTTATTTCTGAGAGTGTGACTTGGGAAGTGATGTTGGTCCCTTTTTAGGGTTTCCTTTGCGTAGTTTTGTGTCTCTGGAAGGAGAGGTGGTGTATCAAGATAAGACCTTTTAGGCACTTTTTCTGGTTATTATATTTTCTTTGTTATAGAGGAAAGTTTGTTACAGCTGGATGGAAGTTTTGGAGATAATTTTTTTTTGTTGTCGTGTATTTTACTTTAGTGGCATTAAGTACAATCTTGATAATTTATCATGCAAAACAGAAGGTTTTTTAAAATGCCAAATTTATTTTAAAATACTGATAATTGTACTTTAAATGCAAATTGCTGGTGTTATCTATGCGTTTTAGTTTTTTTTTTGCAACTAACAAGCATTAATTTTTAATTCTTGTGTGAAATATTGTTTTATTCTGATTGTATTATTTAAAGTTTGTGTTTCAACTGCAAGTTATATTTTTAGATAAGAACAGGATGATCGAACATACGTTTAGCATCTTTATTATATAGCAAATAATTAACTTATGAGAATAAAAATCGTGGAATATTAAAATTAACTTTGACCCAAGCTATTCGAATCAACAACTTCCCATTGAAAACACTTTAAAAAATTTGCCTTTTTAGATTGGTGTTTATTCTGCCTTGATCATATGAGTAAAACAATATTTAAGGAGTACTAGGGTTTTATGCTTCGGCCAAAGTTACCCCAAGCGACGCCGACGGTACAAAAAACAACTATCATTGAATTGTCACCAGCGTGTAAAATACTTTTCTTTGTGTGTATAGCAGTTTTGCTACACCAAAGTATTTGTGTGTAGCAATTTTTAATTAATGCATAGCACTTTTGAAAAAAAATTAAGGATCCGAAAATCGCGAAACTTCGGGGATCCGTAAGTCGCGAAACTACGGAGATCCGAAAGTCGCGAAACTACGGAGATCCGAAAGTTGCAGAACTCGGGAGATTCAAATATTGCGGAACTACGGGGATCCGAAAGTAGCGAAATTACGGCGATCCGAAAGTCGCGGAACTCTGGGGATCCGAAAATTGCAGAATTCCGGGTGTTCAAATATCGCGGAATTCAGGGGATCCGAAAAACTCAGAACTTCAGGGATCCGAAAGTCGCGAAACTGCGGCGATCCGAAAGTCGCGAAACTACGGCGATCCGCGACTTTCGATTTAACTTTGTATCGCATTTAGTTGCGATACAAAGCTAAATCGCTATCGCAATTTTTCATTTTGGTGTCGCGTTTCGCGATGCGATACCGCTTATTTTACACGCTGATTGTCACCTCAATATTAAATCGTCGTATATCGCCATATTTGGCAAGGTATTAGTGCACGTTTCAAGGAACAATTCTTAAGGGGCAATGTCAGGGGTAGAGAAGAGGAAGATGTAGAAAAAGATGGATAGATGACGTGGAAAAAGATCCGAAGGCCATGAAAATTAAGAGCTGGAAAACGAAGACCAGAGACAGGTGACTTTGGAATCACATTGTTAGAGATGCCATGGTCCAGCATGGACTGTAGTGCCAAGGAGTTGGTTATTAATGCACGTTAAATTGCAGCACAATTGCTAAAAAGTTGAAAAATTGGCAACCGCTATTTTTTTCAGTCAATTTTTTAGATTTGCTTCGGTTGTGGGTGTTTATCCAAAGATTAAAAGCTAATGTATTAAGTCGACTCGTAACTTAGATGTTTTATATTCAGTATTATCTGGATATTGTTGAAGCCATCTTTTACCAACACGACGTGGTATATAACGTTGTTTACATGAAATTCTTAGAGAAATTAATTGAAGCAAAAAGGATAAAGTAGTTATGGATAAAAATAGTTAGGAATTATTAATAAGGATAATAACCCAATTTTACAGAAAGGGTACGTAAATAACAGGATCATGATGCAAGTTATTTCGGGAAAAGTGCTACTTCCGACTCTTTATAGCTGTGACTTTGTTGACCAAGTTTTGCAACTTTTACGAGTTTTGACATAAAATATCCTTAAATTAGTCGGAAATATGTAACTTCTCAGAACTATTTGACAAAAGTTGAGATATGAGATATACAAGAAGAGTAAATCTTAAATAAAATTTATTGTAAAATGTTTCACAAATATATTTACCAGTACGTTGAAATTCATTTTCTTATATATTAAATTACTTAAACTTATTGTTTTATGAATAAAAATTAAATCAATAATAAAACGGCCAAAATCCTGGTTTTATATTTTATTCAATAACAGTACAGTATGCTCACATTTAAGAAGAAGCCCTTTGAAGCCTTAAGTGCAAACTAAAGCCTTACACTTCACAGTTTTTCATGTGAATTTACATAGATTTCATAATTTTTTTATGAACAATAAATTTTCTGAACAAAATCCATGGATCAAAGTGTGACCTTTAAAGTTTGAGTTGTATTCAATTGATAGATATTTTAAAAGAAAAAAAATATATACCCTAATTTGGAATTAAGGCATTTAGATTGAACTTTTCAAGTAAAAAAGTGTAAACAAATATATGGATATAGAAAAGGGTTGCAAAAGAACGTTTTAACCCTATCAGTCCCAATGATAATTTGGCATTATCATTTTAGAAGTCAGAGTCAGAAGTTTCGAAGTAGAAGTTAGACATCCACCCTCACATGGGTACTCAAAGCCTTGTGCCAAAAGATGCTACTGCAACCCTCTTGTCTTCCAAGCTACGGCCTGGAGGCACACAACAACAACAATATTTTAGAATTTTTTTTCTGATCGTCTATAGCCATTTATGGTATCAAAAAGCACATCATTCGATTTTTCGAACTTTTTTCAAAAAAAAATATTTGTTATCAATCCGAATAGATGTCAGTCCTATTATCTTTTTTAAAAATTATGATCAGAAAAATGATGCCAAATGGCATAACTGGGACTGAAGGAGTTAAATATTCATAAATTATCGAATTCGTGTATTGATTGAAACGTTCATATGGAGAGCAATGCTGACAGTCTCAAACTGATTTACGGCCTCGTATACCCAAGAGAACTCTCCTTGATTCACCTAAACATTTCAACAGTGTGTCAAGCAATGCAATTTCGATGATTGCCAATAGCGTACAAATCAAACAAAAGTGCCCTGATGATATATAAATGGACGTGGTCATATTTCTCGTACATTCGTTCATATATCACGTTAAAGTAATGTAATAAATAAATCATTAGGAAGGAAGATACACTCATTCCTATAACTTGTATCATTCATCATGTGTCAAGTTTGGTATTTTTCTATTACGCGCAGCAAACAGAGAAAAAACGAGAGAAATCTTCTGACATATACACACAGAAAAAGTGTAAGTCACCATAAATGTATTTGGTAAATGTGTTTTATGTTATATGCAGTGCCGAATGTTGGCCTACCCCTCCAAGGAACGGGCCTAGGGGCTCACTCAGGAAGATAAAATTATAAATTATGAGATAAAAATAAAAAATTATAAATTTTATAGAATATAGTAATATACGGCATAATTCTGATGCTTATTAAAGTCGATTAAAAATTATATGTTCTGTACTAGTGTATTTAATGTGCTAAATTTCCAAAATAGCTTCGAGATGGTGGGGGCCCCCAAATGTCAAGTGCCTAGGGCCGTGGGCCTTTAAACCCGGCACTGGTTATATGTTACCGAAACAAAAACTAGTAGATTAAATCAATTCAGCCGTATTAAAACTCAAGGATTTGTACTTAAATAAATAAGATTTGAAAAGGGAATTTTTTTAAAAAAAATTTCAGCTAAAAATTTACCGTAGTAATGCGTTAAAATAATTTGCATTGAAAATCTAAAAGACTTTCCATAATAAGAAAAAATTTGAAAGAACTTTTCAAAATCAAGAATGTATGGAATAATATAAAGTAGTAGAAGTATTATATTGAATAATAAAAGATCAGATTAAAACGTTGTTAAATAAGCGGAGAAGGAAAGTTTTTTTTATAGTACTTCTATATTTAATTTTTTGTTGAAAATTATAGTTTTTGACACACAGCTTAAGAAGTTTCACCGAATTACAATACTTGCAATACGTACAATTTGCAGACACGTCTTACCCGGAAATTGAACCTACAGCAATGCAAGTTCAGAGCTCTAACCATTACACTAAGCGAGATAAGATGTTTAATATTCACGAATTAAAATTGATGACAATACTTGTCCATGGTATTTGCATTTTGGGCTGCAGTGTCAGTGTAACTCCCTTGATTAGCATGGTATCCTTTGCTTGAAAAAAAAGGCTTGATTCTGCATTAATTCTAGAGAGCTTTAGAGATAGAGCTTTGGGCTGAACCACTGGATGTAATACAGGGAAGCAATCTCGGTTATGTGGAATCGATTTATGAGCAAATATTTAATTTGTTCAAAGCATTTCCTACTCTTTAGCTTTCAGCTTTTGCTTTAACCCTTTCAGTCCCTGTGGTGCCATTTGGAATCATCATGTTTCTGATCATAATTAAAAAAATACTAAAGCTGACATCTATTGGGATTAATTAAAAATATTTTCTAATGGAAAGAGGTTTAATGAATCAAATGATGTGCTTTTTGATATCACAAATAACTATAAACGATCAGAAAAAAATTCAAAAATGATGTCAAATTGACATTTGGATTGAAAGGGTTAAATAACGATGTGAAAGGCAAAATGTTAAATTTCTTTCAAAATGCTAAGATCATTATATCAGTTTTGGCCATGAGTTGCTTTGGAATTTATGTTTGTAGTGAATATTTAGGAATTATGGGGTATACGGAACCAGTTTTAATATTAGTTAAAAAAAATCTAAATTATTTTTTAACAAAACTTTAAAAAGATATATTACGGCCAAAGCAAAAAATCAAGACTATCTAAATAATTTCGCAATGAGTTTCATCCAGCTCAGAATTTTTATAAAAGCACTTCAATCTATGCAATCCTCAATATTATCTCTTTTCAAAATTTGTTTTACGTTATTAAAAACCATAAGTTTTGGGCTGTAGGGAGCCCTGTGGTCAAGATATCGGTCTCGAGATCGGAAGGTCGAGAGATCGCATCCCGGTGCCACTTAAGACCTACCGAGTATATGCGGAGTACGTGCTCGTTAAATCTGTTGGGTCAGAAAGTCCTGTAGTCGGTCATTGCGCAGTTTACTATGGGTACAGGGTCCTGGAGACTATTTCCCTACCCTTCAGGGAGATGTCTAAATTGTGGAGGTGGCGACAGATGGCAGCATCTGTCATTTGTGTATGTGTGCGTCTTGTGTTGTCCTACTTGACGATGGTTAATAAGCGGGTCCTTGCGACCAAGCATACAAGCCTGAAAATATATGTCTACCAACCAACCCTAAGACGAAAAAAAATCGCAAATTGATCACATAATTATGTTCTAATCATTTGTGAAATTACAAAAATAGTTTCATATTTGTTTATGAAATTAACAATTCTAATTTTTGCTTGCAAATATCAAAGAAACATTAGACGTTGTAATAATAGAATAAACTGAAAGTTAAACGAGTCAAATTGTTTAGAACGCTTTTCTTTTACATATTCATGTTCCTTTGAAAGTTCCCAGATAGTCTTAACACTTCCCATATGTTTTTTTCCTGAAAAAGTAATCAAAATCAGAAATGAAAAATCCAAAAAAGGAGAAAATAATTTCCTTCCACGCTTTTTTAAACGGAAACAAGAACTCATTTCAGGAGAAAGCGAACAAAGAATTTAAGGCCAGATAATGAAAGAGTACTTTTCTGCTGAAAGTCAGCTGCAAAAGAGGGCGAGAAAATTTCTTGGGGGAGGGGGGATGGAACACTACCTTCTTTTGTTCGAATTTCCACCCAGACTCTCTTGATCACGTTCCTAGTTTCTGGAAGGAGAAGACTAATGTGTCTTCTGTTACCTGAAAATTTTCTTTCTTCTTCTGGTATCAAACTGAAGTTCGGAATTTCAGTTTAAGACGGTTTAGATTTCTCATGGGCCCTGATGGATTTCGAGTCGCATTTAAAATGTAGCCAGGAATGGACTGGTTACTTTCAAGTAGAGCCAGAAATTATCTTGAAGATTTGGGATTTTTTGTGAGAATGTTACATTTTGTTTTTGGTAAAACCATTTTTATAACGGATATCTCAAAAATAGATAAAAAAAATCCCAAGATATGTTTCTTGAAAAAGGCACCTTTTTTTTCATAAATCTAGGAAAAAGGAACTATTTTTGATGTTTCAACAAATTTATAGGGCAAATTAAACATTAACGTAAACAGTTTACTGACATCGTTTAAAAAAAATCGGCTCAGACTCCACTTACACTACGTTATAGTGTCGATATTTTAAGTTAATGAAACAGTTTTATCCGTCCCTTTTATTACTTGTCAGTCCTTCCCCATTTTACCAATGGCAAATACTAGCCTTACTGATCTTAGAATTTTATAACATTGGCGGTCAAGTCTTTTGCAGACTCGGCGTATTTCCCAGAACTGAGAGCCATTTTTTTTTATGACACCATCTAGGCGACTCTCGCTACTAATTAAAACGCGCAGGTTACAATGAATCTGAGCTCTCACACACTATTACATCACTATTCAAATCAAAAGCTGGAAGCGAAAGATTAGCAACTGCATTTACCAAATATTTACTCACACGTCGATTCCACAAACCCACTAGTGCTCCCCTGTGTTACATCCAGTGGTATTGCTACCAGCCCAAAGCACTAGAGACTTTATTCGCAAGCAAGCCTTTTCGGTGATAAAGAACATACCGTAGCGGCTGATAAGTCTAACGCGTCCACCTCATTAGCCCAAGATCGCGGGATCGAACCCCGGCTGAGTCGTCGGATTTTCTGGATGGAAAATGCCTTGGCAAGCATGTCATATGATTATGTGGCATGTAAAAGATCCCTGGAGGGCCCATTTGGCTTGGGTTTTCTCGGCAAAATTAAATCTCTGCATACTTCTACAGAGAGCTCAGATTAATTGTAATATGTGCTTCAAAATTGGTAGCGAGAGCCGCCTAAATGGTGCCACAAAGAAATGTCTCTCAGTTCTGGGGAATATGCCTAGTCTGCAAAGGCTTGACCTCCAATATTGCAGACCCATTAGAGAAAAAAAAAGAATATATCGTGTTACGTTACATTGATCAGTCAATGTTTTGATGCGGGCTTTACATTGAGGGCATGTTAGTCGGGAATGCTCATGCTATGGTGTTAAAGAAACAGAAGAAAACAAAAATCTTCGCCTTTAATTAGAAGAATAAAATCTTGTCCTTAAAGACGAAATATCAAAAAATAATGTGCATTTGTTCAAAAGTTAACAATGAATTTTCTGATTTTTCTAGAATTTAAACTTCTTAAATTAGTCCACTTGACTGGCTAAAGTTAACTAAGTCAAGACTATATGCTTCCATAAGCAGGTAAATTTCATTGACTTCACAATTTTTTCTTTTTCAGTTTGCCTTTTTGGCATCTATTTAACTTATATTTTCATAAACTGATTTTTTTGGGGGATTTTCTCTAAAAATTGTTCAGTTTTTCTGCAATGTTAAATTGCAGTAACTGAAAAAAAAACACCCCACACTCTAAAAAAAAATCTGTAAGGTTACTAAGAATTCTCTAGGAAACTCAGCTTCCATAAGTTTTTTTAGTAATGTTACATAAGAAATATGTGTATATATTACTAATTAAAGCTTAGTAAGCTATACTAAGAAAACTGTAGTAGATTTTGCAAGGGATTTTCTTGTATGTTTACAAAGAAACTGGTAGTAAACTGGTTACAAAAGTTAAAAACCAGAGGGCACCACTTTTTTTTCTGTTAGTCAGGATTTATATCGAATTTCCAGAGAAGGAGTAAGGACAGAACCCAAGATCCTCGGTCTCCGCATGTCTCGCAACGTGGAACTGCGCGTTAGTCCTCGCTGCTATCGGGGACTTGCATTTTGATTGCGTGTAAATAAAGAGATTAAAATCTTGATCATTAAAGGAGTTTTATGTTATTGATTAAGAAATTTTAAGATTCATTTCTTTTTCGGATGTGAAGTTTTCGAAATAATTTAACGTAATTTTTATATACTAAAATAAAAAAAACACGTTTTTAGGTTTTTTATCGTTGCGATATCGAATCGTCATAATCTCTAGAAAAGATAGCCAGGGGGCGCTGTAAGGCGTTACATCAATTTACTTAGTATTACTACAGTAGTTTCTTTAGTATACTTACTATCAGAAATTGGTTACAGGTGATTTTCTAGTAAATGGTGTGATACCTGTAAAGTTACTAAGTAATCGTTAGTAAATTCATGCCAAATTTTTTACAGTGCACAAGATTCGGTAGGCAAAATGTAGCATGTGGATATCGGGCGAAGTAATAGTTTTATGTAGCCAAAAACTTTATTAACATCCTCAATCATTCTATGTATGTTTCTACCTTCATCCTCTTGCGACCAGACGTCTCCATTCGGGGATATTTTTTCAAACCTTCCTCTCAAACAATTAACACGTTAATTAGTTACAAAATTGACCTGGTCCGATAGAAGAAGATTCAAATATCAGTTTTCAGCCTTTGATTACAAGTATCAGTCATTTATTTCTACAAAAATAAAATAAATGAGGGTCAATACGATATTAGAGTTCTTAAAGAAATTATTTTAATTTTTTTCTAACTTTTAAAAAAAGTTTTTTAGTACTTAATTATAAAGGCATTTTGAAATAAAAACAATGATAAAATAATCTGTTAACTACAAATAAGTAATACGACCTTTTTTGTTGCATTTATAGCACAAAAAATAAAAATGTGTATTTTCAGAGTTTAAGGCGTGTCCCTAAGTAACTATTAAACAATTTTTTTTTTAAAAAATTCTTTGAAAAAACACACTTTTTATTATATATTTGTAAGAAAAGTATGTTTAGATTATATAAGATTATACGTGTAGGCTTTTGCTTGGGTCTTAAAAGGTTAAGATAAATACTACCTTTCAAGACTTCTTCCCCCGGCTAATACAGTTACCCTGACATTTATCTATCAAAAGCGCAATTTCCACTCGAACGAGTAAACACATAAGTATACCACCTAGAGTATTAGCTAATCCCTTGTAGACTCATTATCCCTAGTAATTCCTTGCTATCTGAACCTGAAGATGGGCTGTCAATATCAAAGAGGAATATACGACCTTAGAGACCAAGCTTATATATGAATGAACTTAGAAAGTCTGGTAAGTTTGCATAGATTAAGTCATGTATAGGCTAGAATTATAAGGCAACGATATTAAAAGGTATGTTTATGCGTACCATTTATTTTATGGTATAGTCTCATATGTAGAAATCAGTTGTGCATAAATTTTTTTAGAGTTTATGGAGTGTCCCTAAGTAACTATTAAACATAATTAAAAACATTTCTTTCAACAACAGACTTTTAGCATTTATTTGTATGAAAAGTATGTTATGATTTTTAAATTAACACATACAGGAATATATTTATCAAAACAAAATTAAACAAATTTAATTTAAATAAGTATTACAAAATATTTATCTATTTAAATTTCATGTTGCCTAACTTTAAAAGCAATAACAGAGAAAATGGACGACGAAGCCTAGAACCCAAGCCAAAACCCCAATAAAATGGAATATACATTACCATAGAACGTTTGATAAGTTTCAATATATTAAGTTATATTCAAGTTTGCATTGCAGTGTATTGATATTAATGGATAGGTATATATGACTTAACCTAATGGCTGTTAAGGGTTTCAAATGTGTTTGAAGCAATGTAATATACAAAGACATTATCTACAAGTTTGCCTTGTTTAATATACTGTTATTACTTGGTAAGGTATATTTATATATCCTTATGTTATAATATGTATCAATTGTGTTTCGTGTAAGGCGGATAGGATGAATAACGAATTAATGAGGGTGAACCAAATATGTAAATTTCGTAAACATATAGGGAAAATAATTTTAATCTTATAGCAATAGTTTTAATTAGCATTAACCCAAATTATAGTTTGATTTGAAATATCGTCGCACTAGAGCTACACGAGGGCTATTGGCGATGGGCGTCGTATTTTAAAATCACAGTCAAGTAAAGAGCCGGCACCTGAATAGGCACCCAACGCAACCCCAAATTATGATACCCATAGTAAATGTTTGTTGACGTATTGTCTCAAAAATACATGTCCCTCATGGTCGAGTTATCTTTTATGTGCTCAAAAATATCCATTAGAAAATGTAAACAGTTGTTTTTATCATTTTTGAAATATTGTTTTTTTTAAACCGAAAATATATTCTAGTACATCAAACATTTATATTTTACTCACCATTCCACTATAAAAAACGACTATTTTTATTAAGGCAAAATTGTTTCGTTTTCTTAGACACTTTGTAATGTATACAATCCGTACCAACCTAGCTTGGGTAAAAACAAAGGGTAAAAAGGCAGAGGGAAAAGCGCGATTGGTTCGTTAGTTGGAAACTTTTGTAAGGTAATATTTACAGACAAAATGATCTGAATTCAATTTAACCAAAAAAAAATTTCATTCTGATAAAATTGCCAAATTTTCTCAAATAATATTCAAATCTGTTAGACCTCAAACGAAATTAATGTTTTAAACATGTTTTCTGGATGGATTCACAAATAATTTAGGGAACTCTTTATATCCGCAGAAGGATCTTCTCCATAGCATATTTCTATTTATCTAACTTAGGTTGACAAGGAGTGTAGTTAAAAATAATCCTAGAGTATATTAAACTCTGTGCAAAAACATAAATATGAACAAAAGCATTCTAAGGAAAATTTGACCACGAAATATTTCACTTCATCACGTCATCCCACTATCAAGAAAAGACACCGGCAAAGAAACCTCCAAAAACAACAATGTCAGAATAAATGTCTTAAACGAAAAGGCCATTCTACCTAACATGTCACGTCGGACATTACGGATGTTCCTCACTGAAGAGGAAAAGTGATATAACTAGTTTTTTTTTTACTTTCAATTATGCTATATCTATATACATAAAAGGCGACTTCTGTTTGTCTGTATAGGACGCGAAATCTTAAGAACCACGCAACAGATCGTCACGGAATTTGGCACAAAAATTCATCTCATCTCCGGAACAAACATAGGCTAAGAATTTTTCGAATCAGACCATTCCTTCTATCGTTTACGAACGTTTTTATGTGCCCCTTTATGGAAAAAATACGCCACTTTCGCTCAAATCCGATAATTTTTTTCAATTTCGTGATGCCATTGGGCAGAAAAATTTAAATAAAACTTTTTAGAAAACAATTGAAATTGAAAATGTTTAATTTATTTAATATTTGTTCATTGCCTTCAGAAACTAAATTAATAATTTGAAAAAAAAATAGTTGGATATGTTTCAAGTTACGTAATCCTACCAGTCTCTATTCTATTATTTTATTGTGTATATATGATTTTAATTATGAATTTTTGAAAAGCATAGTTGAGCTAAAACTGAAATATGTTGTTTACTAGATATGCATGTTAGGGTTTTATGTCTTCCTTTTCTCGCCAAATACTTTGCCAAACTCGCCAAGTTATTACAAAAACGCGCCAAATGAGCATTTTTTTATTAGCTGGTTGGTTGTACGATGGTTATTACGCCAGAGGTAAATGGGTGTGTTCGTAGCTAGATATTTTCCTCGCCAAATTCGCAAAAATGGGACAAATGAGCTAAAATGTTTTTATTCGGGAAATTACGGTGAATTTATAGCGTTTTTAAAATTTTGAATTTTAACTGACGGGATTCTGTACTTTATAACGAACGGTAACAGCAACATAAGCTTATTATTCTATAACGGATTAAATTATAGATGAATTGAACTGACCTATATAAAAAATGCAAATAGTTTGCTGTTTGCTGGTGTAGCTTATTTTTAATTCTTACTGATTATTTTTTACTAAAATATGTATTCTTTTCAATTAGAGCTTCTTATCAAAGGTATTTTTGAAATTAATATTAACCATTACTATATCCAAGTTGGATAATTAAATGAAAAAAAAAAATACTGGATAATCTTCATATCTTATGAAACTCAATTGAAAGAAAAAAAAAACTTAAATTTGACTATTAAATTATTTTTCACCTCTACCCGTGCAGCGTCGGGTATAACAGCTAGTTGGATATAAAGCAACGTAAGTATTGACATGGGGTTACAACTCTGAAATGGAGATTGTGTTTTGTACACGTTTTGGAGAGTTGCTGATTCCAAAAAGTGATTTTTTGAACTTTGGTGTGCCGAACGTCGGGCATTTTTGGCTGCATGAGTCATTTGTAGGTCGACTAAAAATTGAAGCCTTAGAATACAGGTTAAAAAAGAAAGAGGTTTATAAAAAAAAAAAAACCACCTAACACCTTTTTTCCATAATACCCTACTTCCACATACGTCACTCTTCCGAGTAAAGTGCCTGTTTCCAGGCACTATCTTGCAAGAGAGTGCCGTCATCACATCCTCTGAATAACGGCTGTTTATGGACCGCTGATGGATGGGCAGTGTTCACGAGATTCGAAAGGGCCATCGTGCGTGGAAGGGAGCGAAGAAAACTCGATGATGATGGGAACGTGCAGACGTGTTGTTGTGGTACAGTGCTAGAGAAGTTACATAAAAAACTGTTGATTGTGGTACACTGTATCTATGTGTGGTACAATTGAGAATAAATATTGGTTTAGGTTTTGAATTATCGTCGCGCTAGAGCTACACGAGGGCTATTGGCGACGGGAGTCGTATTTTAGAACCACAGTCAGGTAACGAGCCGACACCTGAATAGGCACCCAGCGCAACCGTTAAGGGCGACATCGTACGCAGCGTTAGGACTTTGAAGGATATTTAACGTGCACTCCCTTACACAAGGTATTATTCGTCGGACATTTTTGGCTGCACGGGCCGTTTATAGCTCGGCTATTTTGGCGATGCCCGTACCCGAACCTGGGACCTTCCGCGTGCTAAGCGAGTGCTTAACCGACTGGGCTCCCCAGCCCCTGAGGATAAATATTGAGTTTTGCGTTTCATCTTAAAATAAGTGAGAATCTCCATCAACAGCAAAAAATAAGAAAAAATAATAAGTTATTTTTGGTCCGTATATTATACACTCCGTGCTAACCTAACTTGGGTGAAAACAAATAGTAAAAAGACATTGGGAAAAGCGCGATTAGTCCGTTAGTTGGAAACTCTTGTTAGACAATATTTGCATACAAAATGATCTTAATACAATTATAAAAAAAAATACAATTTTCATTCTGATAAAATTGCGAAATTTTATTTAAAAATATTCAAATCTGTTAGATCTTAAACGAAATTAATGTTTTAAACATGCTTTCTGGATTTATTCACAAATAATTTATGGAACTCTTAACATCCAGCGGAAGGATCTTCTCCATAGCATATTTCTATTTAACCAACTTAGGTTGGCAAGGAGTGTAGTACAATTTTGCTTTTAGCAGCGAAAATGTCAAACATCATGGCCATATTTATCAGCCAACTAAAAGTACTTTGAGTTATCGATTGAAAAACAATTGCACTGCATTTAGCTTTCTTATTATGTTGACAATAGAAGCAATTAAAAAGCTTGTATTACACTTTTAATGACTGAACCGCAATTCTTACAAAATATTTGTATGCGTCAACTTGCCGCAAAAGGTCAGGCTATGGTACAATCTAAATAAAAATTGGAAATTAGGACCATAGGTATGTTGAAAGTCAATTCATGCTGTATTTTAAATGAAAAATATCGCAATCGTGCATGGCAAATCAAGAGGCTTTCTATATATCCCACATATGCTTAATATCATAAGTAATAAGTATGTTAACAGTTTATATTAAATATTCATTTGAAGTTTGAACTGTTTTTGTAACCAGGGAGCAAGGTCAGTATATTTAACTTAAGTTCAGATGAAAAGTTAGCATGTGAAATAAAGCCCAAATGAAACATAAGTAGTTTTCTAGTTTGGACAGGTTTAACTCTTTCCCCATCTTTTTAAAAACTTAATATTTATTTGTGGATTTTTTTCTAGAAAATTGCATGATCTGTTTATTAGATAAAAGCGTAGAGAAGTATCGAACCCCTACCATAAGTACAAATAGAATATCTAACAACTAGAATAAGTAAAGATAGAGTTAAGTCATAAACCGACTGAGCTGTCTAGCAGCATTCTAGACTTATGAATGGCAAGTTTTTGGACGAAGTTTGCGAACCATTGTACGTGCGTGTAAAGCAAAGAAAACGCGTGAGAAAGGAACGTGACGAGAATGTTCTATTTTGAATTGTAGATTTTTGCATTATGACACCAAACTGTTGAATGTGGGTTTTTTTTTTATCATGGGGAATGACTGTGTAGTGAGCTGACGCACACGCAACGTCAAATAAAATCCAATGCTAGATGGCGCTGATTTACTAATGCGTTACTACCAGTCATCTAGATAGTATCAAAATATTGTTGTATATTAACCGAAGCAGCTTGTTTGGTTGACACGAATTGTGTTGCGCACTATCTTCGCAACACTACAGCCAGTGCTGTTGCGTGATTATATCTATTAATATTTTCAAGGAATTTTATTATGTTCCCTCACACCCAATTATGTCTAATTATTAACGTATACATGATCATAACGTATACATGATATATCATATTAACGATAACGGTAATGGGAGAATAGGATATTTAAGAGGTTAAAGGGTAACAATAACTCGTATCAAGTGTAACCTTAATTGAATTGAAATTGTAAAATAGCATTAAAAAAAAGCATGTTATTAACTTGTCGAATGAAAGGAACATTAATATGAATTTTAGTTTCAAATTAAGTATTTTTCTTGAGGAAAGGTTGGAAATTTTAAATATTTAAGCGTAATTAATAAAATAATTAAGTGATTATGGACTTGTTAAAACACACATTAATTTAAATTTAAATTTTTGCTTAAAAACTATTAAATCCATACAACTTAAATTGCTTTTTAAATCTAATGCTAACCGATGATAATATTACATAAATAAATTCCATGTATACACAAACAAAAGCTCAGTTGAATTTATGCAATATACCTACTTTCTACACCAACTAAAGCTTCCCGAGAGGTTTTCCTTCATAAATAGGCTTTCATCTTTTCTTTCTCTTCGGATAAAACGGGGATACAATTCCTATCTATGTCGAAGTCTCAAGTATCTAGTCAGAATATCTTTTGATGAAAAAGTAGATGGTAAAGCTCTTCCGGGCGGATAAAGATGAGGACAATTTTTCTCCGAATTTTGACGTAAATTTCGGCGTAATATCCCGATTCGATCCCGTGAAATCTCAGCATATTTTAGGATGTAAGGCGAAAAGGGAGACCTTTTTTAGCATTTCATTTTTCGTGAGTAAAGTCGTATAAATATTTTCGTTTTACGCATGAGGCTGTCAGGCTGTAGAAATAAATCTTGGAAACGCCGTTCTTTTTATTTGACATTTTGCCATTTATTGAAGAAAAGGTGTGCGAAGTATGTGTCCTTGATTTAAGTTTTTATTGAAAGTTATATTTAGATTTTAGATTATGGGTTTTCTGATTTTTTGGAAGACTGCTATTTTTCATTTTACAAAGATTTAATTTTATATGTATAACTTTATCCTAGTACATTAATGTTTGTGTTCATAAAGTTTTGTTTAATGACAGAGTTTTTAAAGGATTTCTTAAAATATAAAGATTTAAACACCAAGATAAGTGAAAAAAATTTTCATAAAAAATTGCTGTAAAATGAAGTATTCTTATTTTAAGTACGCTAATTTATATGAAATTTAAAAAAAGAATCTGGAAGTAAGAAACACGACAAGCAGGTATGTTTGAGAAGAAAACACCCAGGTAATAATGAGAATATAAAGATTTTTTGAATTATTTTTATGTTAATGTCTAATTTTTATGTATTCGGCCCACAGTTGTCAGTTTAAGTATTTTAAAATAAATAAATTTATGATTAAGTTTTATTTAGCGGCTTATTTACACAATACCTATTAAAATTTAGCAAAAAAAACATTGGCATGTTCTTCTAAAAATACACCCAAATGTCATCTGCCATTCTAACTTCTGTCACGAACACGACGTTTAAACCTACCTGTTACAAAAAAACACACATCATTAATGTTCCCAAGTGAAATGTTACAAACTACGCCGTAGGACATGAGGACGTTTTTTCTGAAGAGATGGCCGCTGCGAGAGGGTGTAACCAAAGGGGGAAAAGATTGATAATGATGAATTCCCACCGAATCTGCAAAGCTGGTGAATCTTATTTTTAGCCCACCATTTATATTGCCTGTAACTCAGCTGACTCACAGATTAGGCATCGGTCCCAAGGTCACTGGCGAAGTGGCTACAAGGTGTGACACAGGACTTGACAGACTCTTTGGTGGCTTCTGTTACCCTTAATGGATGATCCCACTATCCAGTGAAGAGTCCATCTTTTTTAGTATTAATCGTTTTTTAGGTTTATAAAAAATCCTTATTATGCCTGGATTAGTTCGGAAAAAACTTGTAATTAGAGAAGTAGAAAGGTTTCCCTCAAGAAGGTAAAAAAACACTCTACTATTTCCGTCCGTGTCCGCGGGGAAACTGACAGCTGTTATGATTGTTTGGCAGATTAACTTCCAAACTAACCAATCATTCGTCGTCAAACTAGTATATGTCCAAGCAGAGCTTTAAAGTTATTAACTTATTTCTCCTTATTGCAAACCGTTAAAACATTTTCGATTGCCTTAAAAAGTTATGCCGATAATATTTTGCCACATGTCCTCACTTTTAGGCAATAAAGTGCTGACGAAGATATTACAGAAGCAGTTTCTACCCAAAAGTAACGTCAAGATGAAGTTAAAGTTACTTTGGCTTATATACTACAATATCTATGTAATTTCGATAACTGGTTGTAACGCAGTAACAACCCAGCGAACTGTAGTTTCGATGTAACTTGAGGTCGCTTGTGCGGCGGGCTGCTATTATTCGACAAAACTAATTTGAATGTGAAACCATATTTGTAAAAAAATCCAAAACATGCAAGATACACTTAATAGATTAACTAAACTAGTCTTCTGAAATCAAACTCCAAGAATCTGATTAGTACTTTTTTACATGCATTTTGTACTTCCGAGTGGGATTGAAGATTTAAGCTTCCGAGTTGGCAAGTGTTTTAGTGGTATCTTTATCAAGCTTCTCACACTAATTTATTTTGTGTCGCACAAAGAATCTGATGGTAACAATCGCTTGTTTCCATTGTATTAAAAGGTGGATTTAAATGGTGTGGATAATAGATTAAATAACTGTCATAAATTATGCGAGCAACGAGGGGACGATTTTGATGAGGTGAAAGAAAACTCGCCAAGCATGTAAACATTGATCGTCGGCTTCATTGAGCATGAGAAAGTAGAGATAATCATCATGAGATAAGATTAAGAGATTTCAGATAAGATAAGCCTATGTGGACGAAATTGAGTCAAATATAAAAAGAAAGTTTATAGGTGTTTTGGGGAAACTGTAAACGTGATGCAATTCACGAAAATAGTAATTTCAATTCATTGCATTTGAAAAGTAGACACAATAACCCTTTCAGTCCCAGTGATGCCATTTGGCATATCATCATGTTTCTAATAATAATTTTTTAAAAAAGTAATACAACTGGCATCTATTGGGATTAATAAAAAATATTTTCTAATAGAAAAAAAGTTTGAAGAATTGAATGAAGTTCTTCTTGATATCACAATTGGCTATTGACGATCAGAAAAAAATTCTAAAATGATGCCAAATTGTCATTGGGACTGAAAGGGTAAAGGGAATTTTCTTTACTTTTATAACTACTTAGGAGTAATTTTGAAAGGAAATTAAATTTACCCTGATAAAAGGACACTATAAATTAAGATAATTTATTAGTCAAATTGTAGAAAGTCTAAACTGTATTTAAAGGTTTGTCAGATTTTCCTTTGAAGTTTTTAGCACATATATTGCGGTTTCTAGAGGGTAGCTTTTAAATAAAGAGATTTCGGGCTTAAATACAGTTGAATATAGGGAATCCATTAAAGAAACTATTTTCCGTAAAATTTGTATTACCTTCAATTTGATATATATACTAATGTATTCTCATTGTATGAACCCTTGAGAACGTTTTCCTAGTATTCTCATTATATCTGAATCCTCAAATATACTCTCGATATATTCTCCTAGTCATAACTATTGATTATGTTGAAATACATTATGTATATTATGTTTATCAACTATTTGATACATTCTAATGCATTCTCATTATGTTAACCATTGAAAACGTTCTCAAAGTATTCTCATTGTATCTCCATCATTAAATATACTCTCGATTCATTTTCCTTACATCAGCTATTGATTATGTTCAATATACATTATCATTATAGTAACCATTCAGTATATTCAAGCGACATGAATTTCCAGGTACAAACGTTTCTTACACAGGCCAGGCTATGTTTGAATGCGTAATTTTGCTTACAGTCATTAAATGTTTTCCGCAAATATTCCCGTTATATTAACAATCGAATATATTCTACACATTCTTATATTAATATTTAAATACATTCTAGCTATACACGTTCTCTGGTTCAAACTCTCCTTTAACGGTCAGTCCATTTTTGA
Source organism: Hylyphantes graminicola (assembly GCA_023701765.1). Taxonomy (NCBI): domain Eukaryota; kingdom Metazoa; phylum Arthropoda; class Arachnida; order Araneae; family Linyphiidae; genus Hylyphantes; species Hylyphantes graminicola. The sequence continues at coordinate 16,844,890 of CM043119.1, forward strand.
ATTCTCAATAATTTGCCGAACAACAACCATTATATTTATTCCCTCAAAAATATACGTAAAACAACTATCAAATATATTCTACACGTATTCTCTTTATGTTTACCATTCAATGCATTCTAGTTACACAAATTTCCGGTTTTGCTGCACTGACCAGTCTATTTTCGAATTCTTATTAAATTGGCTTGCAAAAACCATCAAATATATATTTCGCAAAATTTACATCCATATCAACTATCAAATATATCGAATATTATTTTCGGATATAATTTTGAACTTATTGTCATATCAACCGTTTTGAATGTATTGAATATATAAAGCGGTATAAATTTCCGGGTTCAAACCTTTTTTGAGTTATTAATTTGGCCTAAAAACCATTAAATGTATCCCGTAAATACTCTCATAATATAATCTATCGAATATATTCTATAATATTCTCAAATTAGGGTAAGGTAGGGCAAGTGGGCCTCCCCCCCCCTGGCATTTCCCGAATTATGGACGTAAAAAAAAATCTGTTACAATATTTTTACGTATTTACCCCAATAGATGCAGGAAACATTATGGCATCATTTTCATTTAAGTTTGTAACAAGACACAATCCTTTTTGTGAAAATTTTTTAAATTGCTTCTTTTCGTAATTCACGCCATCATACTATTTTTTTATTTATTTCCAAACGGTTCATGATACAAAACAAAATGTTATATATTTTGAGAGTGTATAAAACATAGTATCTTTTTGCAGTGTCGTGTACTTGTGATGTTGAAAAGGTTAAAAGAAAATTGGGGTGGCCCAGTTGCCCCGCGTTTAGGGTAAGTGGGCCACCACAATGGCGGGGTAAGTGGGCCAGGGGTGGCCCACTTGCCCCAACTCTTTAATATACTTAAAAAAAGTCATATTCACCGATTCATAGGGTTAGTCATAATCACTATTCATAGTCCTATTCATTGACATAGGCCAGTTTAAAATCTGTAGCCCTAAAAAAAATTTTACACTACATGCAAAAATGACAAGATGAAAATTAACGTATTTTTTCTTGTAGTAAGCTTGCATGCCAGAAAAAGTTGCCATGGGGGAACTATTAAAGATACAACATTACTTTTTTTTTCAAACACTCAAAAAATCATGTAGATTATTCCACTTACCCCACCATATCTCTACCAGTTATGTGTAAAAATATATTAGGGGGGTGGCCCACTTACCCCACCTTGCGGGGCAAGTGGGCCACTCGGATGACCAAAAAGAAAAACATATTTTTTAAATATATTTTTTGCCAATTTATGTTAAGGTTGTCATGGGTACAGTAATAACATATAAGAGAATGGACCGCAAAAAAATAAGTTGTTAGGCCGATTATATCCAGTGGTATGAGGGTCTAAAGTCGAATTATGCCAAAAAGGTGACCCACTTACCCCACTTTACCCTAATATTTAAATACATTCTACTGGTATAATTATATTACTGGGCCTTTGGCCTGTTGTTGGTCGACAATTTTTGTATTTGTACTTGTATTTATAAATTTCCGGGCTTAAAATTCTTGCACAGGCCAGTTTATTTTCGAATTTCATTAATTTGGCTTACAAAGACCATTATACTGACCTCGTAAAATCTTTATCATATCAAATATGGAATCTATCGAGTATCAACTTCTAATATAATTGTACTCTTAATCTCATACCAACCATTTTAAATGTATTCTATCGTTACGAATTTCCGGGTTCAAAAGTTTCTTGCAGTCCACATTATGGAATTCGTATTGATCTGGACTTCGGGGGTGGTTTGAAGGAGTTCTTGTAAGACACATAGGGAAGATCTTTCTGGCGCCAGCACAGAACTAGGTCGAATGATTTCCTTAAAGAGTTATGGTCGGAGAGACGCGCCTTTTTTGTTTGGCTTCTGTTGTCTTCTTGGACACATTCCAGCGCTTCTTCGCGAGAACGGATGGCCAAGAAATGGCAACTTGGTATTTCGCCACTTGTGCTTAACCTCTTGTGACCTGGCGTCCCATTTGGGGTCAAAACGCCCCACAAACACGTTAATTAGTTTCGAAATTGACCTGGTCCGAAAGAAGATTCAAATATCAGTTTTCAGCATTTGATTACAGGTATCAGTTATTTATTTTTATAAAAAATGAAGTTGAACGAGGGTCAATACAATATTAGAGATCTTAAAAAAATTATTTTCATTTTTTCAAAAAGTTATTTTAGTAGTTAAGTTTAAAGGCGTTTTGAAATAAAAAAATAATAAAATAATATGTTAACTACAAATAAGTGATACGGCCTTTTTTGTTGCATTTATAGCTCAAAATGTGTAATTTTAGAGTTTAAGGCGTGTCCCTAAGTAACTACTAAACAAAACTTTTAAGCAAATTTTTTTTGCAAAACATACTCTTTAGCATATATTTGTATGCAAAGGATGTTTACATTATGAATATAAGTGTAGGATTTTGCTCGGGTCTTAAGAGGTTAAATATTCAGTATTTTGTAGGGCTTCCGTTTGAATATTTGAAGTCCTCTTTCAATGGTTTGTATACAATAAGTTTAAACATAGCTGAATGGGAATTTATCGAGTCTTGATTTACAGAAGTAAAATAAGGCATCGATTGGTTAATGAATATGAGTGTGAAGCTTACCATGTTATACAATACATGGTAAGCTTCACACTCATATTCATTAACCAATCGATGCCTTATTTTACTTCTGTAAATTTCATTCACCGAATCCACCGATTGAATCCAGGAATGAAAAGAGAAATTATCTTATTTCCAGGAAAAAATTCTGTCGAGGACAAAATGATGACGGTTGAATAAAAATTGTTTGAGACAATTGATATTGGAGTCTTGGCTATAGATTTTGATTCAATGATGTTTGCTTAAAAATACCATTTTCTCAATTCCAGTATTTGGTTCCAAGTTTCTTATGTTTCATTTTTTGTGTCATTGCTTTTACTAACGTTAGCTTTTTTTTAATTATATTTTTAATAAAATAATTTCCAAGTAAATATATGAAGAATATCTTTTTATGATTATTAAAGCCAATTTATTGCGCTGAAATGCTATTTCTATAATAATTAAATTATAAATATTCAAATTAAATAATCATTCCAGAAGAGAACACAAGACAAAACTGACTCTTCAAAAATAACGGCAATCCCAGATTCTTCAAGAGATAGAGGCATCTTTTTTGAAATTGAAAAAACTAGATGTCAGAAATCCACTGGAAATTTGTTTTATTTCTTTCTTTCATAAAAAGTGGTATAATCCCAAAGAGTACTCTGACGTTGTTGGCTGAACTTTCTGTTGCGTGGATACTTTGCCAGATATTGTGGGTTTTTAAAAAGTTGTTCACAGGTTTTTAAGAACGTTATGTAGTATTTTTGTGGTTCTTTTGATTTTTTTGTAAAAATGTTTAAAAGGGTGATATGTTTATCAGAGCATGGGTAGGTAATTTGGATTCTAAATCTGTCGTATATGTTTTCAAAAATAAAAATTCTTCCGAATGTATGGAGAGTTCGTTTTATGAAAATTGTTTTTACAAAATTAGTGGTTTATTAACATTAAACGTTTAATTATAATTGGAAAGCCAGGTTAGGTTTTAATTATCGTCGCACTAGAGTTACACGAGGGCTATTATTTGAAAGCCAGGACATAGTTTTAAATGATCAATTACGCTTAAAATATGTAGTAATTAAAGCACTTATTAAAAATTCTATATGATCAATAACTTTTTATAGATAAACTAAAGCATATTAAAGGGATATAAAAAAGGGTCCTCCCCCACTAAAAAGAGAAAAAAAATTATGTTGGGGTTAGAATTCTTGAAAATTGGCCTTAATCCAAAAATTACATAACACAATCATCTTAAAACAAAGAATTGACTGATTTGACGTGATGTTGATGACAATGGTTTTATTTTTCATTTTTGCTTCTTAAGAACATTATTTTATGAAGCCAAATTAATGAAAAAATTAAATGTATCGAAATAATTAAAAAATAATATAATAAATTTCAAATTGAAATAATTTTTGCTGCTAAACTTTCGCCGTATTGAAATTAAAATTTTAAAATTAATAAAAATACTTAATCTAGTTCCTTTTCATTTTAATTCTTGTTCAATAGTTGACAAATTTAGGATTGAAACTAAATTCTCAAATAAGGGAAGTTACTAAGTGAAATACAAGAAGTACTAGCTTAGTTAGTCAAGAAAATGGAAAAGGATTCATAGGGTCACATGGGGGAATTATGGATCACTCTCTTTCCGGGGTAAATAATGATCACTAAGTTTTAAGGATTAAAAATGGTTTTTAGAAAAAAAATAAATTATGCCAAGTCATCCTTATACATTCTATTTTCTTATATCAAGTTCAAAAACAATGTAACTCTGCAGCAAAAAATAGAAAAAAAATACTTTTTACACTACTATAAAAACATCTTCAAAAAAGATTGTCTTTGAAAAACATGAATTTTTTTAAGATTCATACTGGAGAAACATATTTGAACTAACTATTTTGCTGGTGCTATTTTTCAATAGGAAAAGGTCTAAGCTTTTCAATCCGATAAAAAAAAATTTATAATAATTTTTTTTAATGATTTTAAAGGTATATCGATTTATCCCCCAGTTTACTGGGGTAATTCTGGATCACTGGGGTAATTCTGGATCAGTGATATTTTTTAATTTTTCATGTGTTTTTAGCTAAGTGGTATATGTCATTTTGAAGCATAAAATCAGATTAAGCTGCATTCCAAATTTCATTAAAAAATTCAAATTAGAAGTTTATTTAAAATTTAAATAACAAAAAAATTTAATCTACATTGAAATAGCATGAAAATTCTATTTTTATTCAAAATTTTCACTGTTGCATTGCGTTAAACTTATGAGAAACTATATTTAAACTAAAAACTTCTGAAATAATATTTATTTGTGCGATATAATTCAGTTTGGATTGCAGTAATAGAGTCCATTGAATTTTTTTTTGTCAAAATAGAGTTCTTTTGAGGGTTCATTATACATGTATGAGGAAAGATGCATAGAGAATTCTAACTTGGCGTAAAAAAATATGCCAAGTTTCGTTTTCATTACTTTAATGTGCTAAAACAATCTTTTTATGTTCTAAAAAATGATAATTTGAAGTATTAATTTACTTTTAATATGCATTTGTATAAAAAAAAGGGGGTGATCCATAATTACCCCATGTGTGATCCATAATTGCCCAAACCCGGGGTAATTCCTGATCACTCAATAATTAAAATAAAACTAATAATAATTAAGTTTTAGGTAAAGTTATTATTTAAATAAATTCTAAATTATTTAAGCTTACTCCATGCAAAATTAAATCTTTCTATCTTTCATACTTTAGAAAAAAATAGGATGTTGTGATTTTTTGATCCATAATTCCCCCATATGACCCTATAGCGTCTGACTGCCAAGTAGTTTAACATAACAAATGCCTTTGCAGTAAATCTCTATTATTTCATTTTTCTGCTTTATATAGATAAGAAATAAATTTCGTCAGGGCCCCATTTCAGTGAAGTTGAATAAATATATTAATGCACAGTGGGACCTCGGTTCGGGGCTTAAACCCGACAGCCGAAAATCCTTACCAGACTTAATCCCGACAAAGAAATAAAGCCGACATGGTCAAATTCCCGACAAATAAATTAATGTTATTATGATTCATTCAAGACAATTTTGTAAAATTTTTTTGCATAAGTATTTTTGAATTTTTTGCTGTCAGGGTTATGTTCTGTCGGGTTTTCGGCTGTCGGATTTTTGGATTGTCGGGTTTTGGCTGACGTGATTGACGAATGACCAAAACTGGTAGGAAACAATAAAGTCAAATATAAAAATTACAAGTATTTAGCCGAGATGAATGCTTTGATAAACCAAATACGTATAAGTAAACAAATGACATGTCGACTATGAATTTAAGCAGCTATGTAAACATTAAATTCGAATAAATTGTGAAAGCAGCGAAATTAATTAATGTTTCACATCACCTCTTAGTGTCTAAATAAATTTCCCTACAATGAAGGATTGGTATAAAACTAAGTTCTATAATATGCAAAATTTATGTTTTGAACCATTTCATGATGTTAGACGAGCCTTGTTAGTTTTTGCTGTTAGTTTTAACAATGGTATAAAGTAAAAACTGATATTTATATAATATTTTTAGATGTACGTAATTTAAATGCAAGTTTGTTTTAAAATTATAACCAAATTGTAAATTAAAAACTAAATTACAATAACTCAAATAAAACTTAACCATCAAAAAGAAAAACCGTCATTACTGACAAATTTAATACTGTAGTGACGTTTTTTATGTATATTTTGGTTAATTCAAAAGGTTTATTATCGTTATAAATAAATTTGGAGAATTTAGAGTAAGTAATCAACAAAAAAAATTGCTAATCAATAATTTTAATTAGTCAATGTAAAATTAGCCATGTATACGAGGACACAAGGCAAAGAGGAATCTTCAATAAAAGTCTAATTATTTTCCTTAAATGGAGAAATAAGGTACAATTAACTAATACATTGTTTCATTTATAGGGCAATAGAAGGGTAAAAAATATTTAGTTTTCTTCTTAAAAGTTATGTGTGTACCCCATTCATATTTGTTTAAAAAATCTAAAATTTCCCCCCCCCCCCCACCTATATTAATCATTTATCCCATTGTGATATGCCATTTTGAATTTGTTTTTATGCTTACATAATAAGATTTTTAAATATGACAAGATATTTCTTTTAACTAAAGATTTATCAATGCAAATAATCGATAGAAATCAATGCAAAACTATAACTACTTTTAAGTAGACACGTGCACACTGCTAAAAGGTTTGTCAAGATATAAATCAAAAGAAGCCAATAATTTAGTTTTATACAGATAAGCTTTTAAAGAAGCAAAAAGAAGCTTTCAAAGGCTAAATGTGTACAAATATTTTAGCTAATATTAACTCTATGCGATAAAGTGATAAATTATAAGCACTTACTGCAGCTTCTATAATTGACAGCTTGCGAACACTTGGAAAATTAATAATCAATGTGTAATGGGAATTGAAGAATTTGGTAAGATTCCAAAACCGATAAAAGTTGAGCCATTAATTAAAATATACGAAATCAGATTATTATTCGGAAAGCTTTAGATGATTACTAACAAGTTATTTTAAGTTTTATTGAAAAAAAGGTAATGCATATATTTATAAAAACTTAGTAAAATTTAGTTCAGACTTCAAATCCTCACTAGTTTGCCTAAGAAAAAACACTACTAAACTTTTCTAAAAAATACTAAACTTTGAAATCATGATTTAGATAACATTTCAAATGTCTACAGCTTATAATTTTTGTTCAAAGATCAAATTTAGTAATAAAAAATTAAAGTAAATTTATTTTTATTCTTGAGACTATTTTCAAGTTAAAACTTTAAAAAATATATTATTTGTAAAATCGCATTTATCATTGCATTTTAAACGACGTTAAAGTGCATTAGTAAGACTTATAATTAAAAAACAATATGGAATAATAAAAAAAAGAAATCGATTGCTTTATAATCTTTTAAAACATAATTCTACTTCTTTCACAAAATAATCTAGATAATTGCGAGAAGTAAAAAATGAATTGTTTAAATTGTAGGAAATATATCTATGATTTCTAATAATTATTTCTATACAACTAATTGGTTTCCAAAATTAGATGTCAAATTTATTAAACAATGTTTCTACCTAAAAACTATTCATACATAATTTTTTTGGACGTTAATATCAATACAAACAATGTTTCATTGAAGACTGATGCAATTAATCAAAGCAACTGTCCAAATAGAGCGTTTTTATTCATTTCTAATAACATCTAGTACCTTTTATTCTACTTACAATAGAACATTCATTCGTATAATTGCCCTATACCTTTACAAATGTGTCATAAACATCGGACACGTATAAATTGATAAACACTAAACGCACACTCTTCTCCAAATTACTCTCACATAGGCCTTATTAAAGGGCCCTTACCAGACACAAGACTTTATTAAGTCATGTAATGATCCGAAAAAATGGAGGACGTATAGTTATTGCTATACATTTATGTCCAGATGCATAGTGAGTTATGATACACAGGTAAATGATATCGTGCATTATTGATCATATAAAGGTCTATTTTTTTTGTATAAATGCGTGTTTTTAGAAATACCAATTTTGTTCATGTTTATTGGGGAATATGATAAGACGGTAATAGCTTTATCTGTAGTGAATTATATATGTGATTTTTGTAAGAAAGAGGTATAACTATAAAGATAGGTTTATTTTCCTTATACATAGAGATATGCGAAACGTGAAAAGTATAAAAAAATATATGTTTTGGGTCCCATGTTCATGTGCTAAATTATGAGGAATTGCTTTTGGTATAGGTTACAATGGTATTTTTACTTTTAATTACCTAATATATGATACAAGGTAATGAAAGTACTGCGATGAAGTCGAAGTTCCAAAATTGAGACTGTGTTTTTTCCTACACAGTTTAGTAAGTGCTGATTATCAATAAATGGTGTTTTACCATTGGTCCGTTAGTGTATCTGAAACCACTCAACAGCTCGAACTACAAGAGCTGCTAAAGAATTTGGTACACGAGTTTACGTATGTGACTAAAAAGTAATTGCATTTCAATTTATTACAATCAAATTAATCGCAATTTAACTTTTAATTGCTCCCGGCAAAGTAAATTAATTTGTTTAACATATACCAATTGTAACTTACAATAACAATTGCATTTAACTTTTTTAATTGTTTAATGAAACAATTAAAACTAACAATTAACTATGTTTAAAAATGAAATGAGTAAAAATTTAGGAAAATTAAGCTGTAAGTCTTAGACTTAAGACGAATAAAAAATGTGGCGAATTGTTATTCTTAATTAAAATTAACAAAACAATTGAAAATTAATATTAATTGTTAATTATTACTACTACATTTAAAAATTAAATAATTGTTAAATGTAATTTTCAACAATTACATTTGATGAATTGTTATTTGTTGTGGTTACATTTACCAATTGTAAATCTTTAATTGTTTTTGCAATTAAAATTTGCCAAATACTGGCATGCATAAAGGATAGTTGCCTTAGAACTTTTTTGGTTTTTAGAAGTCATGATAAAAAAATGAAAAAAAAAAAAAACTACAGACTACAAATTTGGTCCACTAGTTCCCAGTACCTGCCGACGTCATACATTTTTCGAGAAAAATAAAATTAACCTTAAATGTATTGAGTGGTATTTGGAAGTAGTGTAGTATTACACAAACCTAGTTTTTGAAACGTACTAGTTTGTAATGTGATGCAAAGGAAAATGAAGTGAACTATGTTCAAAGAAAGCATATACTGGTCTATTTTTGTTTGGTATAAACCGATAATAGCATTTTTTGAATGTATACAAAAAATAAGGTACACATGTGCATGGTATATTGAACCAAAGAGAATAATCTATAGTTTGACTTTTTCTTTGTAAAGGATTTTTAAATAACTAGCAATTGGACTTAAAAAAAAATTGTAATTTCAAAACTAAACAAGTCAGAAATCGACTGAGATAATTTTTACGAACTCTTTTCGATAAACACATTTTACCCGTACTCAGAGAAGAATAAAGAATGACATTAGCTTTGTATGGAATTGGAAATCGATAAACGGTGAAGCATTTTAAAGCATTTGTAGTTTTTAAAAAAGGTGCATAAAGTACTATAGATTTTACAATAAAAAAGTAAATACCTTGGTGTTCTGTTCACTGTACTATTGCTTTTGTATTTGTTTCCCCTCAATTAATGTATATTATTTTTTGTGCAATAAATAAATTATTATTAAAAAAAAACGTTTAGGTTATAAAATACTAGTATACTATTTTACTGTTAAGTGTTGCACGATTTTTTGTAATAAGGGTACATAAAATTGTAAACACGTTTAAAAAACTTTAAGAAAATCAATCTTGTAGAATAGCCTTGCATGATTATATAATACACTGTGCAGACTCAAATTTACTTGCAAGACTGTTACAATCCAAATCGAAGCTGTTAGCATGCTGAAAACCTAAATGCCTTAAATATTCATAAACTTTTATTTACAACAGTGTTTGGTGATCTAGTACGTTTGTATATCAGTTAAAAGAAAATATTTCAGCACGTCAAATCGTTTGAACTTGATGCTAATTTTACATCAAGTTTGAAACAAATTTATCTTTTTTCAAACGATTATTTCTGATTTCACCTTTAGCTTCAAAGTAAAAAAAAGTAATTTAACTCTTTCCTTGCTGAAGCGCCCCAAAACGCCCGAACAACTAAGGATTCTATAAGGTTATTCCTATCAAATATTATGAGGAAGCAAAAATACTTCGTAGCGAAAGCGTTAAAGACATTTGAACGGATGGGGAGCAATTCATTGTGTATCACAAAATATAAAATCGCATCAACGTAAGAATCTAAAAGCAGAAGCTAGAAATCAGCACACCCTTGTCCCAACGAATTTATCACATTATAAGTCTTTTTTAAAAACTGCCGAACCTAGACGAATTCAATTCAGCCTACTCTAGAAAATCTAATAAAGAGTATATCAGAAAGGGTCTCCGCCTTTTATTTTTAAAGGATAGAATAGAAAGGTAAGCTTAAATTTTGCCCTTGGCGAATCGTCTACGGCAAATAAACTTGGCAAACTAGATTTTCGGTGTTTGGATTTATTCTTAGAGTAATAGTTATATAGTTTTTGATTATATTAGGAATATACTGGTTGGATAATATGTAACATTACATAGTTTATATTGTATAAGCGTTAGATTAAAAATTTAATGTTAAAACTTTTGTTTAACGATTACCGATAGAGATTTTTTTTAAAGTATTTAGAATAATCTCTTTTATGCTTTTTTAAGCTGATGACTTCTCTGTCATACCGGATTTTTAATATATTTTTTATTTACTAAGTGTTAAATCGCAATTTTCCCCCCAAAAACGCTAAACTTCAAATGTTGAGTACTTTGTTACTAAATTAATTGTACAATTTTTGGGGGCTTTAAATAATTAGTTAACTTTAAATATTAAGAACAAATTTATTTTTATTTAAAAATAAGTTTGATTGGAAATTGATTTTTTTTTTTAATTTTGGAAAATAATTTGTAAAAAATAATTTTTTTTTTCGGGTTAGTTTAGTGAATCAAAGTATAATCGATCTGTTTCGATTTTAAGACTTACTCTTTGAAAATTGGATGAAATTTTAAAATAAAAATGTATATTTTCGATATTTTTATTTCGTAACTGAAACTAAAGTATCTGAAAGAGTAATTAAATTTTATTTTTGTCATACAAATGATTTAAAGAAAATTTTTAAGCAAATATTTATACTTTAAGTTTTAATTTAAATTAATTGATTTAATTGAAATTTAATTAAAGTTAAATATAACAAATCAAACCTACTTTTTTACTAGTTTGATCAAATCAAGTGGAGTAGTTATGAAACACCAAAAAAAGGAATAGCTGTTCTAAAGGTTATTCTTTGCAAATAACATGTTTTTTTAAAAATTGCATTCATCTAAATGCTCTTAAGACAATTTTCTTGCAAGAAGCTGTCAATATCTTCACCTCAAACTTTTAACCTTCAAAACAAGATTGCGTGTACCAACACCGTAGCTCAAGATATTTCTTTACTCGAAACGTTTTTGATATTATTGAACAGAGTAGCTAAATTTTTAACAATCTACTCCCCTTTTTTTTAAAAAAAATTTGAATAAAAAAGTTAAAGTAACGCAGATTTTGTCTGTCTATCCGTCTGTACCACTTTTTGAAATTTCGGTTTTAACAGAGCAATTAAAAATATCTTCGTTTGAAAGGTATGGTATCTGTGACAATTTTTCTCAACCTTTATCTCTATATTCGTATTCCAACAATATCTATAAATATGAAAGACAGGAAAGTGTAACATTGTAGAGAGTATAAATCCAAAATCATAGTAGAAATTCAATTTCAGCTTTCTAAACCTGCAATTAATGAAATACATTCCATTCAAATTATTTTAGCCCATAACCAACCTTTTATTAGGAGAAAGTTGTTGGAAAATAACCTATGTCCAGATGCCTGGTGAGTTATGATATAAAGGTAAATGATATCGTGCATTATTGATCATATAAGGGTTTATTTTTTTTGTTTAATTACGTGTTTTTAGAAATACCAATTTTGTTCAGATGCATTGGGAATTATAATAAGATGGTAATAGACTTATCTCTAGTGAATTATATATGTGCTTTTTGTAAGAAGGAGATATAAATATAAAGATAATTTTATTTCCTTATACATAGAGATATGCCATGCGGCGATACATGAAAAGTATTGAAACTGGATGTTATGGTACCCATGTACGTGTTCTAAATTATGGGGAATTCTTTATGGTATATAGGTACAATGTTATTTGGTACAATGGTAAACCATATTTTTTTATTATTTTATTTTCTACCGTTTTGTTATAAAATTATCTATGATTTTGTAATAAAAACAGACATAAATTTTATATCTTCGTTAAAATAGTCTATAGATAGTTTTGCATTGAATGACGAAATTGATCTTATTAAAAAAAAGAAAATGTGCTCTTTTTTAGCAGAAGCTGTTTCTGAAAGTAAATCGAAATTAAATTGTATAACTGTTTACGGCATCACTTCCTGCAGTTAAAAACTAAACTGCACAAAAAAATGCAAATATACTCGAACTAACTAAATGTAATCACAGATACAAACAGACTACCCAATCTTATCGAAATACCAATCGTCAATGCTGCTCATGTACGTTAGCCTCAAACCCTTTTAGCATACAATACACAGGGTCATTAATGCCACACGGGGCTTAATAAATGAGGTTTAAGCCCCTGGTAACTACCTAACCCGTTTCTGCTTCGCTTAAGAGCGGAAGTTAGGATCTCCAATTAAAATCGCTCGGTCTGAATGCTCCGGTAAGCTTTCTATTACGTGCTGAATCATTCCAGCCATTAGAAACATTGGTATAGCAATATTTTTATGATTTTAATGTGTCTTGTTAGTTACTATTCAGCTTTGACTGCTAAGATCTGTTGAAGTTAGAGTACTAATTGTTATTTCTAATAAGATGTATGGTTAGTAGTTATCAGAATTAAGGATTTGAGATAATGATTTTTTTTTAGCTGTATGTCCCGTATATTTGCGCTTAGCCTTATCAATAAACTAAAGATTATTAGAATATTCTCTGCTTTCTAATTTCATTAAATAGTTCCAGGTTTTTCAAGTTAATTTAATTTGTTGGATATTTTAAAATGTATGATATGTTAGTATATATGGTGCGATGTAGATCAAGGGATATATATAAATATTGGCGATCATATAAATATTGGAAAAATCCCAAAAAGGACAATCTATTATACTTCCACTTTTTTATTGCATTTTATTTATTGCAGCTCAGGTAATTGAACCAAAACATATATTAATGTGCATATATTAGTAATTTTAACAGACAAAATGACTATATAAGTTAATTATATTTTCTGTGAATCTGACGATGAACAGTTACTATAAATGTACTTTTTTGAATTCTAAAAGCTAAAAAGGGAATTAAATATTGGATATACAGTTAAAAATGTTATTTATCTTCACGTTGTATAAATAACTTCATTTGCAATTGACAGACCTTGGAGTCTAAACAAGCATATATTGTCATTAAGTAGGTAAAACAGGTAACTTTTTTCAGCGATCAATATGTAATTTTGAAAGCAACTATAAAATTAAATTGAAAAAATATATTTCTATTTTAAATCGACTATTAACGATTATATATTGAAACTTTTTTCCTTTAAAAATTTAAATCCGGACCCAAAGAGTTAATTATTTTCCCACCGTTTCTTGCGCAATTCCACCTGTAACAGTTCCAAATAGACTATTTATTCTAGCAACACTTTCGTTCCCGTTTGACGTAACAGTTCTTTTTTTCTGATGGATGAGTGAAGTACAAGGTTTCGGGTAGTTCGCGGTCGACAGTTGAGCGAGGTTAAGCGAAAAAGCGGGATAAAATTAGATTTTCTTTTTCGCATCTTGTTTTCTTTTTCGCTTCAAATTCCCATTCCAACAAGTTACAAGAGTTTTTTTTCACAAGAAAAGTCAGCGTCAACCTTTCTAGTCGTATTTTACTCAGTGCCACCAAATGTATTTAGAGTTGCTGAAAGGGTGAACTGACAGGTTGTTTGTCAGTGAAAAAGTAACCATTAAATTTTATTGCCATACTTTAAAAAGTTACTAAAGAAATCTTTGGTGTTAAGAGTTGTAAAATGTAATGGTTTAACCCTTTCAGTCTCAATGACAATTTGGCATTATTTTAGAATTTTTTTTTATGATCGGCTATAGCCATTTGTGATATCAAAAAACACATTCGATTCCTCATATTTCTTCCTATTGGAAAATATTTTTTATCAATCCCAATAGATGTCAGCCCTATTAATTTTTCAAAATTATGATCAGAAAAATAATGCCAAATGGCATCACTGGCACTGAAAGGGTTAAAGGAAAAAGTTTAATTTATTTACAATAGTTAATGAACGTTATAGGTTAAATGTACTTAAATTATCTTAAAATATCAATTTTATTTAACAATGTATTCATTAAATTTCATAATAAAATGCTTAAATGAATTAAGCAATCCAATTATAACTGTTAAGTTTAATTTACTGGGAAATATTTCGTAATTAGAAAACATTTTACAATATAAATGAAAACACTAGGAAATTACAAAAAAGAATATAAATTAGCTTACAAGGCTTTAACGTTTTAAATGTTCATCTCCTCGATCATATTTCATTTATAAATTTTACTGTCAAACCGTTATACCAGGCCATCTCCTTATTTGGTGCATCAGTACATCTTACAAAAAACCTTAAATTTCAAAATTTATAAATAATAAGTTTTTGTTCACTATGTACCTTTTCCCATTTGGAGATGATTTTCGGATCATATCCTCAAAAATAATGCTTCTGATTTCCTTAACATATTTTATTTGAAATAAATTTAATTTAAAATTTAAGCAGTGAAAACAACCCTACATTTTTGAGCATTCCCAAGCAATTCGGAAAGTTTTAAAATTCATGCGTATAAAACTTTGACAGTGCTAATTCATTCAATTAAAAGTATTTAATAACCCAATTTTGAAAATACTGATAAAAATTATTAGCACGTTCGTTCTTTATTACGAAACAATAATAGGACATGCAACTATTTTTTTTCCAGAAAAAACTAAATTAATACTCATTATACCATAATATATTGAATAGGTAAATGGGATATGTTAGACAGCCCTATTTGAAGCGTTTCGGTTTTGTATCCCGTTGTCAAGACGACAGACAGCACCATTACGCACCGGGCTTTTCGCCACAGCCCCGTGTATTTTGCATTATTAATTGGAAAAAGAGCGAGGTTTGTTGTTAACTGTCACCCGCGCCATGATTTACACTTGTCGCGTCGCTGGGAAGAAAACGTCAATGATTGATGCCGGCATTTGAATGTACGAGTAGAATGCGTGTAGTTTTTAAAGTATTACTTGATCGTAATAGAGAAATTGATTGATTGTTGTGAATAAAAAAAACCAATGTTTAAGAGGGAAATGGGCACGCTGGATAGCGGGTCTCCAAAGCAAAGTGCATCAGTGTTAATCCACTGGAAAAAATACTTTATCACATTTCTCCGGTTTATTGAATATTTTTAATAGCTGAATTTTTATGTGATAAATGTAGCTGACTTGCAGGTCCCGATAATCCCACTTTTTGAAATTGGTTCATTTTTTTTTTAAATTTTGAATAGATAATTTCACAAAAAGTATTCGAAGCAATTTCAAAAAGTAGGATTATAGAGACATGTAACTTATCTATACTTATTATATATATAAAAAAAGTTTGTAAAAATATTCAATTCAGCCGGAGAAATGCGACAGTGAAATAGTTTTTTCCTATTTTATTAACATTGAGGCACTTGAGTTTGGAGACCCCCGGTCCAGCGCGCTCAATGCTCAATCCCCCTTAATACTTTCGGACGAAAGAACTCGGTATAGCGGGTATCCAAACGAAAGTGTCTCTTTGTTAACCCAATGGAAAAATATTTCTGAAACACATTTCTCCGGCTGGTTTCAATATTTTTTACAAACGGTTTTTTATGTGATAAATGCAGCTGACTTACATGTCTATATAATTCCAATTTTTGAAATTGGTTAGAATATTGCTTAAATTTTTTTATTGTAAATAAAATA
This sequence comes from Hylyphantes graminicola, assembly GCA_023701765.1. Lineage (NCBI taxonomy): Eukaryota > Metazoa > Arthropoda > Arachnida > Araneae > Linyphiidae > Hylyphantes > Hylyphantes graminicola. The sequence goes on from CM043119.1 coordinate 16,861,149, forward strand.
AATATTGGAACTGATTTTCAAAAAGTGCGATTATAGAGACTTGTAAGTCAGCTACATTTATCCTACAAAACACTGTTTGTAAAAATGTTTAATGCATTCGTAGAAACGATTCTTGGAAAATCGCTTTTTTTCTCTTCCTTGTCTATTTGCCCTCAATATAGGAATTTTCAATTGGATATTTTAATAGAAAATAATCGCATATATTGCAAAAAAAAAATATTTTTTTGTAGTTACCTTCTCTTTAAACAGAAATGACGAATATTCAATTTTTGAATATTTGAAAAAAATATTTAAACTAAATATTATAGAATATTTGAACATGTTACTGTAATTCGATGTAGAGTTAAGTATTTAGGTAAAGAAGCAACTGATTTTTAGAAAATTAAAAAATAATTTTGCTTATATCCAGCATTAAAAAAATCTCAAAGAACCTTAATGGCACTAAAAATATTCATCTACTTCAAAACTTTTATATTTTTAACCCTTTTACTAAGTGGTCAAAATAGGTCGCACTTATAGATGTACGTATTTTAAGTTTATTTTTATGCAATTTAAAATACAGTTTAATACCCAAAGGAATAAACATTAGTTTCTCTTCTGCTAGAATATTATCATTCATTTTTCCTCGTAAAATGGAAATTTAGCTTATCATTAAGCATTATTAGTTTTGAAGAACGAATAATATTGATGGTATTCTAAAATTCTAATGATGAACACATTATAATAAAATCTGATTGCTTAATTTAATGCACACGGTTTACATTTACTAGAAAAAGAACCGATTAAGATTCAAATATTTTTTCTTTAAGGAGTATTTCTTTCATTTTTTAAGCTAAAATTCCTCAGGAGTAAAATTAATATGATAAGTTTGTGCAGGGACTGCATGATATAAACGTGTACATTAATTCCCTTACCTAATTTTTAATTAAATACATTTTGATATACTATCCACTTTCTAAATACTCTTAAAACCTGGTAGTGGTTGGGAATTTTCCTAAATAAAAAAAAAGAACGAAACGACTTTTCAAAATTAATTTTTATCATAATATATTTTTAACGAGCATTTACTAGTGATAAATATACTAAAAAATATTTCCCTGCACTTAAACTAATTTAAATGGACAATACGTTTATCATAATCATGATTTTACTAATTATATATTATGTGTTATTAAATTTCAATTAAAAAAAGTATCAAAGTTTTCGATTGCTTTAATATTCAAAAACTATTCTAGATGATAAATTGTAAAACTTATTTATTAAACTATTTGAGCCTTTAATTATAAAGTAAGTTAATTATAAAAGATGAGATAATTTTTGTGTAGTTGTTTAAGAAACCAGGCACTAAAATTAAATACCCTCTGAAATATTTGCCCTTCAACATTACAAAAAAAAATCTGAGATGTTTTAACATTTTAATCCATTCCGTTCTTTAAACAAAAGCTTTATAAATAAAACTACCTTTCGTAAGAGAGTGACAAGCATTAACTTTGTGTCAAAAAGCTACAAAACCCAGCTAATGGAAAAAATTATTTATTTATGTTGAATTAAGTAGTTTGTATTTTGCAAATGAGTCCCTCAAGAAAATAAATTAGAAAAATCATTTTCAAAAAAGATGTTTAAACTCTCCTAAGTAAATGTTCAATTACGTGTAAAATGAAGTTAGATGATGTAAGACAAATGTGACAACCAAAAGAATTACAAAAGCGCCAATTTAATTTATGTGGTGGAAAATGGCATTTTATATTCTTTTAAGAACGGACAGTTGATATGAAAACAAGTTTAGAATGTTATGATAAAGCTTAAAAAAAGCTTAAAAAATAAATGTCTTATTTCTTAAACAAGTTTATCGCTTTTAATTAATCGGAAGCATAATGAATATTTAATTGCTTAATTGCAGAATAAATTACGTTAGTATTTGTTAAATTCCATTTAAAATTAAAAATTCGATCATGAATTAAAAATAAATGAGAAATATAATGATTAAATAGATGCAGTATATGGTATAAAATTATATGCTATCACTAAATTACCATTCACTAAAATAAACTTTTAAAGAAAGATTTTTTTTATTTTACAAGAAATACTTCTTGACTTTTTCTGCATAAATCCCTAAAACCTGATTTTAAAATTTGCTTTATTGGCTTAAAAATGAACTCAAAATTATGTTTTTAAATCCAAAACAAAATACCACTAGGACTTAGAAACAAAATTAAGCATTGTTTGTCTAAAGAGTGACAATAGATTAATGGTATGCGAGTTCATTCTATTTGCATCAGCTATTTTCTATCAAAACCTATTTACTATTAGTTTACTTTAATCGTAAATAACCCTGAAGAGATTGACCCAGTTACTTAGTTCGAAATAGTAGTTCGAATAAATAGTAGTTCTAATATAGATTAAAATAAGTAATAGTTCTAATATAGATTAAAATAAGTAATAGTTCTAATATAGATTAAAATACGTAATAGTTCTAATATAGAATAAATAGTAGTTGTAATATAGAATAAATAGTGGTTTCAATATAGATTAGAATAAATAGTAGTTCTAATATAAATTAGAATAAGTAGTAGTTCTAATACAGATTAGATTAAATAGTAGTTCTAATATAGATTAGAATAGAGAGTAGTTCTAACTCTTTGAATTTCGCGCATCATCTCCAGACATAATTTAAATTAATATATGGAAAACGAATTTGCAAGACTGTATTGCTACCGTATTCTGAAGTAACGTATCTGCTTATTGTTACTATGATTTCAATTATCGAATCAAAAATTCGAATCAAATTATACTATTAACAAAATTAAATTAATTTATTTTACATTAAATTATTTTGTGATAATAAATCACTTTTAATTTGAATTATAAGTTTCAAGCTGTGTTAATAAAATTGCTAAACATTGCAAATGTTGAATATTAAAATATATTCACCTATATATAATTACCATATAAAATATCACCATATTCACCTATATTTTAATGTTTCTTGTAAAGACATTTAACGATTGAGACATTATTATAAGTGTTTTATCCATATTTTAGAAATTAATGAATCATAGAATCTTTATCTTCATTTTAAATTATTCAGTTGTAATGACAAAAGTTTCAATTCAAAGGCGAAGCAAATTTTGCGCTTGAATGATTTAATTCAATAAAATCAAGTTTTTGTATTTCAATCTAACGTGTTTAATTCATTATTCCTCGACTGATATTTAGTTTTTGTTCATTATAATAAAGTGTATTATAAGAATAAATTAATCTTGGGAACTAATTTTAAGTTTCAATGCAAAATACTATTATTAAGCTAAAGGGTAAAAAATTTTAAATAGGACTTTAAAAATATACTAGACAATTTATAAAGACATGCAATTCTACACATTTTCGAATTAGAAAAATTGCGATTAGTGTATTCATTGAAAATAATAAGTCTCAAAGTTAAAGTAAATTTATTTTTAATTTCGATGCAAAATTTAAAAAAATCAAAAGGTTTTAATTCCAGAAATAACTATAGTTGATGAAAGTGCATGAACATAAAGATTGTTTACTGTAAATTTCTTTCTTCTTACTGTAAATTCTTTTGGTTCTTATGTACTGAAAAAATTATTCTTAAAGGCGGAATTATGTATTCATATTTTATATTTTCATATAATTCAGTAAAATTATAAAGATGATAAGTTTTTATACTCTACAAAATGTAAATTAAGATTTATTAATTGACTAGAAAAATATATGCACTACAATTCAAGGAATAGATCAAATGTAAAATAGTAAATTGTATTTAAACTAGGAAATTGTATTTAAATAGTGATTTGAATTTAAATTAGTCAAATGTATGTAAATTAGGCAATTGTATGTAAATTATACGGAAATTTGCAAACTATATGCAAATTTGTAAATTATTATATGTAATTCAGAAAATCACTTTGAAATTTTTAAATCACTTGTAATGTAGTAAATCACTTACAGGCACAGGAAAAATTTCAGTGCTGCTATTAAATACAAGGTGATACAAAATATTGATACCTGCTACATGCTATGATAGTATTTAAACGCATTTATCATTATTTTTTTTGGATTACACTGCAAAATATAATTTATCAGCAAATTTATGCAAAACTGCAACGTTTATTAAATTACCGATAACACGGACACAGCATAAAAAGTATGCACCCCATTGTTGAACAGTGTATACTGCGTAGACCTTAGCTTTAGTCACATAAGGTGAAGTTTCCTTATCATTGCAATAGCAGAGCCCGTTACGATCGTCACGATGCTTCGGAAAATGTTTTATAAATACGCTATATACTTGTTTATATTGCGTAGTGTGAACACGGTCAATAAAGATCGCTACCACCTTAGGAAACCAGAGATTTGAGGTTTGGTTTCGTTGAAATAACGTAGCTCTAGAACTACACGAGGGCGATACGTCCCTTAACCCTTCAAGATCCTTTCAGATGGCGACGATTTAAGGTTATGAGACTAAATTGTTAAGAGTTTTACCGGAAAGTTGCCTTAAACAGCATCAACGCCATACTCCTATTTACAGCGATTTTTTAAAATTCGCTTTTTGTGTAATTTAATTTTTCACATCTAAAATTATTCCGGGCTATATTGGAGGTTAAATAATATGTTCCACAAGTGGAACGTTGTCGTATAAAAGGTTTATAAAATATACAAAAATAAAAATCTCATCATAAAATTACCGTAACATAAAAAAAATTAAATTTCTAATAGTATTATCGCTCAAAAAATATAAAAATAAATAGTACGGAAAAATAAACTTACCGCCGGGTAAGAGTCGATCAGTGGTCCTGTCATTGTCGCTAATACTGTAGGACGTCGGTGACATAGGACTTAGGGTCGAATCATCCGGAGTTTTCGCTTGAGTCACTTCGAATTTCGAAGTTCCCCCTTCTTCGGCCATAATTCAATTTATCTGGATGTTCACTTTTATAACTCTTGGATATCCTTTACTTTTTATTTTCAAAGTTTTTTTTAAAGTTCGATAACAATCAAGTCCATTTGAGTTTGAGTTAATACCGATGGTCTTGAAATCAAGGTTTGAGTTCAAAAAGAATCCTTCCAGGAAATGAGCCAAGAATCGATTATTTAGTTGAGAAGTTTGCCACAAGATGATACACTTTTTCGATTTCCGGATTTATGATTAGTTTGAAATCCTTGTAATTATTTTATTTAAATTAAATTTTTATAATTTTTATGAAAATTATATTTTAAAGTTATTTAATCAAATAAATAAAAAATCCAATGCAATCAATACACCAAGTCCACCACAGTATCTATCGATCGACCAATAACTCACCAAGTCAGTAAAGCTGAAATATCTATTATTTATCTATCACGATATACCTAATCCTATATCCCTAAACCAATATATCTACACCTGACGCGATTACCTACAACGTGCTCAACTCCCGATCACTCCCGCCGAATAAATACCTCACAAGCCTGGAACCGCATAGCCGGGATCAATCATCAACGTGGGAATACGAGCACCCTCCCACAATCCAAAGGATGCGGAAGAGCAAGTGATGTTGGAGATGATGCAAAGATGCTACAGAGAGAGAGAAAGGGATGGCGAGAGATCGGTTTGGGGTTAGAGTTGGCTCTGTGCCGAACCGGGCGAGGGATGGAGGGAAGATTACAGGGCGAAGGGAGCGCCACCTGGGGGAGGGATCGATCCCGAGCTTCTTTCTTCTTCCTCTTCCTAGTTTGGTGGAATTTCCGACTGTGGTGAAGGGGGAAGGAGAATCAAGGTAGCGCTTTGGGGTTTGTTGTAAGTATTGATGAATGTTGTGGGGTTTATTTAGTAGTATTGGAAGAGTAGCACTGTTTAATTGGAATTGTAGAGGTATAATTCAATTAAGGGGTAGGTTTGAAATAGCATAATATATATTTTAAATTTTGATTCATATAGTATTATTAAAATTTACATCTAGAGACGAGTAGGCTAGATTTATTTTTAGGATATCTTTAATAATTTCAATATTAATAATTATGTTTATGAGATTTGTTCTTATATTTTTAATATTTTATAATAATTCATATTTAATATTCATTTACGTACGTCTTAATTATTTTCGATCAATAAAAATGCACTTAATTTTTTCTATTTCATTTCAAAAGTAAGCGTCATTTTCATTCGAGTTAAAATACATTAAATTATTAATTATTTTCTTATTCTCGCATTCATTCCAAAACTTGAAAAATTGCTCAATTTTATAAAACGTTCATTATTAAGCGTCATAGTATAGGCTATAAAATGAAAATAATGATTTTAATTATTCATTTCACAACGCCTGTTTATTGTCAAAACAATTGCTATTGTAAATAAACAATTGTTTAAAACAAAAACTATTTCCTCAATTATTGCTATTTTGAAATTTTAGGAATCGATATTTCAGAGAATTAATGATTTTATTACAATACAGATATTTTTAATTTTGCTAATAATTAATGACTCATTTTGTAAATTCTCTTTTTTCAGGTAATTCGGGGAAGGCAGAAGATTTTTTACTTCAACATTAACGAATTAAGCATAGAGTAGAATTTAGTAAGGAGATATCATTAAAATATAGATTGCTATCTTTAAAGATATCTACAAAACTTGAAATTTTTCTTTTAAAATTTTAATTTGAAAGTTTAAAATGCTGATGGTTAAAAATAAGATATTTATGAAGATGTTTATTGCACTTTTTTGTATATGAATTACATATAACTTTACAAGTTTATAAAAATATAGGACAAATTTTGGTTTTAAAATTAGTGATGATCTATATTTGAATTTTGTTACAAAACGAAGTTAAATTTAATATTTAAAATCGATAGAATTTTCTAATTTCAATTTTTCAGAAATAATTATACAGAAAAATTTCTTTAATTTTGTAAGGATTTTAGTTTAAAATTAAAGTTGCTGATGCAAGACTTTACGTGGAAATTCAATGTAAATAAGACAATGTCATCATAGGTAGTGGGACTTCGGTTATTGAACTGTATCAAAGAAACTCTCCGAGTTCTTTGAGAAAACTGTTAAGAATACTTTATACTAAAGCCAATCTGTATAAAATTAAAGCCGTGGCAGATCTTCTTGTAATTAAATGAACATTTTGTTCACAATTATTGATATGAAAATCTTCATTATTTATACTTATGCCAAATACAGTTGATCACAGATAAAACTTATTTTCACAAATTTTTTGCACTCACTTAATGAAGCATACAGTCAGCATACTTTGAGAGAGCTGTAAATCTTGATCATAAGAATATTATTGAGGTTGTCACTCATCTAAATGCAATGAAGCAAGCATTTTCTTCATTGTTATTGATATTTAAATCTTCATAATTTGTACATTCATCAACATCAGTCACCAAATTTCCACACCAATCACAGAATAGAAATAAAATTTTCGCATATATTTCAGACTTCCAACTACAATTCTACTCGGGAAAACACCGACGGCGAGAATAGAAAGACAATATTTAGAGAGTCATAGTTCGAAATTACCTTCCACGAGTCGATTTTCCGACATGAAAACGCCTTGAAATCTTCACATTTCACTTTTACAACACAGTTTGTCACTGTCAGCATGAAAACTGACAATCTTCGAGTACAAATACAGCCTCAAGCTGTATACACATGCAAAACGATTTTCACTCGCTAGAGAAGAGCCGGGCTATGCATAGTTTACTCGCAGAAGGTTTTTGCCCGAATCCAGCATGGCGGACTTCATACGTAACGCGGTGACGTCATCTCGAGACAGCGAGAAATGCTGAGTTAGTGTGAACGCCATTTTTGTATGAGTTATGAGTTGTGATGTAATTTATTGTTTGTTTGTTTGTAAAAATATTGAAGTTCTTTGAAGTGGTTTTGGTTTGTTTTGTTTTTATATTGGTAAAAACGTTGGTGTGGTTTTTTACTCTTTAGGTTAAGCTTGGTTTGGGTTGATCTAAGATTGCATTAGAGCTACACGACCGTCTGAATAGATGAATAATTTCCCTATTTATGTATTTCATATTGCAAATATTATCGATTTTATATTCTAAATATTATTTTCTTCGCAATTTATTATAAATTTAATAAGAATTTCAGTTATATGATGTAAAAAATAATAAAATTTAACTTGATTTATTTTCGAGGGCCATGGTTAGTTTTTGCCATGCTTTGCTTCCCGTTGATCTACCGCTGAAAATGTCTTCTAAAAAATCCATTTTAGATTAGAATTACTTACCAAATACTTTGGTACCAATGACCAAGGCTCTAACCAAACCGCCAAACATTAAGTTAAAAATTGTAATGCACATACAATTTTAAAACTTTTGTTTATTTTATTTGAGTTATTTAATATTAAACTGTAACAATAAATTAATTCATTTTAAATTAGTTTAATAGTCATCAAAGTACATACATATACTAAAGGTAAAAGTCGACTGACTTAATACCTATGCCCAGCCAAAAAATTTGGATTTACAGATACTATCTTTAATGAGCTTATTTATTTTAGACTGAAGGCCTCATTTGAGAAGCGATTTTTATATTTTAAACCCAAGGGGGTGAAAAGACAAAACTTGAGTCAATTTCTAATATGAATGGCATTGTTCATTTAAGTACGAAAAAGCACGTGGTTATAATATGCAAGATTGCAATTTGAATATTATTAGACCTAATGCGGGTTTGATTTCTGCCATCATCCTTGGTGTACTTTCTTTCTATGTCAGAAAAAATTTCTGTCCGTGTCTGTCCTACTTGACAAAGGTTTATAAGCCCGTCTTTGATCAAGCAAACAAACCGGGAAATACATGAACCAACTTGCCTACCTCACATAATTTTTTTTATCAGTTAAAATCTGATTGTAACCTGACTTTATCAGTTAAATTGATTTTAATGTTTTGTCAAATTTACTTTAAAATGAACCTTAACCCACTGGCTTCTAATATTTACGAATTTTATTTCATTTTTGGGATTCCGTCAGACATCCAAATAGAAAAATATCACGCTGATAGTAAAATTTTAGTTAAGTAAAAGTTTGAAAAGTATTAAAGTCCCCGTTTTTAATGGTTAGATATGTTATAGGGCTGGTATATTAAGAAAGCTGAAGATGTTGTTGTAAAGAAAAAGAAGTTAACTAAAATCAGTAAATGTTTTATTATTTATCGTTGATTTAAAAATAAAATTAATTGTATGACCATAGGGTAGACTGACCAGTGAGTGAACAGGCTCCAGTGAATGAACATTTGGTAAATATAATTAAAAAAATAAGGATTGAAAATCATTCCACTATATGGATTGGCAACACTGACTTCCTCCCATGTAGTAGGAAGCTATCTGACAATGGTTGTCCTGGTCATTATATAATGGTGTTCATTCACTGGCGAACGTGACGCCTGCAACGTTCCATTCACTGGTTAGTCTACCCTACATGTTTATGCATATGTGACAAAAATTTAATTAAATTAAATATCATCTAATTTATTATTTGCTAGTTTAAATTTAAGGCCCTGCGGTTTAGTGGTAGTGCTTCGCATTGCCACGCCACAGGTTCGGGGATTTAATCTAGGAGTGAGAAGACTTTTATTATTCTATATCAATAAAGAAAATCAAACAAGTTGTCTGTTTGTGCCTTTTTTTAGATTAAAGCTCTTACAAAATTAAAAAAAATTAAACATATTAGTAAAAAAAGCCACATTTTTTAATATAAGACAAAAAGGCTTTTAAGAATGAAGAAATGTTCCTTAACATTTTGTAAAGGAAATTATGTAATGTCCGCATTGCATTTCAAATTTCGAGAGAATCCACTGTATATATTTTACTAGCAGTATGATCCCGCCTTACTGGGAACCCGTTAACTTCGCATTGCTTCCTTTTAGAGGCATGCTTGCTTGTGAAAATGCACTCAAAATCAAAACAAAATTAAATTCGTGTTAGTGCATGCGCACTTAAAAAAGCAAACACTAATAGAGGATGAGGCAGCCTTAGGGCGAGTGCATATATCTCAACCAATCAAACTAATAGAGGAAGGCTTCAAGCCCCCGTTTCAGCCCGGTCCATGTATTTTCAGGCCATGTTATGGTCTCGCAATCCCACGTGGATGACGTATTTTTGAAACTAATTATATTAATTAAAAATCACAATCAAATATGAAAAAACTAAGCCTCAGGTGCACACGTAGGTATTAAAAGGAATCTATAGTAAAAATTTCGAATTTTTTAGTGCAGTCTAAGTAGGTCTTTTGCGATCCACAGACAGACACACAGACAGACTCTTTCTTTTATTATTATAGATAAGTATTAATACAGAAAGTATTTTAAATACAGTACATTTCTTAAAACGGAATCAATACAAGAATAAAAATCTTTAAAATGATTAATAGAATTCTAAAACAACTATTTTCTCCAGAAAAAAAGGAGTGGCCTTCAATTTTTCACCTTGAAAAATGGTCCAAACTATTGATTCGTCTGACAAAAATCCAAAGACGTTTTTGGCTGTAGAAAAGGATCAATCAAGCTGTCCATTGACAGAAAAGAACTAAAAGAAAAGGTTGAGTAAAAATATAAAACAGAGACAAGAAGCCTTTTCGGGAAAAAGTATTATTTCATGACTGGCAAGTTTCAGAAGCAAAACTTGAAAGGAATTTTCGAAATTCTCTTCATTAGCATGTTATTTATCTTCTTGCTGTCATATAGTTTATTTTAGATCTTGGTTTTACGGAGAAGTAACTGACATTTTATTCATAAATTAAATATTAATTAAAAACTGAAATTTTTTAAAAAGTATGGAGGAATATAGCTTTATGCAATCTGTGTTGCAGTTTTGACGACTAATCTACAGAAATATCAGATAACTATAATGTAACCAGTTGTAAATAATCATTAAAAAATTCAGAAGGGAATATATTGAATCATCAAGAACCTTTAATATGTAAAATTTGAATTATTTTGTAAGACGTAATGTTTCAATTTTTCGTAATAAAAATTCAATCGCACGATATCGGTAGTTGAAATTAAAAATTATATATATTTTTGTAATAATTTTACTGTCGACTTGACCTTTATTGTCACCATACCGAGTGAAAAAAGAAAAGAAATAATTGAAAAAAAATAAGGTTCCTAAACGCTAAAATTAATAATAAAATATTTAAATATCTGAAAACGCAAATAATAAAAAAAAATACCGTTTGAAGCGTTCAATCAAATATTCATGATTTAGATTGGTTTTCGACAGGACCGTCTTTATTGCCAACTATACCACATTTATGTCCACAATTTGTTCATTTGTTTTCATTATGATAAATAGATTTGGTTTTGTATATTTCAGGAGTACCAACTGGCAATTAACACACAAGTTACTATAAAGGAATAATGCGATTTAATTTTAATATACTCCAAAGAACACACACGATGCCAAGGTGAGACAGCCTACGGATATAATTAGTCCTTGTTTGTGGACGAAATTTTAACACAATACTTTCCTAAATATGAAAGATATCTTGTGGTGATATCCTCTTAGGACCCGAGTAAAATCCCACACCGTATATTCTTATATATAATCTAAACATATTTTTTATGCAAATATATGCTAAAAAGTATGCTTTTCAAAGAAATTAAGAAAAATATGTTTATAGTTACTTAGAGACACGCCTTAGACTCTAAAAATACAAATTTTTTTGTGCTATAAATGCAACACAAAAAAGGCCGTATCACTTTTCTGTAGTTAACAAATTATTGTAACATTGTTTATACTACAAAATGCCTTTAAAATTAACTACTAAAATAGCTTTTTGAAAAGTTTAAAAAAAAAAATTAAATATATTTTTTTAAGAACTCTAGTATAGTATTGACCCTCGTTCAACATAATTTTTTTATTAAAATAAACTACTGATACCCGTAATAAAGGGGAGGTTTTTAAAAAATTTCCACAAATGTGGACGCCATGACGCAGGAGGTTAAGGTTTTGTACATTTTTGAAAAAAAAAAATGATTTAGATTATTATCAAAGTAAAAATGCTTAAATTAAAAAAAATCATTTTTCCTATAGCTTAGTTATGAAAGAGTTTATTAAAATAACTTGAAAACGAATTTCTGACATGAAATACTCAAATTCGAAACTTAGTTTCAAATATTATAATTAAGACCTCAGGCGTTGTTTGATTAAAGTTGGTTAATTGTTTTTCCCTCGAACCGGTCAATAAATTGGATCACGATGTTAAGGATACAAAAATTAATTTAGAGGTTTAATGGGAAATTTATTCATCAATACCTCGAAAGAAGTATTTTAATATAAAGTTATATTCATTTTAATTGAAAAATAAAATTCTTATAAATTCTTATACATAGGCGTTTGATACGTTTTGGATAATTCTTTAAGAATCTGAATAATATTAAGGTACACAAAGCAATATAGAATTTTAATGCCAATTTATACATCAAAGACAGAAATGGTAAAAAACTTATTTTACTGTAAAAGATAAAATGTATCAAATGCTTAGATTAAGATACACAGACAATATAATAATGTACTGAAAATTTATTCATCAAAGACAAGAATAATACCTATTTTAATATACTCTTAGATTCTATAAAATTAAATGTAAATAACTTCATTATTCTTATAGCAGTACAAAAGAGTTCACTTAGATAGATGTTTTCTAACATATACTAAAATAATTTGTAACCAGACTGTACATTATGTAATCAAACGTCCTTTAGGTGTTATTGGGCCTGTGTTATCAGAGGCCTACTGTTATCAGGCCTTTTGTTGGGCCCATTGTTATCAGAGTCGCAGTGGTTGTTATTCCCTCAAAATAGTCAAATGAAATTGTCGTAATATTTTTAATGAAAAAACAAATAGACGATTTTTAAATATTTATTGAATAAAAAAAAATAAAATACTTGTTTTAAAAAACAAATGTATTATTTGATTTTTAAGAAATTGATCACCCATTTGTTTTTAAAGAAGAAACTGCTATACTAAATTATCCATAACATAAAATATTAAAATTCGTTACTGGATTTTATATTTTATAATCAGGATTTCAGGCGTTCCTTGTCCATGTTCTGTTTCTTACTATTCCCTCGGAACCGCCAAACGAAATTATATCAATGTTAAAAATAACAAAAACAAAATATAGGATTTTTACAAATTTATAGAACAGAAAATGAATAGCTGCTTAAGGTAGGCGAATACCCAAAATTTCCCAAAATTCTAAAATTTTTACTATTGCTTTAATCGTTTCCAAATTTGGTATAGGGATTTCAAATACAATGACTAATACTATTTAGGCTTTTGTTTTTATTTAAATATAATTTATTTATTTTAAACGGTGTTTTTCTTCTAAAAAAAGAGGTTTACGCCAACAAGTCTAACACATTGTATTTTCATCCTATGAACATTTATTATGTGTTAAATTCTTCGTTTTGAACTGTTACATGCAATGACCCTCTAGAGTTACATACAAATTACAAGAAAAAAAGTTATTAAGAAAAATGTTATAAATTAACCACAAAAAAAGGATTTTTTTCGATTAACTTACACTTGGACATTAAAAAAAAACACGTATACTTACACCGGATGTTAGAGGTTCATGGCACAGATATATATTGAAATAGCATCTGTGAAAAAATTCAGGTAAATTAATGTAAAACTTTTTATGCTAGAAGTGTTGGCGTAAACCCCTTTTTTTAGTTGAAAAACACCGTTTAAAATAAATCAATTATATTTAAATAAAAGAAATGCCCCAAAAGCATTGTTCATTATATTTGAAATCACCATGCCAAATTTTGAAAAAGATTAAAGTAATAGTAAAAATTTTAGAATTTGGGGTATTCGCCTACCTTAAAATAACCGTTTTAAATAACAAGTGAGCTTGTTTAAATTTTAAAATTCAATCGTTCATTGGAAATATTAACATTAAAGCTAAAGGTTTTCGAACATAGAACACTGAAATTCGTTACTAGATTTCACCTTTCATAATCAGACTCACAGAGTCCATTTTCTCACTTTGTGTTACATTGCCCACATTGATTTGTGTAGCATCCCCAATTTCTTGTTATCGAAGTTTCAATCGAGAAACTAAATGTTTTCGAGTATAGAATATTGAAATTCGCTAATATTCTTCACATTTCATAATCAAAACTTCAGAAGTTGTCCGTCCAGAAGTCGGTTAGTGTTCTATAGTTAGTGTATTCATGTCTCAAAATTGTCTCAAACTAAATTATAACAGTGTTTATACATAATTCCCACATACTGAAGTTTGTTGCTATATTTCTCATTTCATAACCAGGACTTCAGGCATTGTTTGTCCGGAGTCTTTTAGTGTTCTATAGTTAGTCTATTCATATTGTCTCAAAATAGTCACAAACTAAATTACGACAGTGTTTATACATTATTTCGAACATAGAATACTGAAGTTTGTAACTAAATTTCCCATTTTATAACCAGGACTGCCGGCGTTGTTTGTCCTGAGTCGGTTTAGTGTTCTATAGTTAGTCTATTCATATTGTCCCAAAATAGTCTCAAACCAAATTACGACAGTGTTTATACAGAATTTCGAACATAGAATACTGATGTTTGTTACTACATTTCCCATTTCATAATCAGGACTTCAGCCGTTGTTTGTCCGGTGTTGGTTAGTGTTCTATAGTTATTCTACTTATATTGTCTCAAACTAAATTATGACGGTATTTATACATAATTTCGAACATAGAATACTGAAGCTTGTTACTATATTTCTCATTTCATAATCAAGACTTTAGGCTTCAGGCGATGTTTGACCGGAGTCTGTTAGCGGTTACTATTCCCTCGAAGCAGTCAATAGAAACTATCGATTTTCTTTGTCGTCGCATCTTTCATCAAGATGTCTAGTTTTATTTCGGGGTAGAACGTTATTCAGGCGTAAATTGTGATTCATGACGTAGATAAAAGAATGATATTGTAAAAGTGTCGAATGAAAAAATTCATTAGGAACGTGTGTCAGTATAAAGTGTGTCTACTGCCTAGCGCTTCGTAATAGAAAAGACCATTTGTTTTGGTTAGACTGTAGCTTTAGATTGTAATAAAATTACAGTTTGTTGCCCGTCTAAAGGATATAAATGTATATAAACGTCATGGGATTGCTAGTTTTCGTAAAAATAACAACATAACCCCTAACGTAAGTTAGCGTTAGACTGACTAAACATACTATGATATTATTTCTTGAATTTTTAAAAATAATGTTATTAGAATTTAAAGCCTTGATGAGTTTTTTAAAATCTCCTACAGAGTTACGGGAAATATTTTTGTTAATTTTTGTTTACCAACTTCCGATTCAGAATATAGATGTATATGTAGATACCCCATTAATTGTATTAAATTAAAAATATTTTATTTAGACTGCACTTTTAGTTAGCAATATAGTATTTGATGTTAATTTAAATAACTTCAAATTTATCAATGTAGCAGAAAGATGATCTAAAGTAGTTAAAAAAACATGTTTTCGTTTAACTTCCTTTTGCAAATATTAAATGGTGTAATCAACAACATTAATTTAGGAAAGATGAACTTATGTGCGTAGTTATAAAAATGAAACCTTAATGCGGTATTCAAAGGTAAAACTCTGAAGAGTTTAAAAAGATTTAGTTAATTTTATTAAAAAAATACCATCATCATTTAAATGATGAAATAAAGACATTCTAGCGAATGTCGGAAGATATAAACAAAAGCTACCTTTCTAAAAAGACTAAAAAAAAAACCTTTCAGAATTTATTAGGCTGAAAATATTTGTGAAAATTATGCCAAAATATTAGACATTCCAGAAAACCTTACATAAAATCGTACTACTTTATCAAGGCTTATTAATTGTTTAACTTAGTTAAACGTTTGAACATATTATGCATGAAGAGTAAAAAAAGTTTTATATGTATATTAAAGGAAAATGTTAAGTTTATCAAAGTTCATTTATGTATTATCTTTAACAAAATAATTGAACTATGTATCTAGTTTTTGAGCTTAATGTGTTTTCATCATTAATTATTTTTAAAGTAATATAAATATTAAAACAGCCTCTGCTTTTATTGATTAAGTTACCAAATCGAACATGATTATATGCACAATTGTAAATTATTCACCCTTCAAAATTTAAATAACTTTCAAAGCCTCTTACAGCTACAATTTGAATTAATCCTGCTCCATATACAGATTTTCAAATGCTAATTAAAGCGAAGCATAATAACCTTAAATTTATTCATAGAAAGCGGAAAGAATTTTAATTATGAACTTTAACATTTTGGCAATCGATTATTCTCCAACACGTTAATTACATTGTTTTCACTCGACATAAGTATTAAAAATATCTAAGAAGAAAATAAAGTTATGAATGTTTATCTAATATAATTGATACTAGAAATCTAATCAAGTCATAATCTCTAAGAACTAAGCTTTAATAAAAAAATCGTGATATTGCAACGAAATGTCTTGTAAAGGGTAAAATTTTAGTTTTTATGGCGCACGTACATGATATTTTTGTGTTTAAGTAAGCATTAGTTAAACTGTGCTTTCTTGATACTTTTTTAATTTTTAGTTTAATCCTTTCTTTAGTGTAATCGCGACAATTCCCCCCCCCAAAAAATGGTTTTTGATCATTGGTTCCCTGTCAGGCTGTTTGCATGAAACAAACAACACTATATAGAGTTAGAACTGAAAGAACTACAGACTTCGGATTCGGCTCACGATTGTTTAGTACCTCTAATGCATCATATTGTTTTAGAAATAAGTATGTGGCAAATATAGCAGCTATTAAACTTTTTAGGTTGTATAGTTATTGAAATTGCCTTATAGGGAACATAGTAACCTTTTAATGCATTAGATTTATAGAGTGGAAATTGAAAACCATGCGATGTTTCACACCCGTAGTTCCGATAGCGACAATTGAAGTTTTCATTCAAGTATTTATTTTATTTAAAGAAAACTTAATTAAATATATTTCACCTGGTATAGTCCAAACTGCAATGAGTCATAATAATTGTGACATAACAGTACATAAATTATATAAAGCTGATTCTATTTTAAACATAAGATATTGATGAATGATACACTCTTAAAAATAACACTTTCATTTTTGACGATTCATGAATCCTCAAGCCTCATTTCGTTAATTTTGAGGATTGTTTCGTCAAACTATCACGTGACTTTTGAGTAAACGCGAATCCTCACTTTTACGATCCTGATTTGACGATTCTGTATCTTGATTTTGAGGAAACTGAATCTCATTGTTGTACTCGCACCGTTGCATTCTGGGATTGGAACTTAGCGGTTCAAACAATGGCGGCTTCCTGAAGTTTTGTTAGGCCTAACATAAAAATTCGTAATATATACAAGCAGCTTGAACATTAAATTTTACAGTAAAGAACAATAAGTTGCATGTTTCTAAACATAAAACTATTTGCCTTCATTATAATATGTAAGTATTATAAAAATAGAACGGAATTATAGCTTTTGTTTACTATTGATGCTGATTTTCAACTGCTAATTTACACTACTCTTGAATCAAGTTTAACGCAGTTAAAGAACGCTTTGTAGTTGAAAGGTTTCATAAACGACTTTATAAAATTTGCATATTAAAAATAACATTATTTTAGAAAAATAATTCGATAATGAGTGCATAAACGGAACACATTAAATAATAAAACATAATATTTTAAAGCAACTTTAAATATTCGTAAATCGTTTGAAAAACTTTTGAAGATTGCATGGCACTGCTCAACTCTTCTTTTTTGAAAAAGAATAATTCTTTTTTTTTTTTCGTTTTCTTTCGATGAAATTAGAAGCTCGATAGAATATACGAATTAGTAAAAAGAAGCACTAAAAGTAGTCACATAAAGTTTTGAGCCAACTGAAAAAAGGAAGACAATTTCATAACATTACACTTTGTTATGTGTTTAAAAACGACAGGTGATAGCTTGAAATCAGAACATGAAATTCGAAGTTCGCCGTTCTATGAAAATAAACTGCTTTTTATTCGGACAGCAGATGTGATCATCGCCAGTTGCCGATTCGAACTTCGATTTACGTTGTTGGAAAGTATTTGGATTGTTATTAATTTTTATTAAGGGTAAGTTTAAATCATGTCATTTTGTGTCAAAATAAAAATGTATTACTATAAAAAAGGTTTATTTTCTTAATTCATTTAATATAGTATAAAGTAATTATTAGTTAACTATTAATAAAAAAATAGTTTATTTATATTCTGCATATTTATTAAAAGTGAAAAGTATTATTTTGACGATGCATAATTTGTGCCTTTAAATTATGGTTTTTATAATTAAAAATATTTTACACTGAAAGATAAAATTTTATGTGCACTGATGCATTATATTTCCATAATTTTTTTCTTTAAAGGTACTTTTAATGCAAAAAGTATTTAATAAAATACCTTAATAATAAGGTTTTTTTTTTCTAAATATAATATTTAACGGCCTTGTTTTTTAGGTAGATGCTTTTGGGTTCGACTCGAAGATACAACTTAAATTGATTTAATATAGTATATTAGTTTTGTGCCATGGATTATGGATTTCTAAGCTTCAGGAATATTGATTTGAATCGCTAATAGAAATAATTAAAAACAAGATTAAATGTAAAGCTATAATATTCAAAATAAGCCGAACTTTTTAAAAAGAATTATTTTTTTAAATAAGTTCTTTCTGTAATTTATGTTTGAGAAAACTGTCCACCTGGAATTTTGTGTACAATTGTTTTGTTTAAATGCATAACTTCTAAAAAAATGTCTCATCCCTCCCCGCCCCCCTCCCCCCAAAATACTAAAATTTTAATTTCAGTAAATTTGATGTGTTAGTATTCCACTTAAACTTGTAAGTTAAACAAATGTTGTTGTTTTAGCTGCTGTTTTTTAGACTCGTCTTTATAAGGGTTGGCCCAATTAAGTTATGAAAAGTATACTAAATGCTTCCTATTTTTTTAGAAGACAAAACTGCTGTAATGATACGACTGAAGTACTGATGATTGAAGCAGCAGTTTGTGAAGTACTACACAAAATGCCAGCCTGCCCAGCAGTTCCCAGACCACCGGCCCGTCATCATATAATCAATATGTATATAAAAAAATTCGAAACTTGTGTTTATTTTGATAAAATAAATATACAGATTTAAATAAAGTGAAATGTTATTTTGTTGTAAAAATAAATGAACAATTTAAAAGTGGATTTTCTAGATTTGGAATGTAATAAACTGATTGTATAACTTATATTCAAAGCAAATTTTGGTTCCGAAATGCATTGAGAATCTTTTTAATATTTTATAAACATTATATATTATAGTTTTACATGCAAATAGTCAATTTTGTATCAAAATGCCTTCAATATTTCAGAAGCTGTACATAGATGGATTCGTGTCCGTAAAAAAGACAAATGTGGAATATAATTATAGCTTTTTTTGTATTTGGGTGAAAAATACCAATAACAAAATGATGCAGTAAAATCCTATAAAACATCCTAAAAACTTTTTAGAAAAATGCATCTCCTCAAATATGATGAAACTAGACCGAATACGACGTAACTCTAGTTAAACTCATAGTTTCCTTGCACAGAAGCCACGACCATGGGAGGAGCTATAAAACGCACGGAACAATTAGATGAAGACAAAATAACACGACTGAAATTTTCTCTTTATCTGATTGCCCCACGCGTTTTATAGCTCCGCCCATGGTCGTGGCTTCTGTGCAAGGAAACTATGAGTTTAACTATAGAGCTGCCCGAACAATAAATATATATGCTCAAAAATGACGATGCAAAACTCTCAAATGAACAATAATAATCCTCAATTTAACGAAACCGGAACTATCAAAACAGCATCACATACTCAAAAATAACGATACCAAACTCTCAAATCAAGTATAACAATCCTCAATTTAACGTAACCAGAACTATAAAAACAAAATCACATGCTCAAAAATGACGATGCCAAACTCTCAAATTAAAAATAACAATCCTCAATTTAAGGAAACTAGCTCTCAAAACAACTAAATTCACATGCTCAAAAATGACGAAATATTTCTTTAGATTAGACGACATTCAAATCCTCAAAAAAATGACGATTCAAATGTCCTCACTTTGAGGAAAGGAAAACTCGGAGCATTTGCCAGGAAACTGAATCCTCAAAATTAAGGAAAATTTCGTCGTTTTTGAGCATTCATTTTTAAGAGTGTAGTTAACATTAAAATCGTACATAAACCATTAAAATTAAAAATTTTGGTAATAATATTTATATTGATTATGAAAAATAGTAAGAAATGAATAAAGTTAACTGGACATCGGTGCCGAAATATTAACAAGCAATCAGAATCAATTTTATTTTTAAATGCATAATTAGAAAACTAATGAATGAATCAGAGTATGGTCTTGATAATAACCACAAATCTAAGCAATCAAACTAACAAAATATGAAACATCTCTAACAGAGTTTTGTTAATTATTTTCTATTTTCATTGATATTTTCAAACACATTATTCGAAATAAATTAATGACTTTGAGTATAAGGTTGGTGAAAAATCACAAATCTTAGTAATCAATGTCATAAAAAAATGAAACACATCTTTGAGAAAGTTTTCAAGATCACATAGTTTGAAACATGCTACATTGACAGGTTCTTATATAAATCATTAAATCTAAAAGAAGAGACAAATCTTCAGAAAAATTTCCATACGCACTCTTTCTTATGTTAAAATGTTGAGAGAAAGAAGTGTATGGGGAAATTCTTCAAAAAACGTTGACTCCCTTTTGAATGTAGCATTTCATGTGTTACTAGTCGTTATTTCTGTGTACTGCTGTTTCTCAAAGTCATTCTAATTGACGGATGACACGCATAACACACTTTCTAATGTTCTCTAGGTCATAACAAGAAGACGTGAATGTCGACTGATATTGTGATGTATTTATAGTATCCTTGATTTGATTTGTACTTCGTCCTTCGACAAAAAATTAGATTTCCGAAAGAGAAAAAAACACCTTTTTTAATACGTTTATAGATACAAAACTAATAATTTAAAAGAATGAAAGTTTACATTATCGGAATTAGTTGGATTAGTATTTTTATTACACAATTTTGCTTCGATGTTGCTGCTTACAAATATAATAAAATAACAGAAGATATTTTTGGAAGGAATTTCCTACCAAATTATTTGAATAAGTACAAGGAAGTTACTTTATGAAATACATGATTTATTGAAGAGCCGAGAAGATATTAAATTATTAAAGGTTTAAATATTTTTGATGATTAGCTAATAAAGCTTTTTTTCTTTTCACTGATTACATTATTTACACTGATTAAATCATTTTTTAAAATTGACATAAATTATATCCTGGAAAGTAGAAAAATATAATTCAGTTTTGGAATTTGATTTTTGTAGCGAATAAACATTTAAGAACTTTTTCCAGTTGGCTAATATTGCAGTTCTGATTTAAAATAGATGCATATTGAGAACTACTAGTCAGTGTAATGTCAAATTTTTACAAGAGTATTTGTGAAACTTGGTTTGTTATAACTAAGCAGAATGGTGAAATACTTTTTTTCATTATTCTGTATAGCTATACCAAACTTAATAAAGTAGTGATGGATTAACGGAGTATGATATTTTATTAAAGCAGATCAACATCCTATATGTCAATTTTCTTTTTACCAGACCAGCACAATATTTCTTAAGGGGATATTTTCTGTCGAATCCCATATCTCAATCCCTTCATTCTTCGATAAATATCCATAGCATAGCTTTTTTTGCTAAGCAATATAAAAAACTTTTTCTGAATCTTTCTAATTTTCTTATATCTTGCCTGTTTATATTTGCAATTTTCTTATAAACACAGTACGTTAATTATGTTTTTTTGATTTTATAGAATGCAAATTCAAGATAAAAGAGCAATAGAAGATAAGTAAGAATTCAAAACTAAAAACCCACGAGTCTACCAGATATGATCAAATTTTTTTAAAAACATCGAAAGTGTCCTACACTGTTTAAGAGTTTGGTACAGAATTTCATCGGATATACATTGCACATTTATAAAGTAGAAATAAAGTTTGCATACTTTACTAAATTTAAAATGTCAATGTAGTAAAAAAATTATTTTATTGGTTTCAAAATTAGATTATGTACCGCGATTTAAAACATTTTAAATATTTAAAACTATGAAAGAGATTTACTAAACAATAAATGAACTAAATAGTTGATTTATTTGAGTATTAAACTTTGAGTATTTACATTTGAGCATTAAACTTTTATTGTTCAATTGCAGAATATTTGTGATTTACAAGAATTTGTTTTTGTGTCAGTTCGTTCAAAAAAAATAATATTTTGTATTATGATAAAAACTTCTAAACATACAAAATTTATTTCAACATCATTTTCTTGCGTTTCTTCTTTCTCTTATTAAAAAACTACATTTATGAAGAAACAAAAACTTGCACTAAATTTCAGTCATTTGCAAAACTGACTCTTTGTAAAAAGGACTAAAGTCTAATTTTCTAACAATGGACATCGTTATTTTTTATTGAATTGGTGTAAAAGTAAAACTTTTCATTCGTTCAAGTTGCGCTTAAGGATTCATTTGAGTTTTTAATCTAGCCTTAGGTAAAAATTTATTTATGATTTTCATAGTAATATCACTAATTTTTTTTCGCACCCTGTTATACAATACCTAAATACTTCTAAGAATAAATATGCGACTTTTTTCGTATTTTTCGTTATTTCGTAGTTACTAATGATTTTTTGTACTGTAAATTTTTTACAAAAAGGGAGTATTTTAAGACATTTTACTAATTAAAAGATTTAAATTGTCTTCTACTGCTTCCTTTATATTTGGAGCTATCAGTAAATAAAGTAACAATAAATACTGAGAAATGAACAATTATTTTTTTTAATTAAAGCTTTTAAAGACTTAGTTTAGTATTTTGAGAATTAAGATATTTTTGATTTGAATCAAATATTTTTTTATGTAGGTTAGGAACGACATTGATATTGTTCAAAAATTTATTTGCTAGTAAACTCAAAGATCAAAACTGTTACATTTATAACAAAGGTAAGACATTATGGGTGAAGGTTATATAAGTATTAATATTTTACATTCATAGTTACTCATTTCAAATCTTTAAAAAAAAAACTAAATTTAATAACAAAATTTGTGTATTAACTTTTTTTTAAGCAATATTCATTTTTCAAACTTACAACTTTCTCCAAATAACTTATATGAAACCTTATGAATATCTCAAGTGCATATTTTAACATTCAACTAATTAGATATTATATCGAACTTTTTTAATTAAGTTTTCATTTTTTAGATGATTTATGAAGGCACATTATCTTGATGATCAAAACGATTACTATTGCCGTTTGTTTCAAAGAAAGTAATTACGAAAATTTTGAAAGTTTACCTTTGACATTTTCATTTAGTTTTCTTCGTTAGATATGAGCATACGAATGAAGTTTTCTTACCTGAAAAGAAAATAATAAGGATTGTTAAAGTACTTTTTATGGGAATAAAGAATCGTAATAGCAAGTAAAAATTTGTTTCAAAAGAAAAGAAAAAATGCTATAAATATTTAAATAAGGTAAAAATGTTTGTTTGAATTGAAATTGTCTTTGAAAGAGATTAATAAAAAGATGCCATTTAGAATTTTTGGTAGATACTGTTATGTACACTTTTTACCATGTTCTATTGTATATTTGTCTTTTTAATTGATTTTTAATCTGGAAGAATTTAGAAATTACAGTTATATTTAAAAAACATGGAAATAATATTTTTTATTGAATTTCTATATCGACTTCTGCGATAAACCGTTGACGATCTTTACAAAACACTCTAAAAAAGAATAGGTTACGTCACTAAGATTTTTCTCAAGTACTGTTTATTGATATTTCCTTTTACATTCAGCTTTGTAAACAAGATAGCTACAGATTTAGATTTTTTAAGGATCTTAGAAAAGAAATAAAACATTCAAAGGATTATATATCTCTTCAATGCGAAACAATTCTGCAATTCTCTTTCTTATAAAATATTCCTCTAATAGAACTTTAGCAGTATTCTTTCTTTCCCACTTCACAAATATATTTTTCATCTATTTCTTACATTCTTTATAGAAATCTAAATTTTTTTACTATGAATTTTCAAATCCAATTCCTTCCGGCTAGTAGTCGTGAAAAATGATAAGGAGAAGTCAGAGTATATAGACTACTTTAAAAGAATAAAGTTGAATTGTTTTTCTCGTGTTTACAAAATACGCGTTTGCATTTTAGTAAAAATATAAATAAATTCTAGTTAAGGGCAAGTTTTTTTACTTTAAAGTGGCAAATACTATTATAATATTTATTCTCGTAAAGTGATTACAGACAGAAAAAAAACAAATGAAGAACGATTCATATATTTTCTTCAACACACTATTTTATATAAAAAAAAAGAGAATTTGCAGCGAAACTAAGATATTACACTGTAATCTAGTCATTCCTAATGCTTTTAATTTATCGTGAAGTTACTAAAGTATAACTGTGTAGCTACTGACATAGGATTTTTTTTTAAAAAATCCAAAATGATGTAAAACATTTCATGATTTAAAGTTGAAAAAAAAAAGATTTTAATATAGCCTTAGGTACAAATGTAAGTATTATTTTATTTGCTTAAAAATGTGATTTCTTTTTGTGTAATACTGAAATATATTACTTAATTATTTCTCAGAATAAAGATGCGACGAAGATTTATTGTTCGAAATTTCTTTTCGTTATTTCTGAACTACTAATGAGTTCGCTTTTTTGTGCCGTAAATTGTATAGCAAGAATAGAGTTGTGAAAATAATTAGTAATATTTCTTAAAATACGTTTATTGTTTAACACTTTTGTACTTAATTGCATAAAAAATTCTGAAAAAGAACATGTGTTTATAATTTTGGACACAAATTACTTCGAAGAGTTTAGTAACTAAACCCTTCAATGAAGGTTTACATATTTGTTCATATAACCGTTTGGCTGCGATAACAAACACTTTATTAGTACAGAACAAACATTACAAAAAAAAATCGTCACAAGGGGGTAAAACAAGAACCCAACGTATGTAACTAAAATAAGCATAATTATAATTAATAAGACACATAAGTTATTTTACTAAAAAACCAAGTTTTTTTAAAAACTAATAATTCGCTACTCAAAATCAACTTGAAGTACTGAAACTTCATATCCGACCAATTAAAGTAACTCATTCTTCAAAGATAATACAAACACCTTGTTAATATCTTTCTAAAAAAAAGGTTTTAAGATAAAAAAGAAAACCCATCTTAATCCCCTTCAAGTGGGAAGTGCATTGCATTGGTTTAACAAACTGTTAACTGGCTATAGTTTATTTTAAATAAAAGTGGAATTAAAAGAAGCCTAAGTTTTATTCTACAAATACATCCAAAGATTTGTATGTATTAGAGTTATTGGAATAATATACGTCTGGGCACAAAATACTTTTAAGTTACCATTGTATATTTAAAATATATACAAAAATACAACTATTAGGTTCGTGGTAGTAATTTTATTTGGACTATCTTTCATTTAAGAATTAAAGATCTTAACCTCGTCAAAAGCAATAAATTATTCTAGTTAAGAGTTTGTAAATCACTTATTTTTTTGTAAATTAACTAATCTTTCTGATACAGTTTGTTTTGTTATTACATTTATTACAGTTTGATCAAGTTCATATTAAATATAAATATATATTGAATATTAAAAATTTATTTGCTTAAATATGAGAATAACCGTCGAACGGAGTAACTTTGGCCCAGGCAAGCAAAAAAAAAAACAAAAAAACATGCACCGCTTGTTTATTGTAGGGGAGAGTGTTGTACCTTGGGAAAATTTTTACATTTTAATTTTTTCTCATTTTTTGTAATTATAGTCAAAATAAAAATTTAAAAGCATCATTTCAACACACCAATATATTCCTCTATAATATATTTTTTTAGATTCTGGCAGCTTGAAATTAAAAATTGCCACTCATTTAAAGTAGGGAGGATAAACCTTTATAATTTAGTCAATAGTCATACGCTAGAACTAATTTGTGTCAAGAACCCACACTTTATTTCAAAATAAATCAGAATATGTGCTCTTTAGAACATTTCATCACATGGAAGGAAAAAGATTTATCATGTATTGCCAGAATTATATTTTCAAACTTCAATCATGATAAAGTATTGTGGAATTGCTCTCAAAATAAATAATAAAGATATTTTTATTTATCCAAATTATTAAAAATCATGAATATGTTGTTCTTGGGACCTATCCCAATGTACAATACGCTACATGGTTTAACTAAAAGCAAGATAGTGGTTATGAGAAAATAAATGCATTTTCATTATTTTCTCATAACCAAAATATTTTAAAATCTTCTGTTCTATGAAGAAAATAAAATGCAGTTCACTTTTTTTAAAAGAACAAAGGTGAAAAATTAAATTAGAATGAGAAAAATATTTACTTTGGGGTAACGAAATATTTTTTGTCACCAATTCATCAATTCAATGATGCTAGTGTTAAATTTTATTATGATGATGTATGTTGGTTAAGGTTACTATTAGAAATAAACAATGTATGAATATTGCCAATAGATTCTTAGAAATTGCCAGTGTCCTAAGGTACAAGCGTCCCAAGGTACAACACTCTCCCCTTTATATTTTATTCTCAGCCCAATTAAGATTTTTCAGTAATTGAAAAAGACAAGCACGATAGTACAACAAGCACAATACTTGAGATTTTTTTTTATCCTCAGGAGCCAAATTCACCCCATTCAAATGTATACTTCAATAAAAAACAAAGAAATTTATAAATCATTAGCAATAGTACGAGGAGCTTTAGAACCAGAGAGAGAAAGCCGGGAGAGGGGGTGAGGGCTGCTATATATTTCAAAATTCTGTAAGACACCAACTCAGTTGTCAACCTCGTCATTTCACAACGGTTCAAAATAGCTAGGAACACATGGCTGCGTTAAAGCTCATCCCATATGTTAAAAATAAGCAGAAGGAAACGTTACACTCTATAGATATTCACTGCATCTCAGGCCAGCAGTCTGCATGCTGTAACGGGTGGGTGTTCGATTCCCGCCTTCGCCCTGGGTGTAGGGTAGACTAACCAGTGAATGACTGCTTAAGACGTCACGTTCGCCAGTGAATGAACACCAGGATAAAATGACCAGGACAAACAACCTTTGCCAGATAGCTTCCTACTACATGGGAGGAAGTCAGTGTTGCCAATCCATATAGTGGAATGATTTTCAATCCTTATTTTTTAAAATTATATTTACTAAATGTTCATTCACTATGGCCTGCTCACTCACTGGTCAGTCTACCCTACTTAACTTTCTCTGTGACAGTAAAACTCTTTCTGTGTCTGTCTTACTTGACGAAGACTTCTAAGCTGGTCTCTGATTAAGCACACAGACCGGAACATATATGTAATTACCCTATTCACTATAGATATTCTCTAGCCTACCCGGCAGCACAACGGTTAGGGAGCTAGCCCTTTGAAGCTTCTGGGTTCGGGCTCAAATCCCGGTAGGTCGTGAGTGTTTGTGTTTGTCCCGAGAATTTGCGGAGTACGTGCTCGTGAAATCTGTTGGGTCCAAAAGTCCTGTGGACGGTCATTGCGCAGTTTCCCACGGGTACAGGTCCCTGGAGACTATTTCCCTTTTCTTCAGGGACGCGTCTAAAATGTGGAGGTGGCGACCGATAAATGGCAGCATCTGTCACGTATGTGTGTTAGTGTGCGTTGTGTCCGTCTTACTTGACGAAGGTTTATAAGCGGGTCCCTGACTAAGCACACAAGCCTGAAAATATATGTTTACCAACCGACCTAGATATTGGCTCAACTAACTCATTGTGGTGGAAAGGCACATTGTGTACTAGATTACCCTAAATTCCTTCAGGATGTAAGAAAAGAGCTAGTTAACTATCTAAACCTATTATTACCTTGACTTTCTGCACACTGATATAAGTCGATATGACTCTTAGGCTAAAACCAAACTGAATACCAGAACCACACTTTTCTCAAACCAGCCTCATCGAAAAGTTGGAGAAGAAAAGAGGACTACAATCTGCTGCTCCCCCCTTCGGGCTAATAAGAGTCGTTGTGCATTTCACGAATTAATACCCTGTCAGCGGAGTGGAGATTAGATTGGGGGCTCCTTCCACAAGATTGAACACGTTCAACTTCCAACGCACCTTTTGAAATGATCTCGGACTTGAGTTGGAAGGATGGGACTTAAAGGGTATAGTTGGAGAACAGTTGTCTGGGAAAAGGGTTGTAATGAAGTGACTTTATTGTAGATAATTATTTTTCGTAATAACTGACTTTTTGTGTGAACTGCAGTGATTGAAAGAATACGTGTAAAAAAATTAGTGTTCACCTAGGCGATAGACTTTTGGTCAGAACTTAATAGGAATTTGACTGCTAATAATCGTCGATCGTAACTCGTCAGAATTCTACGTTTTAAATGTCTTGTACTTTTGTGTTGTCCGTAAAATAAAATGTCTCGTCTTAATGAGAGTTTTCTTCAATGCAAATAGTACAGGGTCAAGAGAGCCGATTAGGTAAGATATTGGTTTGTAAGCGAAAGGTTTTAGGTTCGGGCCCGACATAGACACAATAACTGCCGACCTATGAATTGTTTATAAAGTTAAAAAGGCCAACGAATATAATAACCTGTGTAGGGGAAGCGTACGTTAAAAGTGTTTATTATGCATAATGGGTAAAGTTCGAGAGTCGTCTTTAAAATTATATTTATATAAACTTTTCGGGAGAGTTAAAATTTGTAAAAGATTTTTTAAAAAAATTTTTGTAACTGATCTAAACTATTTAAAAAATTTTATAGATATGAAAGCTAAAATGCAATGAATTAATTCTTATTATCTTTATTACTATTGGTTAGAATATTTGCCATCCATTTTTTTTATTTTTTTTATTCATCTACATAAACAAAATATAAGACAAATGTGAACTATAGAACTAAACAAATTATGTCGGGAATATGAAGTAGCTTAATAATTCATTTTTAAAAACTAAAGTTAATGTTTTTATTCGAAAGGAAAAACTTATGCAATTTTCAAACGGGACTCTAATAGGTTAGCGGAAAAACTTGATTCTTCTTTCTTTTTCTTAAAAAAACACCAAATTGAATTTTGCGATTAAATCATCCAACTTAATAGAATTATCAGGTCTTAAGAAGATCAAAAAATGATTATGTAAGACTTTGTAAGACTTAATTTCTTAAGGGAGTGAAATAACTTATTAATATCTTTACAAATCCTTAGGCTCGAGTAACGAAAAAAAGTTAATTCTGCTTAAGGATAGATAAGTGTTTTGTAACAAAAAAGATTATTAGTTCGTTTATAGTGGTAATGTATAAAAATAATGTACAATAAATAGGTAATGAATTTAAAAATCGTAGTTTCTACAGCATTATTATGTATGAGTTTTTTTTAATTTATATTAGATTCCTATATATACTTTATATTTATTATTGTAAATATATTACCAAGAAATAAACAGAAATAAATTGTATCCTAGTTTTTTTTGTTCTTTAAGGGGTCATAGGAGTCTTAAAAATGTGCAAAGAAAGAACAACAAAGTATAGTTTGATCTTTCAGGGAATTTTTTAACTACTCAATATATAAGTATAATTTTTTATGTGTAATTCTATAAGATTTATTTAATACCAAACAAATTTTAAAATTTATGAAACTTTAGCCAAAACTAAAATAAATGATATTAAACATAAAGCTATGTGAACACATTGGGATTAGGCTTGCGCGGCAAATTTTGAGGCCAAAATTGAGGACATGACCAAGAAAATGACTTTATATTGTACAAATATGTACAAACAAAGACTTATACCTAAATTCTCAGCTCAATTTTAATTAGAAATAATTAAAAAAAAAATTTAAAATCAAAATTTTGAAATTTTTAATAATTTTTTTGGAAAAAAGTTATTAAAAATAATTTCTAATAAAAATCAAGCTGGGAATTTAGGTATAAGTCTTTGCTTGTACATATTTGTACAATATAAAGTCATTTTCTTGGTCACGTCTTCAATTTTGACCTCAATAGTTGCCGCGCAAGCCTAATCACAATGTGTTCAAATAGCATTATGTTTAATATCATTTTAGCTTTGGATAAAGTTTCATAAATTTTAAAATTTGTTTTATATTAAATAAATCTTGTAGAATTACATATAAAAATTATATTTATATATTGAGTAGTTAAAAAATTACATGAAAGATCAAACTATGCTTTGTAGTACCTTCTTTGCACATTTTTAAGACTCCTATGACCCCTTAATAAGTATATTTGATTTTTAGTAAAACTTATAAAACTGTAAAATATTTCCTTTAAGAGGGATATTCACTGTCATCCTTGTTTACAATGATAACTCGTTTATAACTTAATAAAAGTTCGGCCCCTTTGCCCTTTCGTTAGACCTAAAGGCTATACTATTTTGATTATAACGAAATTTTTTAATTAACTCCTCGATTCTAAAGCTAGAAAGGTATGTTTATATTATATCACAAATGCATTCTGAAAGATCTTCGTCTTTTCTATTTACACATTATTTTGCTTTAACTACTATTAGTTGTACACAGCACAGCGTAATAGGCATTCTATAACTCTGATAATAGTATGAGGATATACTGTGTATTTCACACGATTTCCTTTCCTTCATATTTACAGGCCTTTCAACAGATTTTCAACTTGTCCCTAGGGAAAAAAGGGACTCAGCATTTTTAAAAAAAAGGGGAAAAAGGGAATAAGCTTAAATAAATGGTACATTAAAAGAAGGTGTCTAAATTTTTAGGAAGAAATACTAAAAAACTAACATATGTATAACTTAGATTTTTTTATTGCAGATGATTCAGCACGAAGTTATGATGGGCACCGCAATTCAATTTTTTTCAGACGCTTGACAAAAAATGCTGCCTTTGACGTATTTTTTTAAATATTTCTTCGTGAAAATCAGACACAATATTCTTGAATGTCACACTTTTATGTACCGTTGGTTTAAATAAATAGATTTTGATCTTTTTGTAAAAAAACCATAAAATATGCCTATTTCACAAGAATTAAACCTACCCTGTCTTAATTTGTTTAATTGTTATAATAGGTTGTTAAAATATACATAACAGTATGAAACGCAAAATTGAATAAAAAGTAGATAGTTTATATATATTTCCCAAAACATTTGTACACTATTGCATTAACGAAATTTAATGCTAACCATTTTCATTTTCTACTATTGTTCAGATGCATTCTTTTAACAGTTTTAAACTAACACATAATTTGATAAAAACTCTATTTGTCTTTGATGATTTAAAAAAAAAAAAAAGATTGTTTTAAAAAATCGATTGCTTTTATTTGTTAAGCTTATGCCAGTAGGTTTCTGTGTTTTTGGAATTCTACTTGGTGGATTATAGATTATATATAATATATTTGAATTTTTTTTTATTGATACTGAATAAATGATTTTATTCCCGAATCCTCAAAGCGATATGCACTTATGAAAAAATACATTTTTCTAAAAATATGCATACCGTTGTTTGCCAGATTTCAGTTTTTAAATCTTATTTGAAAAAAAAATCAATAATAATACTTCGAAATAAAAAAAAATGAACATAAACAAAGCAAAAACCGATACTTTTGCTTTTATCTGTGACTATAGTTATCTAGTTTTAACGATTTTATCTGCGGTATTGAATTTAAAATTGGATTATTTCTTTGAAGAAATAATTTTTTTCTTAAAACTCAAGTTCTGCGTTCTTTTTATCCATTAGAGTTTAGATATTTCATTCCGCTCCAGGTTTTCGTAAGTTTTCTTTTTATTCCGTGAGAAGTTATATTGAAGTCCCAAAATAACTTCTTTTTGGGAGGGCCATAAATGTCTAGGCTAACATTGGAGCGACACGTTGATTTGTAGAAAGTATGAAATGTTCGGAAAAAAAATATGTATCCTCGATAGCGTTGTTTTGTATGTCTGAAAAGTGTTGGGTAAAGGTTATGTGATTGAATATAGCATTTTGAATTGTATTTAAGCGTCAAGAAATTAGCTAACTATCAAAGCGTGTTATATTTTCTTACTTTTTGTTTACATTAGTATTCTTAATAAACAACACTAAAAAAATTTGTCTAACTAAAAATCAGCGACAAAAACCTTTTTTTAAAATACTATTGTATTTTTATAAATGTATCTTAGGCTCTTAAATTGTAAATAAAGTTGAGTCTAAAACATTTAAATAAAGTTGTTTCCTAGGAGTTTTAAAGAAATTTTATTTTTATTTAAATAAATTTTTACTTAAGACAATATGATTATAAATAATAACTAATAGAATATTCTCTTCAACAAACACATCGTATTAAAAGATTAAGCTAAACGTTTAATTTAAGAAATACAAAGATAAAAACGCAATGTATGGAAGATTAAAAATATGTTTCATGTTATAAAATAATTACCGAATGCTGAGGAATTCATTTTATGATTTGTATCGAAACTATTTAAAAAGAATACGAATCGGGAAGTCTCAGTAATCTTTTAATTTTATACTTTCTTCACTTCTAGTGATTGCCATTTATTAGTTTTGTTATAAGAAAACACAAAAAGTAATAATGTTGTTTGGATGAAAAGATAAAAATAAACACAAAAACATAATGTAATCTTCTGATAGTTTGGAAAATATCCACAAAAGACAAAGACAAAAAATGCCGAGAAAAGGAATTTCTAATATTTTACAATATCTCTGAAGTTAGTACAAATAAAAGTATACACAGTATTATACGCATATCCTTTATGGACTGTTGTGATTAAAAAAGAATAGTTTAAAAAAAAGTTAACAAAAATAAATGGCTTTATCAAAGATTAAACTGGTGCGTAAATGTTGTTGTGCAAACATTTTGTGATAAAAACTTGAAAAATGTGTTTGTTTTTAGAAAACATAGAAATTACGGAAACATATTTATCATCTTTCTTGTATAAATAAATATTAGAATTCGTATATTTATTAAAACATGTACTGAAACAATACTTTGAATACATAATAAGAATTACTTAAATAAAATTATGGAATCTCTCTTTAAAATTCAAAATGTTTAGTATCGTTTTAACTTTTAACTATTAACTTAACTATCCTTTCAGAAAAAAAAAACAGGGGCATGCTTCTCTTTCTGAGTAGCAACAGTTAAACTTGAATGAAAATAAGGCTTTGATTGGTTATTCAATGCAGTGGGCGCGACTTTCCATACCTTACCACCAATCACCGAAATCACCAATGTTATAGTGGAACGCAAACTGGAATGATTTTACGTAACACAAATATTGCGGATTATGATAAATTCTTCAACTTTAGGGATATTTCAATTTGTTTCTTACGGGGAAAAAAGTTCAAAGTACATAATTTAGCTGATGAGGAAGATTGGTACATAGAGGTGGATAAAATTGATTGAAGAATAAAAGTATTAAATAATTTATTAATAGTTTAGTAACATTTATAATATTTTGATTTTTTTAGTATGGATTGTTGTACATTTATAAACAATATGTTAAACATATTTTTTGTAGGTGCGTGTGAGAGTAAAATGGAAACTAATAAAATGAAATATATAGATAACACAAATTTTGAGTAAGAGTAAACCTTTTTGTCATAGTGAAAACACAGAGTATTTATTTGATATCTAAACATTTTATCTGGCCATTCAGAGCTATTAAACACAATATATAGGTGGGCTGGGGTGCCTAGGCACTCTAGCATGCGAAAGGTCCCAGGTTCGGGTCCGGTCATCGCCAAAATAACTGCTGACCTGTAAACGGTCTGTGCAGCCAAAACTGTCCGACGAATAATACCCCGTGTAAGGGGGTGCACGTTAAATATCCTTCAAAGCACGTTAAATATCCTTCCTTATCCTTAAATATCCTTAACAAGGTACTACGATGTCGCCTAAACGGCGCCTGAATAGGCGCCCAACGCAAATGGTTGCGTTGGGTGCCTATTCAGGTATCGGCTCACCACTTATTTGTGGCTCTAAAATACGACGCCCATCGCCAATAGTCCTCGTGTAACTCTAGTGCGACGATAATTCAAACCTAACCTAACCAAGATACGAGTATTTTATTCTTTGTAAAGATCTTATTGTAAAAAGAGGCAAGTTTTTTAAAAATATGTGGTTGGTACTGAATCAATCAATTATATATTTTTCTAATTTTCTTTAAGTTTTTTTTTAATACTATTTTGTCAAAAAACGTTTCCAAGCACTCCAAAAGATACTAAGTGGATATTTAGATGCGTAATTTTACATTTTTAAGTGATGAAACCAATAAATAGATACTTCCATCTATTTTTGTTTAGTTTATACTATAAAAAACAAGGAATGATGCTGAAGTAATAGTTTTGAAGACCATTAAAGTGATTTATGGGAGGCTAATGTATGTTGAACGATTTATTTTGTGAGGTTTTCTAAGAAAATATATTTAGGATAGTTCATACTTTTGATTCTTCGAATCTGGAAATTGTTTATATTTCTATACAATGGAGCTGTTTTTATTTATTCAAAAAGATTTAGGAAAGCTTTTAGAACATTTTTTTAAAAAAAAGGTTAGAAATAAAGATGCAAAAAGAAAAAAAATGAAGTCTTGTAAATTGTATATTCCAAAATAAAACTAGTAGCATGTTGGTTGATATTTAGAGGCAAAACATCAAACTCATTCATTTCTACATAGAAGTTTTAATTATTATTTGTGAAAAAATGATTATAAATATATTTAAAATTATAAACTAGCTATTATTTTTTAGATATTTTGTAAACTATGATAGTTAAATGTATATTTTGTATTCGTAGTGTACATGGTTTTTTTTAAACAATGTGCTACTGATACTACTATAAAGTTTTATAGTTTCCTTTTCTATTTATTTAACCTCTAAACTTAGAAAAACCGTTCAATTGACCATCAAAGTCAACGTTCAAGTCAAGTTTAATTTTAATAGAAAACGGCGTTTTTTTTTCCCCGTAAAACCAGTTTTATATCACAATTTTAATTATAATTTTCATGTTCATAAAATGAAACGGCCGTTCTCGAAATGTATACGGATTCCTCCAAATTAACAATGCTAATTAAAATTTTAGCCGTCGTATAATTTTTTACATTCTTCGATTTCTATGGAAATATCCATTACATGGTAGCATCAAATACAAAGTAGTTACTGAAATTGAAACAACTTTACACTTCTTCAACAGTAAGTCGTTCGAAAACACTCAATATTTGAAGAAGACTCGGGTAATATTTCTCCTAATTATTAGAAAACTCTCAAAGCTTTTCCTGATGGGACCTTGCCCATTTCTGTATTGATTTTAAACTTCAAACTGTCTGCAATCAATAACAATTGAGTTTCAGTTTCCTAAATAGCCTCACTTCAAGTTTAACGATTCAGAGAATGTTTAAAGCTTGATGGTTCTTCCATCCATCCCTGAATACTAAATAACTGTTATTTGCATATAGCACTCAAGGGACGAGACGGGCCATTTATCTTTTGAGTATCGCCACTACTTCTACACTTACTTGAAGCATAAAACGTTGCAGTTGAGTTTTCGATGGAAACTTCATTCTTGAGTCAGAAAATGGAATATTTTAGTAGGAACAGCAAAAGTTGCATCGCACACTGTGAAACATTTTGTGCTTGTTTTACCATATTAATGGTCACTAGTAGCAAGCTACAACGGTTGTATGGTGAAATAGTTCACCATTTTGTCTGCAATCAATAATAATATTGTTTCAGTTTTCTAAATAGCCTCACTTCAAGTTTAACGATTCAGAGAAATTCCAAAGCTAGATGGTTCTTCGATCCATTCTTGAATACTAAATAACTGTTATTTGCATATAGCACTCAAGGGACGAGGCGGGCCATTTATCTTTTGAGTATCGCTACTACTTCTACACTTACTTGAAGCATAAAACGCTGCAGTTTAGTTTTCGATAGCAACTTCATTCTTGAGTCAAAAATGGAATATTTTAGTAGGAACAGCAAAAATTGTATCGCACACTGTGAAACATTGACGGTTCAGTGGCTGAGAGGTTAAACGTGTAGTAGCCGAAGATCGCGGGTTCGAGCACCGGCTGAGTCGTTGGATTTTCTCTATTGGAAAATCTTTCGCACGCATGCCATATGACTGTGGCATGTAAAAGATCCCTGGAGGGCCCATTTGGCTTGGACTCTCTCTGCAAAATTAAATCGCGGCATACTTTAACATTCACAAAGATATCAGATTCACTGTAATCTGCGTGTCAAAATTGGTAGCGAGAGACGCCTAGATGGTGCCACAAAATCAAAATGGCTATCAGTTATGAGGAATATGTCGAGTCTGCAGAAGGCTTGATCGCCAATGTTGCAGCCCCATTAGAGAAAAAAAACTGTTAAAATAGTGTGCTTGTTTTGCCACAATAATGTTCCTATTAGCAAGCTACAACGGTTGTATGGCGAAATAGTTCACCATATTTTTTTTATATTCGGTTAAAACCATAGAAATGGTTTAACCTAATGATGAAATTATTGTAAACTATTTCACTACACAGTCGTTACTGCTTCTAAGAACCACATTTTTGGTAAAACTAAAGCACCTTCAACACAATTTTTTTTTGTGCTAACCAAGCATTATTGTTATTTGGTCGCAACACTATTTATGTATTGTTTCTTTACAACTTGTAATGTTAACTTGTGATTACTGGGAAAATAAAATTGTTTGATATATAAGTTGAACTCAAGTTTTTCTGAGTGTACCTTTACGTTACTATGAAAGCTTATACAGAGAAATACACGTTATAGAAGATTCTCACTGTGATTAATATCTGTAAATATTTATATCATTGGAAAATGGTTAACAAACAGTTCTTTAAAAACCACTGAAACTGAAAGAAACTGCTTTCCAGCCCAAACCCACACTAAAATACTTGAAAATAGGGTAAAATCGAACATTCGACTTACAGTCCCAAACTAAACTCTCCGAAGGGGGGTTTATCCATCGATAGGGCACGACAACGAGTCCCGACTCCGGTCGATTCCAGGATTCCGGGCAAACTGGAAAAATGCCCCCCTTTTGCCGGGTCGATGCCTCCTCCAATGACCTTTTAGTGACCTCCAGCAACTGTTCGATCGTTCTGGGGGGCTGAAGTAGTGCAGATGGGCCGATCCCAGCTGAGGGTAACTTGTGAAACGTTGGGAGGTGAATGATGAGTTTATTGCGGTAATAAAGTATGTTGAGTTATTGGCGTACTAGAGGTATACGGGGTTGTTGGTCACGGGCGGTGTAATTTAGAACCACAGTAAAGTGATGGAAAATTATTGTTTTAGTTATTTTTTAGACCTATAATAAAGTGAAGCACATTAATTCGAACTTTATTAATGTATTCGATCATTCGAGTTATTATTAATTCAAACGGTATTCCATTTCCCGTCCCGTCGTATTAATATAAAATTTTCAGAAATGTTGAATGTTCAGGAATATTGAAACATTATTTTTTGTGTGTTATTTTTAGAGTATAATAAGTTTAAAAAAACATTAATTCAAAATCGGATAATCCGAATTATTATTAATTCAAACTATATTGCGTTCCCGTCCTGTTGTATTGAAATAAAGTTTTCGTCAGTATTGAATTCTTAAGGGGGTCCGATACTACAGACAATTATTTATATTTTTTTTGTTGCACATTCCAAATTTTTTTTCACTTGTTAGACATGCATTAAAAATACAATTCAGCTATTAAAATTTTATATAAGTCTGTTGAGTTTTTTAAAAAATAAATTTTTGTTAATTCTTAATAATTTTCAAATTTCTACTCCTTTTTTATTTTTCAATATTTTTAAACACAAATTTTTATACAACATTTGGAAGATAATTCGATTCAAAGTATGCATTTATATTTCTATTAAAATGAACAATTTTTAAAAAGAAATATTTGTAGCAATTTTGCCAAAAAAATTCAGGAAAAAAAAGGAAATTTCAACTTTAAGAATTTTTAAAAAATTTTTGTGACATATATCAAAAATCCAAATGCATACTTCTGTTTAAAATATAGTCATTTGTCTATGAAAGAAAAAATTATCAATGTACTTATAATATTAAAAAAGCCTTAGCATTTTTAATAATCTTAGAATTGAAAAAACGCGAACAGAGATAATATGAGCGTTTAAAGTTTACATTTAGTGGAGTGTGTCTCATTCAAAAATGCGGTTTCTTCTAAAATGTTAAAAAATATCCAAACATTATTTATATTAAAAAAAAAATTGATTTTTTCGCAAGTTTGAGGTATCGGACCCCTTAAGAGGAACTGTATGAATTTGTGGAGTTCCGAATTGATAAAGTTAAAATTTTTCATTTGCTTAGGAGGTGGGGAGTAGTTTATGTAGGTGAAGGAGTTTACGACACTTTCCCACTGAACATGCTAAAGTGTAAAAGTTAATGTTTAAGAGTAATAACAAAAGGTATTGCTGCATTACATTTTTTTTTGTTTAAAAAGTATTTATCTTACCTTTTTAATAATTTCATTTTTAACTATTCAGAAATCGTTAATAGAGTTAAAATTATGTCTATCAACTTCCCCAATAATTTTATTATCAATACTAGCATTAGTTCCGTGACGGGTAATATGCGCCTGTATTGCAGAGGAATTTAAAGTTAGAAGAATCGAACATTAAAATTCTAAACCAAGAAAATAATTTAGTTCTAATAACATTTTTTGGAAATAGAGTTTCTGAGTTTCAATTGACGTATATTCGGATGGTACGAGAAAAGGGGGTTAGGGGACACCTTATACCCTTAATACCACACCACTATTATAAAATAAAAAATAATCAAAAGCTAAGATAAGATAAAAATAAATATCCGAGACAGAATTGAGGAAGCGCCTAGTCCCAGATGGTATACCGATTTTTTTTTTGGCCCGGGTTTTCAGAAATGGGATAACAGTTTTCTTTGTTTTTTGGTTATGGTTTTCTCATCTTCAAAACATTTTTTTTTTGTTTTTGGATGGGAGGTGGTTGGCCGGCGCCATCTTTGATGTACACCGATCGACTCCAAATAAGATTTTGTTACGAGGAAATAAAAATAGTGCTTATACCGAGAAAAAAATTCTTATTTTTTGGATACTTTGTAGGTGATGTTAATGGAAGATTGAGTTGCGTGAAGTGGTGGGGAAAATTGGGTAAATAAATATCTTTTCCTATAAGAAGAAAACAGGTCGAAATAAAATGTTAATAAATTGAACATAGGCCCTTTTATAGTTGGGTATGTGGGTTTGAATTTCGGTTTCATCGGAAAACAAATAAACGGAGTTTGATGTATTTATAGAGATGAATTCGATCAAAGAATTCGAATAGTAGTTACGTATGTTATGTTTCTGATAATCCTCCTTCTATATGATTTAGGTTTTTTTATTAATAAAACGATGTATGTATGTTTAAACTACTTAAACATGCGTGTATGTATGGGAAGTTATGTATATTAAGAGAATTAAAAATACATATCTTTATAACTTAACTCTTTTGACGGAAAGAAATAACTGTTAAAAACGCTACTTATTAATAGACATACAAAACTTTTATTACAAATTTATTGTTAAGAAAAAATTGTTAACTTTCTAGAGAAAAATTAAAAAAATAACTTTTTGGTCAAATACTAATATGAAAATCCAGAGGTAGCATATATACTTAGTATTGTTATCTAAAATAAATATATAAACTTGAATGAGTAAAAGTAATATATTTCGAAAAGTTAAAGCCTAGTTTGAAGCAATACAATTTTAAACAACATATATTTTTTCTCTCTCCCCCCCCCCCCCCGCGTAAAGTAACAAATTTATATCATTCCACTTTACTGACTGTCAACCTAAGGAACTGCATCTTTAAACTAATGTATTTGGAATGCATTTTGCCAATATTAATCCTTAATTCCTAGTCTAATAAAGTACAAATACAGCAAAAAGAAAAAAGCAACACCGTAATGCTCTTAGATATTCGAAAATTATCCTACGTTTTAAGCAATAAACTAAGCAATGTTTACAGTTCGTCCACTTAGTAAACATCCAGAACTTTGGAGCTTAATTTAGCTTATTAGCAATTAAATGTCAATTAAAGTTAAGATAATATATTGGGGTTTGCTTTGGTACTAGTATAAATAAACTTGCTTTTAGAACCCGTTCAAATATTAGATTCAATCGAACAGAATAATTTGCATTAATATTTTGCCCTTACTTAAATAATAATATTATAATGTTAGGTTAGGTTTGAATTATTGTCGCACTAGAGCTACACGAAGGCTACTGGCGACGGGCAGCGTATTTTAGTACCACAGTCAAGTGACGGGCCGACACATGAATAGGCACCCAACGCAACCGTTAAGGGCGACATCGTACGCAGTGTTAGGACTTTGAAGTATATTTAACGTGCACTTCCATACACGGGGTATTATTTGGCGTACATTTTTGGCTGCACGGGGCGCACATTTTGGCGCCGTTTATAGGTCAGCAGTTATTCTAGTGATGTCCAGACCCGAACCGAAATTTGTATAATATAAAAAATATATTAATATATATTGTAAATATAATATATATTGTAAATATATTAATATATATTGTGAATTTTTTTATATATATTGTAAATATAATATATTGAATATATTTTGTATATAGTTCCGAGTCGAGGCAGTTTCTGCAGCTAGAGTATTTTAGTTGCATAATACACTAATTTGTATTCATTATTAAAATTTATAATTAGATACAATTTAATTTTTTGACCACAAGATACTTTTGAAAAGCGAACACTTCTATTAGAATAGCGTTTATAATAACGTGTGAAAAAGTACTAAAGTTTGTAGCAAAACGTACCGAACGCTTAATGATTCAAAATGTTACAGGAGAATTAATGAGGTAAAAATAGCGTAATGCCAGCTGCTACTGATGTCAAGAATTAATCAAATGTTGTAGTCCATAAATTAACCGAACTGGAAAACAAAGAAAAAGTTATCACGAAAAGAAAATATTCTTCATTAGTGGCATTCTACGAAAATTTATTAAGCGGATTTCTCGAAAATTATAACAGCCATTTTATTTGAAAAAAAAAAAGAATATTTTCATAACGCATTCCATATAATCTATTTTAACTTTTATTTCTATATAATATATTTAAATGGAAATTTTCTAGCAGAAGCAATTATGTAAACACTTTGCATATTTGAATTTTTCAATCGTCTTCTATAATGTATAGTGTATTTTTCATATCGTAAACTTTAAAGTTGCAGAAATGAAAACTTTAGATGTTTATCTTGTTAGCTTAGAGTTCTTAGAAATGATTTAGTTAAATATTTATCTTATTGTAAGCTTGTTGACTACAGAAATTAATAATTAAAATTTTAAATTAATGAAAGCTGATAATTAATGGAAATTAATAATTTCGATTGTTATCTTATTGTTAGAAGAAAAGTTACAG
Organism: Hylyphantes graminicola; assembly: GCA_023701765.1. Lineage (NCBI taxonomy): Eukaryota > Metazoa > Arthropoda > Arachnida > Araneae > Linyphiidae > Hylyphantes > Hylyphantes graminicola. The sequence goes on from CM043119.1 coordinate 16,902,669, forward strand.
AAGTACTTGAAATGAACTTTTATTTTAAAATTACCATTAAAAAATACTAATTAAAATGTTTCAGTTTTAAGGTTAATATTTTTTATTTAAATTACATTTAATTTTGTTATATTAAATTTTTTGAGAATTTTATTGCATGCATAAATTAACAGAAAGGAATAAAATCGACGCTTTTATCTCTTTATACGCTTACCATTTAAGATATTAATATTCGAAATGTTTAATCATCAAAATTTAACCGAGTTACCATTACATTAAAAAAATTCAGGATTAACATTAACCTAATATTTCAATTAATTCCGTTCACTTAACTTCATTTCTTTTCCGGTTATTTATTCCGAAGAAAACAAACTTATCATACAAAGAAGAAATTAAATCTTCCAAACATCAAAAAGAACTTCCAAGACTTCATGTCAAAGAATTTATTTCCAGTTTTATTCGAAAAATATGTAGATTCTGCTCATAAACTAGGAAAGCTGCTCCAGAATTTTGTTTTATGTTTCATTTTATGAAACATACAAAATGTTTCAAGTTTCCGCTTCTTTCAGTGTTTTACTGTCTTCGAAAAAAAGGCCCGTTGAATGCTTTTTAGCATAAAAACATCGATTTTATGTCAATAGTTTTGTTTATTTTCTATGGTTATATAGTGTTTAAAATATATAAATATTTTTGGATATATATTTTGGAAGTTTCTGTAATATCTATATGAATATTTCTATTCTTAAAAAATAATCAAACATATTTAAAAAAATTGTTTTTGGGTTTAGATACCTTTGTGCATTTACAAGATTTTTTTCTTTAAGCATCATAATGAAAATAGCTCTTACAAGGATTCAATGAGGATTCAGTCAAAGTATAATTACATAAATAACGGAACATTGCAAACATATTAAATTATATAAAATTGTTTTAAAAAAATATGTTTAGATACCATTGTGATTATAGAATAATTCAATTTCCGATAAAAGTTTGTTATATATTTTACAAGAATTTTTTTCCAATAAAATTCAAACAGTTTGTGTTGACCAATTAAACATGGTTTGTTTCGGAGAAAATCGTACACATGGTGGTTAGATAAATGTATCTAGAATTTTAGTCTTTATCACGAAAACTACTTAAAATTTAATAAATTGATGCATAATTAGTAATTGTTATTTAAAAAAAGGCATCAAAAATGCTTCAAATTTTTTTGGTGTAAAGCTGCAGTAAATTTTCTAACAATAAATATTTATATTGTATTATGATTATTAAATAAAGAAATTTAAATATCTTTTTCATTCCTTTTGGATTTTATGAAATTTAGTTTTATTTGCTATAATTAAACTTTTATTCTGGTTACATTTTATCATTTTTACATAAAATATCAAATGAAAGTAACGCGCAAATTAACACATAGTTAATGAAAAGTAATATGAAAAAAAGGGAAATTTTGTAGTACAAATTTAAGTTTTATAAATATAAATATTATATCTGCAATAATATCTGGAACTTAACTTTTTTTTACAGTTGCATTAATAATACCCCAACCTCATAGTAAAATTAAAAAAATATTTTTAAGTAAGTTACAATAAAACGTCAACACAAAAAAATAAATCTGGAAATCTAGAAACTTCTAAAAGTAAATAACATACATAATACAATCTTCCTTTTAAAGTTCTAAAATTTTAAGAAAAACATAAATAAGAAAGAAGAGAGGAAAACAAAAGCTTTTAAAATAGCCTTTTCATAAGAATTCGTGCCAAACAATGAAATAAAAATCCCTAACATTTTGTTCTTCCTACGGTGCATAAACAAAATGAACGAAATGGCTTCTTCTATTCCTAATTTATAGTTTTGCTTACGTTTATTGAGGTATAAATTCAGTTGGAGGACTCATGTAAGAGGATATCTGTACTTAAAGAGTCGGCTAAAATGTGTCGGAGAAACATATAGAGTAATAAAATCGGAAAAAGTGAAAGGGTCTCAGTTTAAATGAAAGTCTTTGATTTTGTTACAGTGTTTTATAGGTTAGATACTAAGTTGATACTCTAGACGCTTAAACATTTTATGGTGTGATACGCATTTTTGAATCGAAATTCTTATTGTTTGATAGTTTATAATTTTATGTAGCGTATGATCGTGCAGATAGCTTTTATTCATTTTATAAATAATAAAACAGATAAAAATCCGAATTGAAAAGTCTGTAAAATGTTATTTTAGGTAATTGACATTTTTGTGTGTGAATAATCGAAATATAATAAGTTTATTAACAAATTAAAATCTCAAATAAAGGTTATAGTTTTGTTGGCTAATTTAGTGCTATAATAGGAATAAAATAGCTGTTTATAGTTATTGTGTTTATAAATTAACAAATTTTCTTTTACTGTTGCTACATTTAGCACGACAGTAGGGTAAATATGACAGTACTGCGCCACAGGGAGCCCATAGGCGCCCATGTTAAACCATTTTCGGCTCCCTACTCCAAAATCGGGGAGCCATTAGGAACCTGTTCAGCCATTCCGCCCCTTATCTGGAAATCAAGATATCATTTGTAGCACCATAGGAAAGCATTCGAAGCCGTTCTGTTCTAGATTATGATAAGAAAAGCCTGATTTTCTACATTCTTAGTAAAAAATGCAACTAATATTACTTGTTTTCTGACCCGCAGGGAAGATTGTCCTTATCGGTATAAGTTCTTTTCAAGGAGCATTTAACCTGAGAACTTGATCTGAAAGTGGTATTACTTAAAACAATTGAATACTTTTTCAAGAATTATAACAGATGTTTTTTTTTCTATAATTATGCACACTTTTTTGTAATAATTAGAGTTATTTCATTATAACATAGATGTTTTTTTTTTTCTGTAATAAATGCTCACATTTTTGTAATAATTAGACTTATTTCATTAATTAAATAACAAAATTTATCTATTTAATCCTTTTTAAACTGTTATCATTTAAAACTAAGAAATTTTTTGTTCATCAACTATTTAAATCTCACAAACTTTCTGAAAATTGTATGTTCAATTTATTTTTTACTTAGTTTACATATACATATGTTTTATACTGAAAAATATTTAACTTCATAAAAATTAAAAAATTATACTATATATTTAAAAACTAACACTACTTTTTTACTAATGTTTAGATAACACTTAAAGTTTTTTTTTTCTCTTATTGAAATGTTTTTTTATATCTCACATATATGAATACATAGTTTTTATAGAAGGATACTGTTTTTACCTATCGTTATGATTTGCTTAAAAGTAATTAAAGTATTATAATTTCAGATAAAAAAAAATTTTCCATTGATTAGATAACAAAATTTCAATTTTATACCACTATCAACCAAACACTAAAAGTTTTTTTCCTCGTATCAGACTATTTTTTGTACCCAACGCGTATGAATATAAAGTTTTTATCGAAGAATACTATTCTTTACATACTCTTAAGAATTGTTTAAAAGTATTTTAATCATTATTATTCCAGTTAAGAAGATTTTTTTTCTCACTCATAGTTAACGAAATTACAATTTTAATATGTTATCAGTTAAAACTAATACATTTTCTCTCATTCATATCGGACTATTTTTTCTACCTCACGCGTATGAATACAAAGTTTTTCGCGAAAGGATACTGAGTAATCAGGTCACCGTTTGATTATAAAAAGAAGAACTCGATTCATATCAGCTCATTCGCAGCAGAATAGGAGATCGTAGGTTCAAATCTTGTCGAATAAACTTTTTAATATTTTTATGCGCTAAAATGTAACAATTCCACATTAAAATCATACATTTCCCTGTCGATAGAGGGCAGCACTAACTTAAACCTATTTTTAATAAATAAACTTTAATCTCTATTCACTAGAGGGCAGCACTACCTATTTTTTTAAATATATTCAATTTTAATACTTATTATTCTCACCGATAGATGGCGCCACGACATAGAACTGTGACGTCATATCAGTACCTAAACAACTCAACTCTCCCTAAGGATTTCAGGAGTTAAACAACTCAACTTTCAGGAGTTAAACAACTCAACTTTCCCTAAGGATTTCAGGAGTTAAACAACTCAACATTCAGGAGTTAAACAACTCAACTCCACTTACGTCATATCCGTTACGTCATATCCGCCACGCCCCCCTTCCGCCACGCCCCTTCCGGTGACGTCATTGGCATTTCCGGTGGGATTCTATCCCTCCATCCCTCCACTGGCCCAGAACTGTCAATTTCTATCTACTCACGACAATCATTACAAAAATACATAAAACGTTTATAAATGGAAGTTATGGAGCTTTAAAAAATAAAATGTAAACATTATAGAATATTTGAATTTTATAGTTTCAAAAATCACATTCAAAAAAGTATAAATAAGGTATAGGGCCCGGGCCGTTCATTGACGAATTCGTCTAATTGAATTGACTATCGTCCAAAGTCGTTAATGAATGAACCAGACCTGGCGTTTTACTACAACTAATCCTTTATTTAGTTTCTAAAAATTATTTACTTTTGAATCTTTAATAAAATGAGCATTTTAAGAAACAAATTATAAAACACAATATCCCCGTTCTCCATTACATATTCTACCCTTATTACATAAACCAGTCTTTTCATTTTAACTCTAAAGAATTGCAGTACTTTATTTTAACTTTCATGACACTTTAATCCCAAACACAGCTCCCAAAGTCTGCTTCATTATTAAAAAGTATCACAGAAAAACACATCTCCTTTTCCATTCTAATTTTCTTTTCCAAGAGAAAAAAAGTAATGTTACCCTGAGCAAACGAATTTAGAAAGCACTCACCACCATGAAATAAAAGAATGGCTAAGTAGAAAGAAATGTCTTATGAGCAGTGACGAATGGCACCCTGGTATTTCCTTAAGTAATGGGTACTCATTCTGTGGTTGTTTTGCTTGGGATATTTTTTGAAATAGAATTGATTATAAATGAAGATATTGTCGAAGTATTGTTAAACAAAATTTTTTCTTTCTGTCCAACAAACTATTTAAAAAAAAAGTATTAATAATAGCTTGTTGTTTGAAGAATCTGGGTTGAATCTTAAATATTAATGGGAATGAAAAGAACGAATCTAACGTTAGAAATTGATATTGATGAAATCGTAAATGAGTAAAACGGTATTTTTAGAACTACAGAATTCGAACATATTGTGCTACCTTGAATTTTGTCTTATGTGCATCATCTTCTTTATTTATTGAATATTAAACAACAAGGTAATGCTTAAAATTGATGTCCGAAAAACCTTATCTTAAATACCTAATTGGAAACCACTTCTGAGCAATGACGAATGACACCCTGGTATTTCCTTAAGTAATGGGTATTCATTCTGCGGTTGTTTTGCTTGAGATATTTTTTGAAATAGAATCAGCGAAAGAGCTTTGTGATGTTTGTTCATTGATTATAAATGAAGATATTGCTGAAATTGTTTGACAAAAAACCATTCTTTCTGTTCAACAAATTAATAAAAAAAAATGTATAAAGAATAGTTTGTTGTTTGAAGAATCTGGGTTGAGGCTTTAAAGTTAATGGGAATGAATAGAGTGTATTTAATGTTATAGAATTAGAAGATAATGCGTTACTTTAAACATTGTCTTAAGTGCATCATTTATCATCTTCTATAGTTATTGACTATTAAACAAGATAATTCTCAAAATTGATGTCCGGAAAACCTTATTTTAATTACCTAATTAGAAACCCACTTCTGAGCAGTGACGAATGGCTCCCTGGTATTTCCTCAAGTAATGGGTACTCATTCTGTGGTTGTTTTGCTTGGTTGAAAAAGTTTACTTTTTTGAAATTGAATCTGCGAAAGAGCTGAGTGATGTTTGTTCATTGATTATAAATGAACATATCGAGGTATTGTCCAACTTAACAAAACACGATTCTTTCTAAAATGTAAAAAGAGTAATTTGTTGTTTGGAGAATCTGGGTTGAAACTAAAAAATTTTGAACAATGAATGGGACGAATATAACGTTATAAATTGATATTGAGGAAAAACTAATTGAGTAAATTGATACTTTTAGATACAGGATAAGATCATTAGAAACTATTTCTAGTAGTACATTAATTTCATCATCTTCTATATTTATTGAATATCAAACAACTGGAAGAGGTTTTCCGGATATCAATTTTAAATAAATCGACCTAAATAATGTTTCCATACTTTAGAAATAAAAATCAGAGCGAATATAACGTTATAAGTTTATATTGATGAAAGCGTTAATTGAGTAAAGCATTATATTTAGAATTACAGGAATAGAACGTTAGAAAATATTTCAGGTAGTACTTAAGTGCATCGTCTTCTATATTTATTAAAAATTAGGCAACATGGTAAGGTTTTCCTTACATCAATTTTAAGTATTATTTCAATTAGTTAGAAAGCACTCGCCACGTGAAATAAAATAATGGTTAAGTAGAGAGAGGTGCCTTCACGAAATGATGAGAGGCAACCTGGAGTTTCCTTAAGCAATGGTTATTCCCATGCCTTAATTAAGTAATGGTAATATGTATCTTTTGGTTCTTTTATTTGGGATATTTTTGAAATAGAATTCACAAAAAAACTACATGATGTTTGTGAGTTTCTTGTTCTAAATTAATATAGTTTATTGACACTAAATAAATATAGACCAAAATAAAGATTATATACAATAGAAATGAATTTCAGAACAAATATAACGTTGTCAATATATTTTGATCAAAACGTAAATGATTAAAATGATATTTTTTAGAAATACATTAGGGTTAGAACATTATAGGGACATTTCAGGCAGCACAATAAGTGTACCATCTCTATTTTAACTAATTTAGAACATAATATTAATCTGCAAGGTAAGGTTTTCCAAACAATAAATTTAATTATATTTCTATGGCCACGTTTCAGTTATTGAATGAACACAGAATTTGTTTTAATGAAAATAAATTATTTCTCTATCGTTGATTGGTGGATGAATGTCCCGTGGGGACATATAACCAATCAGAGCTCCGATCGAATTAAAAACAGGAATGAAAGCAGGAGAGAAATACGTCATACGAAACAAGCCAATCAGTTAGAAATCCGTCACCAAGTAAAATAAAAGAATAGTTAAGTACAAATAAATGTCCGCTGCCCATGGCAGTGACGAATGATATGTCTTGCAGCTATGGTATTTTCTTAAGTAATGGGTATTTACTTTCTGAATTTTTTTCTTCGGTGTATATCGAAATATATTTTGTGGAAGAAGTTTGGGGTGTTTTTATATTGATTATAAATAGAGTATTGCCGCTGTCGTTGAAATATTAATTGACTAGCTGTTATACCCGACGTTGCACGGGTAAAGGTGTAAAAATAATTTAATAGTCAATTTAACTATTTATTCTTCCATTTGAGTTACATAAGATATGAAGATAACCCAGTAATTTTTTCAATTTAATTACCCATCTTGGATAGATAAAAGATTATTATTAATTTCAAAAATACCTTTGATAAGAAGCTCAAATTAAAGAGAATACATATTTATGTAAAAAATAATCAGCAAGAATTAAAAATGAGCTACTCCAGCAAACAGCAAACGATTTGCATGTTTTTATAAGTTTATTTGCTTTCTAATAAGCTTATGTTGCTGATACCGTTCGTTATTAAAGTACAGAATCCAACTACTTATATTAAATTAAAAAATCAAAATTTAAAAAACGTTAGAAAATTCACCGATGAAGTCATCGTATTTTCCCGAATAAATATTTTTTAGCTCATTTGGCACTTTTTTGCGAATTTGGCGAGGAAAAGATATGGCTAACAACTCACCCATTCAGTTCTCGTGCAATGAACTTCGCACAACCAGCATAAAAAAAAATTGCTCATTTGGTACGTTTTTTGTAATAACTTGTCGAGTTTGGCAAAGTATTTGGCGAAAAAAATAAGACATAAAACCATAATATGCACCTGTAGTGCAATGACTTTAAAAAAAAACAACATAGTTCAGTATAATCTTAACTATGCTTTAAAAAAATTCATAATTAAAATCAAAGGCACAATAAAATAATAGAATGGAGACTGGTAGGATTACATCACTTTTAAAACATATCAATTATTTTTTCAAATTATTAATCTAGTTTCTGAAGGCAATGAACAAATATTAAATAAATTAAACATTTTCAATTTCAATTGTTTTCTAAAAAGTTTTATTTAAATTTTTCTGCCTGATGGCATCACGAAAGAGAAAAAATGATCGGATTTGAGCGAAAGTGGTGTATTTTTCCCCTCAAAACGTTCAAAAACGATAGAAGGAATGGTCTGATTCGAAAAATTCTTAGCCTATGTTTGTTCTGGAGATGAGATGAATTTTTGTGCCAAATTTCGTGACGATCTGTTGCGTGGTTCTTAAGTTTTTGCGTCCTATACAGATAAACAAACAAACAAACAAACAAACAAACAGAAGTCGCAATTTATGTATATAGATTATATAGTTAGAAATGCGGAAATTATTTGTCATTTCAGCAATATGGATTGGGGTTTTCAATCATTAGGGACAAAAAGAACATTATAAATCGGTAGATAAAAAGAGATAAGAATTACAGAAAGGAGTCGAATGATTTCTAGAATTACAGAAAAGGAATAAAAAAAACAATAATCCGGGTAGCATATTACGTGCAGCAATTACAATCTTAATTAAACTTCTAACAGTTTAGTGCCCATATTTCACACTAGACAACAATATTAAACTAGTTTTGTAGTCAAATACATTTAATTGAAGTTTAAACATTAATTCAGAGCACGCAACCACATTTAGCCCCTCTTAATTTCCATCGTAATTTTGCCGTCAGTATATTTGTTCAAAGTTCATATATCCCAGTATAGCTAGTTGTTACGTAATTGAAGTGCTTAGTGGAAGAACGTGCTAAGTGACAAAAAGGTGAAAACGAGAAAATATGCTTTAAAGTTTTTCGTTTGCACTCAGATCTGTTGAAAATGGAACTTAAAAAGAGTAAAAAATGTACCAAGCATAAAGTTTATGAAAAGGGGAAACATGTTACCGTTAGAGAAGTTAGTAATATGGTCATTGATACAAAAATCTCAATTTTTAAAAAAATGTCACATAGCACGTTCTTCCACTAAGCTCTTCAACTGTAAAATAAAAAGAAATTGCTTTTATAAATTAAATCCGAATTATCGAAAAGAAATACTACTTGAATAATTTTCTGGATATAATTTGGTGCTTTCAAATAATTAAATACAATAATCTCTTACAATTATTAGCTTTTTAAAATACAAACAATTGCAAAACTATCAACAGTCAAGCTCAAGCTGTTCAAAATGGAAAACTATTTTTTAAAATGCCATAGAGTTTAGTCATTTTTCTTTACTTCAACAAAGATGAGAAGAAAAATATATTTCCCCTATATCACTTCAAAATAAAATTCTGACCACTTGGAACATTCCCACCACGTATGTATTAGGGGAGAGTGTTGTACCTTGGGACGCTTGTACCTTGGGACACTGATAATTTCTAAGAATCTATTGGCAATATTCATACATTGTTTATTTCTAATAGTAGCCTTAACCAACAGACATCATCATAATAAAATTTAACACTAGCATCATTGAATTGATGAAATGGTGACAGAAAATAATATTTCATTGCTCCAAAGTAAATATTTTTCTCATTCTAATATAATTTTCTACCTTAGTACTCTTACAAAAAGTCAACTGCATTTTATTTTCTTCATAAAAGAGAATATTTTAAAATATTTTGGTTATGAGAAAATAATGATAATGCATTTGGATTGGCCACTATCTTGCTTTTATTTAAACCATGTAGTGTGTTGAACCTTGGGACAGTATTAATAATTTGATTAAATTCTTAATAATTTGGATAAATAAAAATATCTTTATTATTTATTTTAAGAGCAATTCCACAAAACATGTAAAATACAACTAAGCTTTGTTTTGGATATATTTTATAATGATTGAAGTTTGAAAATATAATTCTGGCAACACCTGATAAATCTTCTTCCTTCCGTGTGATGAAATGTTCTAAAGAGCACATTTTCTGATGTATTTTGAAATAAAGTTTGTTTCCTGACACAAATTAGTTCAAGTGTATGACTATTGACTGAATTATAAAGCATGTCCCAAGGTACAACATGATGTTGTACCTTGGGACAGTTTATCCTCTCTACTTTAAATGAGTGGCAATTTTTTAATTTCAAGCTGCCAGAATCTAAAAAAATATATTATCGAGGAATATATTGGTGTGTTGAAATGCTGCTTTGAAATTTTTATTTTGACAATAATTATCGAAGAAAAAAATTAAAATGTAAAAATTGTCCCAAGGTACAACACTCTCCCCTATATATTTCGTGCTGAATCGCAATGCGTGTCTGGTGTTCGAACAAAATACAATTCCACAGTTGTGTTCCCAAAACGTCGATGATTATTGTTGTTTTCTGTTTGTAATCGTTGAGATTTTCTCCAAAGACTTAAGATGAGAATATACCGAGCAATGGATAACCTAAAGCTTGACCAACATCACTCCCCATGTCAGGTGGGTTTGCCTCAATGGTTTTGCTTGTTTCTTCAAGACTAGAGAAAAGACCCGAGCAAACTTCTACACGGATATTCTTATGGAATGTAAATAATTTTCATGCTAATATATGCTAAAAATTGTTTTGCAACGATTTTTTTTAAATAAAATTATGTTTATCGCTTATTTAGGGACACTCTTTAAACTCTAAAAATACACATTTTGTGTGCTGTAAATGCAACAAAAAGGCCATATCACTTTTTTGTTGTTAATAGATTATTTTAACATTGGTTTTAATGCCTTTAAAATTAACTACTAAAATAACTTTTTTTAAAGTAAAAAAAATTAAATTTTTTTAGAACTGATATCGTATTGACCCGCGTTCAACTTCATTGTTTGTATAAATGACTGATACTTGTAATAAAAGGCTGAAAACTGATATTTGAAATTTCTTTTATCGGACCAGGTCAATTTCGGAACAAATTAACGTGGTAATTGTTTGTGCTGATGTTTTAAAAAATGTCCCCAAATCTGGACGCCAGTTTGCAAGAGGTCATGCAATGGGTAGGATTCAAGTTTAGAGTTGCAACAGTTCCACATGAGGAAAACAAAGGCTTGATTGGTTAATCAATGTAGGGGGCGATGCTTACAGTGTCCTACCACCAATCACCGAAATCACCCATGAAATCTAGAGATAAAAGCAGGAATGAAAGCACGCGAAACAAGCCCATTATAAAACTTGAATCCACGGTTCCCGTTAAGTCCCGACAAGGACTTTTACAACCACTAATGAGTAAGTTACAAATTTACCCACCTACGAAACAATCACTATTCCTTAAAGCCAGACTGGTCAATTCTCTAGATTTATCCCTTTAATAACGGATTTTCAACTACTTTCTGATTTCCTATACATGTGTACTAATTGCCGGATATTCGAACAGGGAAACTTTAAACATTCTCTTGACGTCCGGAATCCAGAAAGGGATTATTACCTAGTTAAATACGCAGAGTTAACATATTGATTGGTTCATTTAACGCTGCACTTGAGCAAAAATTGGCAGGTCAGTTTAAAACTGCTTTTGTCCGCCTAGACATTGAATTAAGAATCAAAGCTTTGAAATCAAACTTTAGCAGTTCTTTCGCTTTTTATTTTGGAATGGCCATAAATTTTTTAAAACAAACCAAACAATTCTTATTTGTACAAATACATGGAGAGCAGGAAACCAATCATATTTCATGGATATATTCTTTTTTACCTTTTTGATGCAAAAACTAGCGATAAATCGCCATAAAGTACAACATTTCTCACAAATTCTTAACTTTCATCTTGGTTTCCTATCCAACAAGTTTTTTTTAATTCCAAGTCGCCAGTTTATTTCATTTATGTGTTTGAGATTTTCTCCATTATTTTTCTTCAACTGCTTACTAAAGAAGAATAGTTTTCAAAATTACCATATAATAGTAAAAAAAAAACTTTTTTTGGCACCTTAATTCAGAAAAAGAAGCGCTTTAGATTTCTTTGAAGCAAAAGATATTGTATTGGGAATCGAATTCCATGAGGAATAAAGTAAAGAAGTTTGGCGAAAAGAATATTGCTGAGGTTGTTTCGATTTGCTGATAGTGCCATAGAAGATAGAAACCATTCATTTGTTAGTGCTGTACTATCTTTTTGCTATAATGCAGATGCTATTTTTATGGACGAAAAAGTACACAGTTTTTAGTAAACTGAGTGACACTATAACGATTTTTTAAAAATATTTTGTTTTCAAAACTTGCTATCTAGAATAATTTAGAGTAAAAATGTCGGAGTAAATCGGCTCTTTTAAAACTTAATGACACACTTATTTACGAGGCGTAAAAGAAACATTTTAAATGTCGTTACGGTGACAAAATGTCTAATTATAACAAACGTTTATACGGTTAATTTATAATCATTAATTTAATTTTCCTTTCAAATGTTAGTTTCAATTACATTCAAACAACAACTCGTCGATAGAATAAGGATTCCGTCTATATTTGCGCCAAATTTAAAATTACAATTCTTCAAGTGGGAAAATATAGTTCTATAACGATCTAGTTCACTTTTCAGACGTCATTTAAAATGAAATTCAATAAAATTTAATCGAAATCAAAAATAGTTTCTTGTATATTTGCCACCCAACCCATGAATTCCGATTTCTAAACTAGGGAAATACAATTCTTTGTTGATAGAATAGGGAAAGTACTCAAGAATTCATCTTCCTTAAGCATCCTAGTTTCAGCGAATAACTCCATCACACCCATGAACTTGGCCCATCTCCTTGAGCATGACTTATTCATCCCTAGGACACAATAAAATATGGGGCCACAACTTGTTCTTTTTTACTTGCTTAGTGGGTAAGTGAAACCTTGTTGTGTTGTAGTGGGTTAGATCTTACGGTTCTTTGACACGTAATGGCTAAGACATTTATATCTAGCGGCGGTATATAACCACTGTTTTTTTTTCAATTAGGAGAAATAGGGGGTTAAGTAGACATGAATTTCCAAAACTAACCTCCCCAATGTTAACCCATGGAGGCATTGGATGGATTGTGTCAGAACTAGCATCCACAACTTTTTTCCAATTGTTTCCGAACATGTTGGTGGATCTGGCGAGCCCAGTCGGTTAGGCACTCGCCTAGCATGCGAAAGGTCCCAGGTTCGGGTCCGGGCACGGTGTCGCGTTTAACGGTAGCGTTGGGTGTGCCGATTGAGGTGTCGGCTCGTCACTTGGCTGCCGTTCTAAAATATGACGCCTTTCGTCAATAGCCGTCGTGTAACTCCAGTGCGACGATAATTCAAACCTAACCTAACACGTTGATAAGATCATAACCTACGTTTAGACACCTTACGTTTTGGCCCCTACGTTAGGACACCCATACGCTTAACGTATAAGCCCCTACGTTTGTGTCTCTAAACTAATTAGAATGCCTTTTATGAAAATACAAACTAAACGATACTTTTCAGTTGATAAAAGTAATTTTCAAAAGCAATATCAATACTTTAGCGACACACAAAAGTAGAGCTTGCTAATACCAAAGCATACCAACAAATTCTGAACCAATAGGTAAATAATTTTGGATGCTGGTCATGAAAAACTATCCAATTTCTTCATAGTTTATCATTGGGGGAGTTAGTTTGGTTTTCGGAAATTCATGTCCCGTCCCAGAGGGATGGAAAAGTGTGCTACACTCCTTGCCAACCTAAGTTGGGTAAATAGAAATATGCTATGGAGAAGACCCTTCCGCGGATGTAAAGAGTTCCATAAATTATTTGTGAATCCATCCACAAAACATGTTAAAAACATAAATTTCGTTTAAAGTCTAGCAGATTTGATTATTTAAGAAAATTTGGCAATTTTATCAGAATGAAAAGTGTATTTTGGTTAAATTGTATTCAGATCATTTTGTATGTAAATATTACCTTGCTAGAGTTTCCAAGTAACGGATCAATCACGCTTTTCTTTCTGCACTTTTACTCTTTGTTTTTACCCAAGTTAGGTTAGCACGGAGTGTACCGAACGACCTTGCTCTAGGTGTTCCAGATTCTTACCGCATAATAAGCGCCGGTCGGGGTTAAAAAAAAGTTTTCCCAGTGGTTTTTTCGACCTTCTTCCCTAAACTCTGCCGTGGTACCATATCTTGCTACACCTTACTTTGTGTTTCAACTTTTTTGTAAGACAATACTTGGTTTTTCAGTTTCTTTGCAGGATATTTAGGCATAGTAAGCCAGTTTATGTAAATACACTAAGGTTAAACCTTGAGACCTTGAACTACTACCCAACTTCAAAATATTAGAATAATGAGAAAAACATGCTTCAAGTGCTTGAAATTTTGTATTTATTCAACGGAAAATAAAAGATTGACAAATTATTTTTGTCGCGCCACATTTGACATGATTTGTTGATTAATATAACCCGAAATTATTATCATGGTTTGAAAAAAAAGGTTATAACGAACTGCACATAAAAATCAAAAAAATAGAATACATCAAATCATTTTCCACAAAATAAGAATAATGTTTGAACAAGTAACGTAAACTAAGAATAATGTTTAAACAAGTACCAGTGACAATAATAAGAACTTAGTTATATCGCCCTTAGCTTTAATTACTTTTAGCAGACGATTCGGCATACTTAAAACTAAATTTTTGCACTGTTCTCTGCTGATATTATACCAAACAATTTTCACGATGTTTATAAGTTTATTTTTGTCCATTGGGGCCAATATTTTTTAGTTAAGTTTTTAGTTTTAAGTTTTTTCTTCATTAAACCCCAAATATTCTCTATGGGGTTCAAATCCGGTGAGTTGGCCGGCCAAGGAAGCACTTAGATTTCATTGTTCTTAAGCCAAGACATTGCAGTTTTCGAAGTGTGGCATGATGCATAATCTTGTTGGAAAATAAAGTAACCTTCAAATCGATCTTCAGACGCCGGAATCATATAATTATCAAGAACTGCTTTGTATGCTTCAAAATTGACAACACATGTCAGTATACATAGAGTTCCTAGTCCATGAGCACTTAAACAACACCAAACCATTACTGAGGTACTGAACTTAACTGCACGTTTCAAGCAGTTTGCATAAAAATCTTCTTGAGAAAAGCGCCAAACACGGTTGCTATGGGGACCGACAAAAATGCAAAATATAGACTCATCACTAAAAAGTACTTTATTCCACTCCTGGGTGCCTTAAGACAACCTCTCTCTGCACCTCATCAAACATCTCCTTTTTTGTTTGGCAGTAAGAAACGGTTTCTTCTTCGGAACACGAGATCGAAAGCCAAATTCATGTATTCTTCGCCTTGTCGTGCTCACTGAGGCATCCACCCCCGATTCTTGCCACTTGTTTAGGAAATCCGCGGTCCTAAACCGATATTTCAGTAATCCTTCTCAAACATCTGTCCCGTCTCTTCGAAGTTATTCTTTTGGAACCGCAGTTTTCACGATTATCTTTAAATTTCATGATTTTATAATAAGCTTGAAGAACTTTACTTACAGTTCCTTGAGAACAATTCACCTTTTTGGTTATCCTTTGCTGGGTAAGCCCCTCTTCACGTAATTTCAAAATTACATTCTTAGTAGAAAAGTTACGTCTTTCTTTCGACCCATTTTAAAGCTCAGCTAACTAAATCTTGTTTCCTAAGTAAGAAAAGCACTATCGCTACTTCATTCATCGTCATAATTTATGCTGAATTTCGACCCCAACGTGGACCAATCGCGTTAATTTATAAGTATTCTAATTTTTTGAAATAGTTTTTTTATTATTCTAATATTGTGATTTTGTTAAAAAAATTCTTATAAATTATTAATTCATGTGTATGCCATTTTTGAACAATATGTCGTTGATTTGCATACTAAAAATATAAATGTTAATATTTTAGGGAGTATAAATTGCAGAATCTTATAGAAGTCGGGTAGTTTACTTAGAAAATGTTCAAATATTCTGAATATTCTAATAATCTGAAGGAGGGTAGTATATGGGAGGAACTTTTGTTACATATGTAAAGGAGATTTATACAGAGAAAAGTAGAAAGTATCGTTTAACGGAATACGGAGTATCAGAAATACAATGTTGCAACGCAGATTGGAAAAATTACCTGAACTTTGTGTTTAAAAAGATCTTAAAAAGAAAAAAAAAATACTTATACCAAAAGAGCGAATTTGCTGAACAAGAACTCTTCCTTCGTAACTACAGAAACATCAACCAACTGTTCTCAAAAACGACTACATCCCCGTATCCACGTGCATGTTGTCCAACTCGAGAATTAACGAGCGGAAATTCTGCAAAGCTGCGATGGGCAGATGCATAACTAACGAGACGGAAGATAGGTAGAGTGCACGGTAACGCATCTCGGTAGATTACTGTCCGGCTGGATTTGTTGCGAGTTTGATCGACGCAGCAGAATAAAAGGGGAAAGTTGTTTTATTGGATTTTCTTATACTAGTTAGAAAATATAATTGAATATCGTTAATTGGAACTTGAAGGAACTGCTGAAATTTTTGTGCTAATCAAAATTACCTTTAACCGTTAGGAAGAATTTTTTAAAAATTACATTTCATAAATGCTTAAATTAAAGGAAAATATGCGGGTTTATTTTAAAAGTAATATAAGGTACGGTTTATGAAGTTTACATGAGGAACAGTAATTAAAAACAAAGTATAAAAATGCAAATTATGAGAAAAATTACATCAGTTTTTGATTTTGTTTCAAATGTTCAACATGTTTAATAGAATTAATTAAAAAATACACAATTCTAAGTTCAATCGGAATAAAATTTTAAGTAAAATTGTCCCCGTTAAGCAATCTCTTTGGCATTAGCTTAATGCTTAACAGGCCGAGGAAATGATGTTAGTTTGTCTTAAGCCAAAATTTCTTCTTAACCCTTTCAGTCCCAAAAATTTACTACACTACAAAAACATCTGATATTCACAAAATAAGCTTATTTTAGGTCAAAAATAAGAGATTCATAAGAAAAAAAAATCATTTAAATTTTTTATATGGTTTTTGAAATAATACCAAAATTTTTTAACTGTGGGAAACAACAAAATGAAAATAAATATATTGCCTAAAAACACTTCGAGTTATATATTTTAAAGTATTTGACCACATTATTAAAAAAAATAGTAACTATTTTAACCGAAATAGTTTAAATTGTGTTTTAAATATATAGGACTGAAGTGAACTTTTCAAAAACCAGGTGAAACGCTTGTTAGCTATTTTCTTTAAAAAAATGTAGTTCCGTCTTCTATTGAGATTAATGTAAAATATTGTCTAATAGAACAAAGTATGAAGAATCGAATGATGCGTGTTTGGATGTCATAAGGAATATAGACATTTGGAAAAAAAATATTGAAAGTGATGATTCCAAATGGCATCACTGGGACTGAAAGGGTTAAACGAGTTTGCGTACAGGGTTTGACATTAGAGAAATACTTGGACAAAATTGTTCAATGGGATATATAATGAGCTTGTTTAAAAATGTGCTAGATTAATATCTCTATCCAAGTTCGGAGTTCTTACCTAGAAGCTACCTAGGCTTCATTCAATAAGGATTCATTCAGAAAATCATTTAATTATTTCATGATGATATTTTTATCCCATTCCATCTCATATCACACATAAATTACGTTTTTATCATCCTCATATACAGATAAGTGGACTCTCATTTCCTATTTGTCACTTATCGCGCCAAAGATAAGAGATTGGATAAAAGATGGACCAGTAAAAAGGACACTCAGTAAAGAACATCTTGGCGCTGAAATCCTTGAAGACACCCATAATCGAAAATCGATCAAACTTTTTTCGGTGTGGAAACTTCAGTTAACGGGTGTTTTTCGCCAAGATGTATTCGTAGCCAACGTAAAGAAATTGTCGCCAAAATCTTAATCTTTCACACAAGGGTCGAGAATATTTTAGGTAAAAATAAGAAATTTTGAATGATCAGTAATAGCTAATGCAATCCAGATGCTTTAAATGATTTCTGAATATTCTATGGTGTGGATAGCCGGAAAAAAATTAAGAGCTAAGTATCTGATGCTATATTTATCCCATGACAATGTGCAAAGGGAAGAAAAACATAAAATACAACTTTTTTAAAAAAAAAGTTGATTCTTATAATTTGCAGTATTGTGATTTTTCAATGGACCAACAATACATTTAAAAATAAAACTTTTTAAATCAGATTTTTAGAAGTGGAGATAAAACAGACCGTCATAGGGCAGATAGAAGAATGGACTGAAAAGCGTCCAATCAGATCGACAAGAAGTAATAAAGATACGTGTCTGATGATATTTCTAAACATTTTTATATAGATGACAGAAAAGTTAAACACAGAAATGATAAAATCGGAAGGTTTTAACAAATATTATATCAGACTAACTTATGATAAACAGAATGTCAGATAGTCAGCATATATCCACTGATAAATTCAAATTACTTAATTGGCATTATAAGGCTTTCAAGAAATAATTTTAAAACTTAAAAATGAGTTTGGCGAATTTTCGGATACTTGGCGAAATATTCCCCGATACTTAAAAGTTTCTCTATCATATCTTATTTTTCTTCGCATTCTATTTTTTCCAGAACTTGATACTTTTTTTATTCCATGTTTGCAGTAGAAAACTGAAGTGAAGCGTAACGTCGCGTGACGGATCCGTTTAGCCATTCGCCGGATTCAAAATTCGTTTACTCCGGATCAACCAATTGGAGACGAGCTACCGAAAGATTTTTACTGGAACGATTTTTTCCGGTTTTTCGCATGCAAAACTTTCTTTCCGGAAATTGAAATGTTGTGCGTAATCTACTATCTATTTTCTTAAATTGCGAATCCAAATATGATGGTACGAAAATTGAATATATAACCGATTTATATAAGGAAATAGAGAAAAATACAAATATATTTATAACTAGCAAATTTATACCCGTACTTCGCACGGATTAAAAAAATATCAAATCGATCCAAGTATGTGTACCATGTAACCTGTTATAAGATCATAAACTTAAGTTATTCTTCCCGCTCGTTTTCAAGTATGAAATCCTGTTTCATTGCTTTAAAATTTAAAAATCAAAAATACCATGTAAAATGTATTCATAAATGCCATCACAATTCCCTCATAAATACATAAAACAACTCTTTTGGCACGTTTTGGGAAATAATTTGGCGAGGAAATAGATATAGCTACTTATTTTTTATTTTTAACAAACATTTTGCCCATTTGGCGAGTATTAATAAATAATTTGGCGAGATTGGCAACATATTTAACGAAAAAATAAAGAATAAAACCCTGATATGCAGCTCTACTGCGATGGTCTTTATTAACCATCATAGAGCTCAGTAACAAATATTTTGCCAATTTGGCGAGTTTTAACTAATAATTTGGCGAGATTGGCAACATATTTGGCTCAAAAATCAAGACATAAAACCGTTATATGCAGCTCTAGGCCTTTATTAACCACATTTCAGTAATAGCTTAACAAACATTTTGTCCATTTGGCGAGATTGGCAACATATTTGGCGAAAAAATAAAGAATTACTCCCTGATATGCAGCTCTAGTGCAATGGCTTTTATCAACCATCATAGTAGTTCAGTAATATTTTAACAAACATTTTGCTCATTTGGCGAGTTTTAATTTATACTTTGGCGAGATTGGCAACGTATTTGGCGAGGAAATAAAGACATAAAACCCTTATATGCAGCTCTAGTGCGATGACCTTTATTAACCATCATTTTTCAGTAATAGCTTAACAAACATTTTGCTCATTTGGCAAGTTTCAATTAATACTTTGGCGAGATTGGCAACGTATTTGGCGAGAAAATAAAGACATAAAACCCTAATATGCAACTCTAGTTTTATGCATATTTGCAATCAACAAAACCATCAATGAAGAAATCATCAACTAAACCTACAATCCTGGAATGAAAACTGGTCGGAAATACGTCACTTGAAACATATCAATTATTTTCAAATAATGAATTTATTTTCTGAAAGTAATAGCAACATAATAAAATAAAAATTTTCAATTTTATTTATTTTCGTTGAAAGTTTTATTTAATTTGTTCAGCAGATGGCATCAGGAAAGAAAAAAAATTATCGGATTTGAGCCAAAGTGGTGTAGTTTTTCCAGAAAATTCGAATTTTCTCTAAAAATAGAGCATTTTGAGCTCTGAAAGTTCTTATTTTGCAACTCAAGTATGAACTACGCATTTGTGCCAAGTTACGAGTCAAACGAATGTCTAGTTTGTGAGTTTCGGAGAGACATACATACATACATACATACACACACACACACAAAACTTCATTTTTATTATTATAGATACATCAACATTTGCTTATTTTAACATGTCCAAACAATTTTTGATACATTTTATTAACAGAAATACATAATTCTTTTTTTCTTATAAAAAATAAATGATAATAGATTTGCGTTTAAAGTTTACTCATGATTTTTTTTAATAACAGAAAATTTAGTAACTAATGGTACTTTTACATATAGGAGTTTCAGCATTTTGAACCATAAAATATGAAACGTATATTTAAAAAGTAAAATAAGTTTTTGCAATAAAGTCAAAATGACATTGAATACATTACGGAACTTTAAAAAAATTCATTTCATTGGGAGCTCACTTGAAAATATGTTTTATATATGATCGGACATCTATCACCTATATTTATGATGATGACTGTATATTATGAATTTTTTCCAAGTAAAATATATGTGTTTAACCTACTTACATGTTAAGTTCGCATATTTTTATGCATAGAATAAAAATAAAGTGCAAGAGTTTTTTCAACTACGTCTTCATATTTTCGAATAATTTAATTAAAAAAGCTTCGTTTATTTTCACACATTGAAAAATGTAAATTCAACTTTTAACTTTATGTGTGCATTGCGAAATGCAGGGACTGGAAAGTTTTTTTTTTTTAAAAAAAAGAACACAGTTATTGTTACTTAATATGAAAAATACCCCCCCCCCCCCCCCCAATTACAGTCACTTGTGAATTCAAGTTATAGGACACAAAAATTTAACCATCTTTCCGTTTTTTATACGAAACCAATTTGAAAAAAAGTGACATTCAATGTTGTTGAAAGTAACTTTTAAAATAGTTAAGGGGATACCATAACCAAAATATTATTTTAATAAATAATGACATGAACGTTTAAATTATAGTGGTTTTACATAATGTTCACTCTAAATAAAAATTTTCTAGCAATAAAAACAAAAATTTACGAGTAGTTTTTAATTTATTTTAATAAAAGTCAAAAATATGAACTTTTTTTTAAAGTGTTACTCCTCTTTCAATTTTAAGAAAAAAACAAGCAAACTCTACCAAACTTGTGAAAATCACTTAAAAATTAAAAATTATCGATTTAAACATTTTTTTTAAAAAACAACTATACACAGTTGACATTATATGCGCAATTTTGTGCACTATTTATATAGGAACACAGGTTAAAAAATGTCAAAATTCTAACTTAATTCGAAAAAAAAGCCTTAGGGATTAATTAAACACAAAAATTGAAATACGCAAAACAGAGAAAAAGGTTGCAAGCAGTCTACAAACGTATTTAAGCTTTAGGAATCACTCCAGGAAATAAATAGTAACATTATTTTATACAAAAGATATCACAATGAAACTTTCAGTAAACGTTCAGAAAAAATTGTAAATAATAAGAAGTAAAAACTGAAAAATCTTTATTTTGACCACATTTTGGGTACCGTATCCAATCAAGTTTAAAATGAACGCTGAACAACCGAAAATATCAGGGAGGAGTGGCGTGAGAAACAACGAAAAAGTAACAAAATATTTCGTTACTTCGTTTCGCTTAACCCTTTCGTTAATGAAGCGCCCCAAAACGCCCGAACAACTAAGGATTCGATTTTGTTATTCCTATCAAATATTACGAGGAAGCAAAAATCCTTCGTAGCGAAAGGGTTAATGTAACTAAGTTACATTATACGGTTACTTTACGAACATTACAGTTACTTAATCAAAATCTATATGAGTTACTTAGCGTAACCGAAAAAAGTATTTGTTAACGTGTTATAAAAAGTATTAAGTAACGCGTCAAAGTATTAAGGAACGGGTTACTAAAATCCCTGGCTGTTTTAAAAGTAAAACCTAGGGTTTGGCGCAGTATGGCCTTAGATGATCCTTGCACCATAAAACCCAAACATCCATCCATCCATCCTAAAATCCCTGGCGAAATGTTATAAGGGGTCAAATTTTTAGCAGAAATTACATCGCTTTTTCTTTCATATTTTTAGTTAATGAAGACGCGTTTACGTTACGGAAAACTTCCAGTGCAGATCCTTTTTTTATTCAATGTTTCATTTTTAAAGATGAATTGTGGTAAAAATAAACCAAAGGTTTTATCAGTAATAAGAAAATGAAGATTCTTAAATATGGTTTGAGTTATTATTTAAAGCTTCTTTCTTTTTTCCTACTGTAATCATTTCTTAAAACATGCTGAAAAAAAGAAAGTATTTTGTTTCAAACAACTGTATAATATACAGGATAAATAATTGTAAAATGTATAAACTGCTTGCTCTAACTTTAAAAAAAAGTCAGCTCGTTCTCTAGTTCTTTGATGATTTTATTATTTTGATTACTTTCCAAGAAACACACACTTTGTTCTGATTATAAACAATAAAAAACAGGTACTTTAATTATAAGAACTACGATTGAAAACAATCGAAATAATTATTCATTCAAATCCTCGAATATCAATTTGCAATTATCATAAGAAAAGAATTTAATTATGTTTGCATCAGAGTAAGGTGATTTATTTACTTACTATACATATAAATGTATTGCCCAAAACATTTATTCTTACCAGTTTCAGTTAAAAACATTTTGATTAATTATTTCTCTACCCTCATTTTGAAACTTGGAATTTATTAGTTTAACTCCCTGGAGATTAATACAGCGAGCTCTATTTTTAACCAAAGTTTTTTGATTAAAAAAGTTATATTCTACAGTAAAGTGTCTTTCATTATAATATATTTTTTTTTTGCGAAACGGGGGCCGTGAATTAATTATTCGCAACTAAAAAATAGTTTTCATTACGGTATGTAGGACAGTTAAAAAAATGAATAGGTTTAAGTGATTTGAAGCGAAAGAATTAATAATGGTTGGGATATTATTCATAAAAATTGTGAGTTATTTTCGTAACAACGTTAATGTAGGATGACCTTTAAGTAAACGGTAGAATTAAATTTATAGTACCCAAAGGAAAAATCGCATAATTATTTATAGTGCAATTTCGTGTTGGGAGAATTTTAGTTACATATTTTTTTAATTATTGTTATTTTATTCCTTGAATGCGAATTAGTTTCCTGCATACTTATGTCATTTAAATGCTAAAAATGTGTTTAACTGGAGTTTACTTTTTGATTTAATTAGTTTGACGTAATTCCATAAATCCCTAAACGTGAATAATTCAAAGAAACTTTATATAATTAAAGCATATATTTCCAGAAATTCTGTAAAATATATGCAATGCGCATCAATGTTAAAAAACAACAATAACCTGGAACTTATTCACGGCTTAGTTAAATGTATATCGTCAGTCAAATGACAAAAAAAAAGCCAATATGCAAAATTCTAGGGATTGGCGGTTTTAGAAAATTATGGACTTAACAGAGAGAGTTACTAGTTTCCATCCCTGTGTTTTTGAATATTCGTAGTTTTGCCATTTGAATGAAGACGTTTGTCAAAGTAACGTTAAATTGCATTATCTAACTTTCAATGAAATTTGCAGTTGAACTGTACAAAACAATAATAAACCTTCAGTATTAGTACCAATGCAAATTCAATTTCAAATAATTACTTCTTAGGGACTCTAATAAGCGCTAATTGAATCGGTTATTTCAATTTATATTACATTGAAGCGCGTGCGATCTGATGTTTGTCACGAAGAAAAACAGCATTTCTTAACAAAATAACATTCGATACATGAATGGAATAGATAATGTACACAATATTAAATAATAATAACGGGGTTGATTGTTCTTAGTTCTAAAAATAATGGAGGCTAGGCTTGAATTATCGTCGCACTAGAGCTACACAAGGGCTATTGAAAAATAATGGAGGATGGGACGCACAGTCGGTTAAGGCATTCGCTTTGCATGCATAAGGTCACAGGTTTGAGTGCGAGCATCGCCAAAGTAACTGCTGATCTATAAACGATCCGATGAAGCCAAAACGTCCGATGAATAATACCCCGTGTAGAGTGAATGCTAGTTAAATATATGCCAAAGTCTTAACGCTACGTGTGATGTTTCCTTAGCGGTTGTGTTGGGTGTCTACTCAGATGTCGGCTCGTCCCTTGACTGTGGTTCTAATTAAAATCGCAGCTGATAATTCCAAATGGAATCATAGAAGCGAGAAAGTTTAAACATGGACAGCAAAATTGTTTTAAGCAGTGTATTTTAATGTGCGCAATAAAACATATAATTTTATAGTTTTTAAAATATTATCAAAGGATAATAGTTTTGGTTAGAAATCTGAGCAGTGGGCATGATGAATACAATTTATGAATTTTGGAAAATCTTTTACGGATAACTTTACTAAATATACATGAAAATATAAATTTATGAATTTATTCTAGATAAAATCGTCCCTTTCATTCTTTCAAATTTATAGACAAAATAGTAATTATAATATAGTATTTAGTTTCTAACTAAATAGAATTTCAAATATATATTTTTAAAGATTCTTTTATATAGTTATAAAATGTTATGTTCTAAAAATAAATTCAAGTGAAAAGGTCAGAATATTCTAAAAAAAAAAGCTTGCCCTGCCACTGGAAAAAATTCAAAACCTTTTTCTGTAGGCCACTAAAATCAATACTATTTGCTCCGGAGGCAAAAGTCTTTGGTTCTATTCCCTCTGGAATTCCCTTTTCGTTGAGAAGCGTTTCAAAAAGCTGTCAGTTTCTTCAAATATTCCAATATTTTTCTGTGTACTAAAACAAACCTTACTTATATTTTAAAAATAAGTTTGTTTCCAAGATGTGCTTCTTGTACATAATGTTTTGAAATAAAAATGCGTCCATATTGAAAATTAAAGTATTACATAGTAAAACTTACTTTAAACAAGTTTGTTTACAAAATATGCTTTTTAGATAGTATTTTTAAATTAAAATACGGCAATATGTTAACTCTTAACGAAGGATTACAATAACCATACAATACTCAACTATAATTAACCTCCTTTCAGACCCAATAACAATTTGGATAAATCATTTTAGAAATTTTTTCTGATCCTCTATAGCCATTTATATCAAAAAGCACATCATTCGATTCTTCAAAATCACCCCCCCCCTTTCGAAAATATTTTTTATTAATCCAATGCCTGCTCCAAGTCGATGGGAGCAGTTAGATAGAGTCTTATTATTTTTATTAATTATGATCAGAAATACGATAATGCCAAATGACATCACTGGGACTAAAAGGATTAAGAATGAACAAATAGGTTTTTTTTATAAAGCAATTTTCGACTTACAGCAGGCATTGGCTATCAAAATCTGTGTAAAATAGTTTAATAGCGGTATAGTGGAAATATAAAGCGATATACAAAAATTAAAAAAAAAAAAAGTCAAAACATTGTTTGCATTTTTTAAATTGCTTTTGTATTTCATATGACTTGAAGCTTTAGTGCAATAATTGAATCGTATTTTTTTTACTTAAAATTTTTTGGCTTTCTTTGCCAGTTCATTGTATTTTTCTGTGATGATAATGAGATGTTATTTTGTCAACCAACCTCATTCAAAAATATTTCCTCAGTTCACGGCAAGCTTCATTACGCGATGTATTTCCAAATAACCTAATGGAAAAGGATGCTTGCATTTTTGTTTCCTTCTGGATTTGGAGTTAAAAACATTTATTTATATATAACAGTTACACTAATTTTGAAATGAAAAACGTTAAACAAAAATTTAAAATGGAGTTCAGGACAAATTTATTTAATTGAAATATTTGAAACAAATCGTTACATGACAGTTATTTAGCTAGATGGATAAAAGTATTAGGCAATAAAATAAATACAGACAAAAAAGAACAATAAAAACCTCTGTAGACTTCGTATGATCAGTTTCTTTGATTGATTTCTTAAGATGTTTGTAATGTGTAAAAAAATATCGGATTTTATTGAAAGTGATTTAATTTTATCAAGTTATTCAACACTTAAACAATTTTCTCAGAAAATCGTAGCTCATAAATTGTAAATCGAGTATGAATTACGCATTTGTGCCAAGTTTTGCCAAAAAACGAATGTCTAGTTTAAAGTGTCCATAAGGTAAAAAACACACATCTTTTCAATTTCATCATTATAAATTCATTTTAATTTTTTCCTTTGCAAGACATACATGTTATATATTTCTTTAGCTACTTAATCATAGCTTTACAAAGGAAAGATAGTTTGTGAATAAAATTTATTTATGTTTACTTATTAGTTTATTTTGTTTTGTGAATATAGTTTTGCCGCATAGTTTAAAAGCATGGAGAAATGTTAAATCCAGTTTATACTATAAAATTGAAAATTGTATTATGTCTAATGTACTCAAATAACCATGCCTCAAAATGACCCTGATACTTTAATAAATAAATACTCAAAATTAACAAAAAAAAACCGATTACAATTTCCGAAAGATTCCTCAAAAGATTAATCAAAAACATGCGTTGTGAATCAATAAAAAATCATTTTCTAAAACTTTTACAAAATTACAGAATCTTTTTTACATTTGTCTACCAGACACCAGCTACGTTTAATGGGATACTGGAATTGATCATGAAACAAAAAATTCCTAGAACAAATTACAGATACAAAAGCATTAACTTTGCCAGAATTTTCTTTTAAAAAACTTACTCAAATAGATATCATTAACAACACACGAGCTAACGCCAAAAATAGAAACGGATGTTACCATAACTATTAAATCACCAAATCATGCGAATGCAAGCTTTTTGCGTGATTTAAGCATTAAAAAAAGTCAGGAATCGAGTTTTTTTTATAACTTTACAGCTGTGCAATAATCATTCGATTTTTTTGTCTATCGATAGTTGCCATTTAGAAAAATAATTTAAATCGTTTTTTGGATATAAAAAAGTAATAAAAGATTGAATCGAAGATATTCCACATAAAAAAAAAGAGAAACGGAAGTATTAAAAGCTTTAATGAGAAATAGAATATTATTAAATGATCTATGTAGGGGAATTTTTCATCCATACATTGAAAAAAGAAACAATATTTACTTTATTGATTTTTCCAAGCATCTTAAATGTCAAATATTTTTAAAATTTCGCAAGAGGGCTCATAAATGTATCTAATTGTGTTTGAGAATTTATTATTACGGCTAGTTGCAACTTTTAAAAATAGTTTCTTGTGTACATTTCAAAATTATAAAGTTTTAATAAATATTTATTAATTAATATTTAATCGATTTATTTTTATTAACAAATATTTAAATAAATCAACAAAAATTTACTAAAGTAGAAGTTTAAACACATAGTGATATAACTTAATTTTAATGACATTACTAATTGTACAGACTTTTTTGTTTTGGAAAAGCTAAAATAATTTGTAAGTATTATTTTAATTAAGCCCAGAAATGGTTTATACTTAAGAGGACTAATTTAACCTACAAAAAAAAAAACCCTGTGATATTTAATAAATTATATATTATTAAACTTAGAGTATTGTAGAGAAATTATCAGTCTCGCAAATATAATTTAGGGAATGTTTCAAATTATAAGTTGATTTAGGATTATTTATGTAAATAAAGATGTAAATAATTTTTGAATATATAATAATTTTTGCTGTGATGCAGTAAATGATTGTCTCTGTATCAGAGGTATGAGCATTTCTCTTGTGCAATAAGTATTCAAATTTGCATAAATTGTATCCATCAACACTAAAATTTCTTTTTTTGCCACTATTGTTTAATTTAAGTGCTTATATATCAACACTTACTTTTTCGATGTGTGTGAACCTTTTTCTCAGAATCTAATATAAGTATCAACTTGAATTTTTTAATGCATAGTATTTAAGAAGTTGGTCTCTAAAAATCGCTGGAGAGATTTCCGTAAAACTAACTTATTTTCTTTTTAATATTAGTGATGTTTTTTTAGGTGAAAAATTTGTAGTTTTACTTAAAAATTTATAATTTAAAAAAATCAAGAAAATTTCTAAATAATGCCTCCAGTAAAATATAGTTAAACAGTAAAATATAGTTAAACATCCATATAATAACTGAAAATTTCATTAAAATATATCAAATATAGATTCTGAGAAAAAGGTACATAAAAAAAGGCCATTTTAACAAGGACTTCAATGTAGGGCTACGGTCCTCCTTAACGACGTAACTAGTACAAACTAATACTTCAAAATCTCTCTTGCACAACCTATCTCAACTATATTTACAATTCAACCCCTAATCCTTGTTCGCCGTCCATCCATCACTAGTACAACAATACAAAAGGACCAATCCTTCGATCCCTAATAGAAGGATCGAATTCCACCATCCTGTCCAATCACAGATGGCAGAGGGGACCATTAAGCAATAACAAAACGCAGGGGTCTTCGCATCAGACGATTCCATTAATTATCGTAGCTAAGTGACAAGGATCCTTTGCCTCCCTTGTATTGTGTCGATGTCGGTAAGGATGGTATTTTGGGTGAAGGGTTAGGTTGGGTTTTTGTTATTTATTGATATGTATGCAGTATTTAGTATTTACTGGTTTGATTTAATTTTTTATGTGGCACTATAAATTAGCGCAAATTTACAAATTTAACAGAATTCTCTATGTAATTTATTGTAAAAATTTCCTAAGATTTTAAGTGAAATTTTCATCACTGAATAAACACATTACTGCAACTAATATTTTTGAATGTAATTTTGTTAATAAAATGTCATACTTTATTGAATGAAATTTGTATACATTGTAAACTATATACTTTGAAGTTACTGAGGTTATTACATAAACAACACGGATGTTACATAAATTACTCTGAGGTTAATCAAGCAATAAAGCACTTGTGTTACAACGTCAGATTACAAGCAATCAACAAAAGTAGAGGTCAATCTGAACAGTTGATTTTATTTTGAAACCTCATATATATATTGCCATACGAATTGCTACCACCTTCATGAGTAGTTAAAATACATGGAGCATACAAAACAAATTAAATTGATGAAAATGGCGCTAGAACTAAGTATTAAAAATACGCCCTATTTCAATTTATTACTTGCGAAACACTTTATTTAACTTCAAAATAATTTATTTTATATAAAAAAGCACCTATTATTTCTGTGAACTCTTTCACATCTACAATAATTACAGACTACCTTTACATTTTCTTAACTCTTTCAGTCTCAATGACTATTTGGCTTTATCATTTAGATTTTTTTTCTGACCGTCTATAGTCATTTATGATACCAAAAAGCACATCAATCGATTTTTTAAACTTTTTTCCATTACAAAATATTTTTATTAATCCCTATAGATGTCAGCAATATTATTTTTTAATTATAGATTCATAAACATGATGATGCCAAATGACATCACTGGGACTGAAAGAGCTATACTCCAAATATATGTTGTTACCTTTGCCACGAAGTTTCGAAATAAGTTCTCGATATCAGTGTTTAGCTGTCAAAATTCTCAATACGCTGTTCATTTGCTTTTTCCAAAACAGGTGAATAAGACATAACGTTCCTTCTTGACCATCCACTGATCCCGATTCCTTGGGAATGTTCCAAAAAGCCCCGGGGTCAAGACAAGAACATTCCCGGAAAACAGGGACATCTTTCATCAGTTCCGGGTGGCCCTGTCGTCTCTGCATGAATAATTCATATTGTCGGGATTCTTCGGGATTAATATGCAATTTCGCGAAGGAGGCTGAAGACTTAGTAACTTGGTTACCTTTTGTGAAGGAATCAGGTAAAGATTGTTGCTGCGAGGCTTTGGAGAAATTAGTGGGGAAAAGGTATTATGTGTGGTACTATAAAGTGAATTATCTTGCGTTGAGTTACATCGAGTTATCTTCAGTTGAATACAGAAGGGTCACTTTGCTACATATGGATAATTGGCTTTTTGTGTGTGTGTCTTTGTGCTAATCTGTTTCGAATCGACACTCTTAAAATAAAAGAGTGAAATGCACTCCTACAGAAGAAGGGCATTTTTGACACTGAAAAGGAGTGAAAATTAACTCAGACGGAGTTAAAATCACTCGTTTTTTTTTCAAATGTCACTTAGTGCGTTTTTCTACAAAGATCTTCAATTATTGATGCTATTATATAAATACAAAGAGCCTCAAAGTTTCAGTTTCAAATAATCTTACGAATCATTCCGCGGAATCTACGGATCTAACAAAGAAAATGGTCAAAAGCTAAATTCGATACTAGGATTGACTCGGGAAAATTCTATGTTTGGAAAAGCATTGCATTCGATGCTTCCAATGTGACAGGATTTGAATTTCTAGCCAGTTACGTAGCAAAGCGAGAGTCGAAGATTATAGATAAGCCGAAGCGTTCAAATGTCACATTACCATTTACTTTCTATTCCGATGCATGGAGGATAGAATAAGATAGATATGGTGCCGGTTTAAAACCAAATGCATAAAATGGTTTGCCGGGTGAAGTTATGATATTTTTTTCTATCAAAGGAACACTTGTCTATTGATCGCTATTACACTGCAATTGTATCGTTGCTCTCTTACGCAACCCTTTCCGAAAGAGCTATCACGATCGTTCGGGTAAAAAAAGAGAATGTTTACGCTCTTCAAAAATATCGATACCAAAGCAGCTGACTTGTACTATTCTTTATTTGAATAAAAAATGAATTTGTATTTATGGAGTTGCTGGCATTGATGCTGTTTAACGCATTTTTTCAATAAAAAACTCCGAATTTAGTCTCATAATTTTAAATGAGTTTCATCGAATCGCCGGTCTTAAAGGGATACGATCAAACCCACACTTGTTTATTTATTGCTATAACACTGCATAAAATTGTATCGTTACTCTCTTACATAACCAAAGTTCATAACGGCTCCAGCAAAATAACATTACTTTTTTTGGATTTTCAGGTTTTCCCAAGAAACACAAAAAAAATAATTAAACATAGTGTAAATTACATATTACTTTCCCGTCTCATAAGCCCACGACTGTGGGGTCAAGCTCCGGCTGAGCCGGCAAATTTTCAGGATGGAAAAATGGCTGGTTCATATGATTATGTGGCACGTGAGTGATCATTTGAGGACCCATTTGGCTTGGGTTCCCTCGGCAAAATTAATTATCAGAATACTTCAGTACCAACCGAGAGCTGAGATTCATTGCAATCTGAGCTTTTAAATTGGTAGCGAGAGCCACCTAGATGGTATAAAAATAGCTATCATTTCTCGGAAATATACCGAGTCTGCAAAAGGCCACCAAAAAGCATTCCAAATCCATTTTTTACAAAAAAAATTTTGGCCCATTCAATACATCTATGTCTAAACCGGATCAAGCCTTTTGCAGACTCAGCATGTTCCTCAGAACTAAGAGCCATTTTTGTGGCACCATCTATGGCCGCTCTTGCTACCGATTTTGAAACTCGGATTACAATGAGCCTGAACTCTCTGAGGATGATAAAAAATTCAGAGAGAACCCTGGTTAGAATAGGTAGTCAATGGATCTTTTACATGCCAATACTCAAATGGCAAGCGTGGTGACGACTTTCCCATCCTGAACATCTATTGACTGAGCCGGGACTCGAACCCTCAACCTTGAGCTTGTGAGAGGCGGCACCCTTAAGTTGAAATCCAAAAGTCGGTGCCAAGAGTAGTTTCATATTGAACTCATTAGGCGCGTTTGCATGAGCCATCAAATCCATGGATTGAAGAGCAAACTCAGCAATTTTCCTTTTGGGGGATTTTCTCCCAGACAGAACCGGAATTGCGGAGTTCATTAAGGGTTTCGCAAACCCTCCAATGAAGAAGGGTTTGATGTTTCATACCATGGGCATGGATTCGGCCACAGACTATCATTTGGGTTAGAAATCCTGCTCTACCTTTTTCCCCTGATGGGGATTTTTGCATTCCATGGATTCAATGGCTCATGTAAATGCGAATATTGAGAAGCTTAGTGTGGTTTGTGTGGGCTTATTTGTCAACTCTCAGACAGCTTCACCTGTTTTGGCGTCAAGTATCTTCATGTTATTGTAACCTCCATAAAAAGCGTGATGGGCGGAATACGAAAGTATTCCCATCGAATCGAAATTCCAATTTCAGTTTGCTACTGTCTCTATGCAATTCAAAGTACATGAATTTTAATGCTGCAGTTTAAATATTGATTTGCTCTCGTAGTAAAACGTATTGGAATAATATTTAAGATTTTTATAGTTTGTTTTTATAGTTTTCCGGATAGTTATTCTCTTGAGATGTAAACATAGAATCATGACTGCTTTTATATTCCCAGTGGGATTTTTGTATTGAAAATATTCGACATGGAACATAAATATATAAACAACTCTCCATCTTATAAAATTGTTTAAAAAGCGATGTGGTAGTATCTAATAATACTTGTCTATAAAGCAGATATTATACATGTAGGATGTTGGTTTAAAACTGTCCTTTTTTGTAAGTTTGCAAAACTTTAGTTGCTAAGTCTCTTAAAGTTCAATTTTAAATATTCATTCATTCATAGGAATACTGATAGTCTACTATATTTATGCAAATGTGTTCTCAATTTTAAGCTATTTAAAGTCCCAATCATTTAGTTTTCTACAATAAGACCTACATAAAATTGTTTTTCTGCCATTGTTATTTGTCAAAAAATAAGCTTTTAATTATAGTTAATTTATAATACTATTTTACTATTTTCAAAATTTAAAGAAAAAGAATTGTAATGGAATAAACTCTTCCCGTAGATTTCATTTTTACTATCATAAGTTGCACAGCTTAATCCATTCCAATGACGCGAACAGGTATCAAGAGCATAGTTTTTTTTTATTATGAACTGTTGAAAGTCCGAACATAACGGAAACAACCGACACTCCGACCTCCGTCCTGTTAGGAGTAAGGCTGTTCCGAAGAAAAATATACCTGCTTGTACACGGCTGACTATACTTTTGGGGTTCCGAGCATGTTTCGGGACCAGAGTTATTTTTCTTCGGAACTGTCGACATTGCGAACATGACAGATAGAATGACGTCACGCATATGTTTTTAAATGTTTGCCTTTTAATGTTTTTAAAGATATTTGTCGGAGGCTCTTTGTAACGCTGTCTTTTTAACATGTCCATCATTTTAATGTTTTTCTTTTTGTATGTTCTTGTTGTTTTGCATTGTCTTTTATTATATATGTGCATTGTAATTGGATTTTTTCTGTTATGTGCATCTGAAGCAAATAAATATATTCTGTGGAATAATTTGAAATTTTCTGTATGATCAATGTTGCCTTCACAAGTTAACCTTGTCATAAGGTACTGCTTAAAGTTTATTCAGATGAACTCCACTATTATTCTGTTCAATTAGCTACTGAATTTTTTGCAAAAAAAAACAACAACATGGTACATCACAATACGTTAAAATAAAAATATTAGAGCTGTATGGTAAAATCTGACAATATAAACAATATGTAAAAATAACAATAGTACAGCTGTGACACTTGATTCAAATCAAAATATGAAATTCCAATGAGCTGAATACAGTGTTGTTCAGATTCATTGGAAAGATAATGATTATTCTTTCAAACAAATAAAAATAAGCAATTGAAATAAAATTCAATTTGTAGTGCATTAGATTGAAATAAGTAACCTTTAGTGCAATGTATCAAAAACTGCACAAGATCAGTTTCCTTGCATACAGCTGTTGAATTAATAATTTCATTTAATACGAATTCATATTATTTATAGCAAAAAAATAATGTGTAATCTGATGACAGCTGTGATACTACAGTCAAATCAAAATATGAATAGTCTAGTGTTACCAGATTCATTGGAAAATAAAGATAATTCTTTCAACAAATAAAAAAAATTAAATCTACTTGTTAGTACTACATTGAAATAAGAAACTGCAGTGCATTGCATCAAATACTACATACGACAATTTTCCTTGCAAGCAGCTGTTACATTAATTCTTTTCATTTACTATGGAAACGACAAAGAGCGTTTTACATCACAGAAAATAATTAAAACCTCTTCGAAATGCTTCGTTTTAAAATGAAGCGAAACAACCAACCAAAATCGAACTTCTAAATCCAAAAAGGGGTTAAGTCCATCGAGAGTTTTCCCGAACAAGCTTCTTTTTTCCGCAAAATTTTAAAAGGAAGAAATTCTTTAGGGGACTTGGACCCTTTTTACATTCAACGATTCAATTGTCGAGGGCAGATGTCGGAGCAATTATAAAATCCTCCCAGGACCGTTAATTGCGCCGGAATTAAATCGCGGCCATTTTTTTTTCTTCTTTTCCTTCTCTCTTTGAGTAATGCGGCTGAAGCACAAAGGGGGTCTCCAGCGAAAGAATGTCACAGCAAGATTAGTGTGCGGAATAAATTCCCGGAATTTATCGATTTTCGAGGGCCTAGGCCTTTTCCCTTTATCTCCCGGCCACAGGTAAGGTAGTTTTAAATGCACAAATGAAAATATCTAAAAATAACCCGCTCCTCTCCCGTATTTACTCTCCGAATAATCTCACTTCATTAAGTGAGGAGATTTAGGGCTGCGCGTGATTTAATAGGCGGGGAGAATATTTCATGTTTAGATTGATGTATGTACACTGTTTCGAGATTGATGTTTATTAGGTTTGATTGAGGCTGGATACATAATGATATGACAGTTTGTTGATGTCAGAATAAGTATTGTATCGGGTTGCACTCTTTTATTTAGTTTAGTTTGAAGTTTAGTTAAATATCGTCGCACTAGAGGTACACGAGGGCTATTGGCTACGGGCGTAGTATTTTAGAACTACAGTCAAGTGACGAGCCGACACCTGAATAGGCACCCAACGCAACCTTTAAGGGCGACGTCAAAAGAAGCGTTATAACTTTGAAGGATATTTAAAGTGCATTCCCTTACACGGGTTATTATTCATCGGACATTTTTGGCTGCACGGGCCGTTTATAGGTCGGCAGTTATTTTGGCAATGTCCGGACTCGAACCTGGGACCTAACCGACTGGGCTCCCAAGCCCTTTTGGAGCGAGTATCAAGCAGTTTCGACTATAAAAAAAGTCTAATTTTTACTGAAAAAAAAAACCATTAGCTTGCGTGCCGGAAAAATAATGCAATTTACTGAGGAAATATGTTTATTTGATACGAAGTACATATTTGTAATTTTTTTTATGCAAAATGTGTTTTTGAACTGACAAATTGTGAAGACTAGCAAAATTTTACCTTTTTCGGGAAATCGAACCCCTAGTGACAGAAGGGGAAACTAAAAACAACTCTACCGAGCTTAATAACTGATATACTAAGTAGGGAAAAGTTACAAAATATAGCATACTGAAATACTTTGATACGAAGTTTTAGTCCACTAATGTAATTTTTGAAATATTATCCTGCTAATAAAGTCCTTTTCACAAAAATAATATGTTTTGTATTTTGTTTTTGGGGGGGAATGAAAGTACTTAACCCTTTCAGTAACAGTGATGCCATTCGGCATCATCATGCTTCTGATCATAATTAAAAAAATAAGCCTAACATCTATTGGGATTAATAAAATATAGTTTCTTTTAGAAAAAGTTTGAACTATCGAATGATGGGTTTTTTGATAACATCAATGGTAATAGACGATCATAATTTTTTTTTTTTTATAAAATGATGATTCTAAATTGTCATTGGGACTGAAAAGGTTTACAGTTCTAAAGCATTACTTTTCAATTATCATTGCCTTTTCAAGTATTGATTTGAAATTAAATAATTTTTCAAGAGGTAAGAAAACAGCAGTAACAACAAAACAAATTTTAAAGAAAAATTCCTTTGGTTAGTTAAATATTAGTTTTTAGATTTTTAAAATATGTATGGTAAAATTGCGACGATTTATTTGTAACTTTCATGCTTAGTGGAAAAAATTAAATTTTAAAGGAATACTTTGACAGATTATGTAGTTGAAAATAATGCCTTGAAAATTATGTGTTAAAATTAGTTGGGGAAAAACATATTTATTTTTGCACTATCTCATAATTATGAGCAAATCTCTTCGATTTCTCGACAATTAAGACATTAGGAGTTAATGAGGCTGACCATCCCTCTTAACAATCTTATATTTTCGGAAGATAAATTCGGATCATTTAAAGGAAACGCATTAAACGTTAAGATGGTTAATTCTTTTCTGCAAATGCTTATTATAACTTGATGATTTTTTTGTAATCTGAACATTGCTTAACCCACATAATTTTACAATAATATGCCTCTAGCGGTTCAGTGGCTGAGAGGTTAAACTTGTCGTAAGCCCAAGATCGCGGGTTCGAACCTCGGCTGAGTAGCCGGCTTTGGGTTGGAAATTCTTGGGCACTCATTTCACAGGATTATGTGCATGTAAAAGATCTATGGATGACCCATTTGGCTTGGTTTCTCTCGGCAAAATTAAATCTCGGCAAACTTTAACATCCACAGAGAGCTCAGATTCATTGTAATCTGCGCGTCAAAATTGGTAGCAGGAGTAGCCTAGACGGTGCCACAAAAAATGGTTCTCAGTTCTGGGGAATATGCCAAGTCTGCACAAGCTTGACCGCCAATGTTGCAGCCCTATTAGAGAATAATATGACTCTTCATAAGATTTTAATGCTGTAAAGCTATGTAAAAACATTTTTATACCCAAAACATTAGGGAAATTATATGTATTTTCAGTTTTAAAATTATTAAAAATAAACTAGTTGATTTCTGAATCATGTGTGTTCAAATCAATTATATGTAAGTTGGTTGACAGAAATTTTAAAAACAATTCTACTATAAATAAAGACCATACAGGGATTATTTCTTCAACTGTACCTATTTGCCATAATCTAGATAACAAAATACGCCTATAAAAATTACGATTTACTTTGAATGTGCAGCCCTCTTGAACATTTGACGTCAAATTGTATATTTTAAAAAGCTTTATTTCAGCTATATAAAAATAACTTTTTCTCCTGTATTTACCAAATTTCCTGCGATATGATTTCGTTGAGATTTAAAATTTTGTGTCTTATTAGAAAAAAATATGTTTTTTTTTGCAATTTTTCATTTGTTGCAGTAAGTTAATTTGTATGCTTAAATAACACCATACAGCTGTTAAAATGTCATATTTTTTTCAAAGAAGTTTGTGATACTGCATTTTTTCCAGGTTCATAATCTAAAGTTTGTTTTATTTAAGGGTTAGCAACGGTTATCTAATTATAAATATGCATTATTATCGATGTAATTAGTTGATTTAGCTAAGTATTAATAATAATTCAATGTTTGTTTGAGGTTTTCAATGAACTTAGCAATCAAATATCTGGCGAATATCAAATGCACCAATATTGTTTATTTGACGTCAACGACGAAGGCCATTA
Source organism: Hylyphantes graminicola (assembly GCA_023701765.1). Taxonomy (NCBI): domain Eukaryota; kingdom Metazoa; phylum Arthropoda; class Arachnida; order Araneae; family Linyphiidae; genus Hylyphantes; species Hylyphantes graminicola. Next base: position 16,940,197 of record CM043119.1, read on the forward strand.
AATTGTGTTAATTAGAAATGTTACGAAAAAATAAGTACTTTTAAAATAAAAATGAACCAAGCATATCGACAGAGTCAGGTGTTAAAAGTGTGGTACTTTCGAAAATGGAAAACTCCATACTTCCAAATGTTATTGACCCTAGCATTGAAACCAAGAATACAAAGTTACTAAGCTTCGAATAATCCTTTTTCTCAACCAAAACACGTGGATTATCTATAAACTTCACAACAGGAAATGAAAAGCTACTTGTAATCGGATATAGAACTAAATCAAAGTTTATAGAGATATAGTTAGATGAAATTCAAGTTTATTTAATTCAGTTACATGTTTTGAAATTGATTACATCGTTATATTTTTATGCAACATTTACAGTGTATATATAAATACAACTTAAGGCAGGACGATACCATGTATACGGTTAATGCCAAAATGACCTTTATCATGTTAATTTTTCTTTGAAACTAACATACAAAACCCCCCAAATTATGTGCATTATATGCACTTTTATCAATACACAGAAATGAGATTTTACCAATACATAAAGTAGTTTTTTAAAATTTTATTTAAGACGATTGTGCTATTTAAAAAAAAAACAATTTTTGCGTCACAAAATTACCTTTAACTTTTTTCTCCTTCAAATTTGAGAAATGCCCATTTCAGTAAGCAAAACACCCTGAAAGAATTATTCTGTAAAAATTTTAGGTCTATACATAAAAGAGTTTTTGAGAAAAAAAGTAAATGAACCTGTAAAAACACCATTCTGAGATAAATTAAATTTTAAGTTGAAAACTTACATTATGAAAATACTGATGATCCATATTTGAATTAAAATTTAACTAGGCTTAAGTTCTCATAATGACATACAAAGGGACATCGTAGGATAGCTCTTGAAACGTATGCTACACAAATACTGAAATCAAAAAATCGATTATTTGAAAATTACATGGTATTGATCTACCTTAACAAAAATAATTTAAACAAATATCTTGAAAGTTGTGTGATGTTTTGAAGATGGTATAATTGAAGCGCTTAGTGGAAAAACGTGCCAAGTGACAAAAGAAAGTGGTAACGACGAAATGAGCTTTTAAGTTTTTCGTTTGCATTCAGATACGTTAAAAACTGCCATTTCAATAACTAAAAAAGTATACTTAAAGTTTATAAAAAGATTAAATCTGGTTAGCTTTAAAAGAGTGAATAATATATTCATTGACACAAAAATATCATTAAAAAATTGCACTTAGGGAGTCTTGCCACTAAACTCTTAAATTTTACTAAACAGTGGGACGTATAGTTGTAAGAAAATATATATCAAGTAGTATTTTGTATTAGTCCAACAAAAAATATTTTTCAAGATACAAAGTTTTATTATAATCTTTTTAAAACTTAACTTTATAAATAATCAACCACTAAATTATAGGTATGTGAATGAGAACTTAAGGAAGGGTAGATTGTTTTACGGATTACTTTAAGTTTATGAATTGATCTATTGATAATGAAAAATATATTTTCAATAAAATAATGTTAAAATATTTAATAAATACGCACTAAATGAAATACACTATGTTTTGTATCATTTTTTTAGGAGTACATCAGGGAAACTAAATTATAAATATGCTCAAATTGTTTAATGGACCATTTCACCAAAAATTGTCCAATTAATTGAGGCATGAAAATATCGTTAATTCAAATGTCAGAAAATATCGGTTTACACTTAGAGAGTTTAACATTTTTTCAAAAGATTTATCATTCAAACGACAAACATTCTTATAATAATATATTTTTTAAGATAGGATGTCTTGCATTAATAAAAAAAAAAATGTTACATATCCCAAACTTTTTTGGCCCAAAATTTGTGTACTATTAAAAACTTTAAAAAAATATCGTACAAGTTATACATATGCGAGTTCATTTGTATTTAAATAGTCAGTAACTGCTACATCATATTTGCATATGTTAATTTACAAGGCACCATCGAGTGACATTGGTTGAATGTAATTGCAGTGCCACCATAAAGCATTGTTATCTAATATAAGCTTTCAGAATATGGTTCGGTTGTTAATGTATTCATGGGTTGGGATGTAAATTCGCAATGCGTGGTTTGCTTGATGAATCATTGGTATAGATCCATTGGTGCAATGCTTTGCAGCATTGCAGTGGTCCATCGACAATGGTTAGAAATTCCGCTTAACCCTTTCGCTACAAAGGATTTTTGCTTCCTCGTTATATTTGATGGGAATAACATTATCGAATCATTAGTTGTTCGGGCGTTTTGGGGCGCTTCAGTAAGGAAGGGGTTAATAAGGACTTAGAGGTAGCAACTTTGTTTAGTTCTGTTTGAATTATCGTCGCACAAGATCTACACGAAGGCTATTGGCGACGGGCGTCGTATTTTAGAACCACAGTCAAGTGACGAGCCGACACCCGAGTAGGCAACCAACGCAACCGTCAAGGGCGACATCGTAAGCAGTGTTAGGATTTGAATTATATTTAAACATGCACTACCTCTACACGAGGTATTATTCGTGGGACATTTTTGGCAGCACGGTCGTTTATAAGCCGGCAATTATTTTGGAAATGTTCTGACCCAAACCTGGGACCTTTCGCATGATAGGCGAATGCCTAACCGACTGGGCTCCTCAGCCACCGGTCGCAACTTTTAGCGTGTGTTTTCAAGTGTTTTTTAAGTGTGTGTGGTCAAGAACGTGTAATTCAGATAAATTAGGCAAAAGTAACGTGAAATTCTTGTCAAAGTTTAAAATTTATAAATTAGAGCTGGTTTTAAACATTTGTTACATTTTGTTCGGAATAATTTCTTAAGTTCTGATTTTAACTTATTTAGATTACATTGTCTTGTTTTTTTTCCTCGGATTAAAAATTAAGGTAACAAATACTATATGCATTTAAAATAAAATTAAACAATTTCACAGTTAATACAATAGCCATGCTCCTATTCTTGAGGGGCAACAGAAATGATGCAAGAAAATAAATTTTTAGTGGTTCACCACAGACGCAACTTCAATATGCCATCAACAACTAGGTGGCGCTAATTTACAGCCACATTAATACCACTATTCCAGATTACAACGTTAATAGTATAGTATATAAGCCGAGGTAACTCATCTCTACCCCGAGGATCCTTTTGGTAGGCCTTGGGTCACCGAGACTGCCAAAAATGAGCTTCGGTTTGTGAAACATGTCACTCGGGAACGAAGAAACAATTAAAGCACTAATTTGAAGGAAATGTAGGAATAAAAGCTGGAAGAAATACGTCATCCGAAACATGATAATTTAATAATTTGACTTATAATTACATAATATATCTCGTCATCAGGGATATTACGAAAAAAAATCTCTATTTATCCAGTTTTTTTTAAATTCTAAAATGAAGTAAAGTTAAACTAATTAAATTGAGAAAAATTTCTTTTCATTAATTTATAAAATCTTGATGACTCATGCTGCCATCTACATTTGTACTTTGAAAGTTTTCTAAATCTATTTTTAAGTTAGGAGGTATATTTTTAATAATTTAATTATTTTTATTTTAACGAGCTGTAAAAATTTGAAACCCCCAGCAAAATATACGTTTCATTGATGCATTTTACAATCAGTGTTAAAGATCAATAAAATATCAAATATACTTTTATATAAGATCTGTTTAGTTTAAAATGGAACGAAGTAGAAATCATTTAAAATTAGTTCAAAAATTAGACAAACTAAATTATTTGATAGAAAAGCTTTTTCCAATTCTACAAACATATAAATATATTTTATTTTCTAGCGATTATTTTGTTAACAGTTTTTTTATGCTGGTATTTTTCAGTAAATTATTTAATACTAAAACAACGGTTTTGTATTTTACGTTCTCTCGTTTAAATTTTTTTAAAAACATTTTTATCGAGAACAAAAGAACATTATAATATTAATAATTTATAACTTCTATAACTTGTTTTCTAAGTGCAAACGAAAAATATTTCTCGGAATAAAATAAGAATAAAAAATGAAGGTTAATAATATTAAATTTGAAACAATTGCATTCTTATGTTAATTTGCACAAAAAGATCGTACACTACTCATAGTATCAACGTTGAAGTTTAAATTAGTAAAGCACATTAGTATACAAAATATTCAGACTTGCTCAAAATAAACATCATTACCATAACTAATGACCTTTCCTGTAAAATCTGGGTGGCGTAAGTATCAGAGGAAGTAAATATAAAATTAAATTTTAAATTTAGTTGCGAATTAAACTTGTTTTCCTCATATGGTCATCGTTTATTTATTATTTTTTTAAAAAAATATTATCCATCTTTATTCTAGCATACATGTTTGTTTTTAAATTGTTGGAGATAGCATTTCTGCTCTTTGGCAATAGATGGCGCCACGACTGTTTCAAAATTCTAAGATTTAAAGTTTGATTTATTTGATTAAATTCATAGCAAGTATGGCATATTGTTCTCGATTTATTGCTTACATATAATACTAAATGTTATTCGAATAGAATATGTAATTATAAAATTTACCTAAAACGTCTTTGTATTTATAAGTATTTGTAAAGTTAATGAATCTTTAAACTCAAATATTTTGCAATATAAGTATTTTGAAATGTGCAGGAATATTGAATGTTGATAATAGTAATATATAAGACTTGTTTTATTTTGGTAATAAGTTAGTACCTTTCTCGTCATTAATAATCCTGCTAAACAATGCCGGATTTCTAAATATTCTAAATAGCCAAGTGCGGTGAATTTTTGGGGGAGGGCCAATTTTACCACCAATTAAAGCAGCATTCGGCATAAAAAAATTCTAATAAAAATACAAATATTTTTGAGAAAGAAAAAAAAATTACCTTAATGAGTAAACCGTAAACGTATATATAGTACTAATATTTCGTAGTAAACATATTCGCTGCGAAGGCAATTGCACGATTTTCTTTGATAGGGAAATGCATCAATAAGAATCAGAAAAATAGTAAAACAGTTTTTAAAAAAATGTCGCCTATTTTGCTTTCGATTTTGTGTGGAAAGGTACATAGATGAATCTAATATGTGTATCTATTTTAAACAACACATACATTTTTGAGCTAACCGTCAACTACCATTCTCCGAAGAGGGAGAATATTGCAACAGGGGCGGCAAACCAATCGTAGCCTTCAGGCGGTATATATTTAAATTCGGTCCTGCTGCTTCATAATGTTGACAAAGCTTAAATAATATCAATGTTATCTCAGAGATTCGTAATAATTTCATTTAGTGAAGCAATGAAGTTTAATGAGTTTTGATTAATTTATAGCATTCGAATGCATCACTAAATAATATTGAAATATTGTTTTAAAAGTACTGCAGTAAATTGTAGAAAAATTAGATGATTAATTTTTATGAAAAAAGTTGTTTAATTAACTTTTAACCGTAGACGCTACATTAGTTTGGGTTCCAGTGAAAAAGTAGAGGCATAATTTTGACTTTTTATTATTATTTCGTGTAATTTTATTTTTGACTGCATAGTATTCGAGTAACATGGAATGCTTATGAGAAATGTCTAATAAGAATAACATTATGTACTTATTTAAAAAAAATATTTTTATCAATTTAAAACTATTCATCTTTTCTTCTTTTTTTAATAAATTCACGTCCTAATAACAGAATATTTAGTTCAATAATTTTTTTTTACTGATTTACATTTAATTTACTATGCTTAAATTTTTTTTTAGATATCGCAGGAAGTTGTAATTTCAATACATAGGTAAGAATTAAAAAGCTATGAGCAGATATTGCACAATATCAAATGATTCGGTTCATAAAAAAATCATGAAACTCAATATTTTTCGTGTCTATGACGTTGCCGAAATGTGAATGTTAAGTCAAATGAAACCATGTGTTTTGATAACTGCGTCTGCAATTTTTTTGTATATTAATGTAATAAATATCTATTAACGATGGCAAAACTCCAATGTCTCTCAAATCGGCCTGGCATTCAAATATATGGTTTGGTGTAAGCTGTGTATCTGGGCAGTTTTCACAGTTTCTATTCACCTTCCTGCCCTCTTGTCTATTTTCTTGCCATTAAACTCAATGAAATATAATAAAATGTACAGTATAATAATAAAAAATATTTTGGTGAATTTAAAGAAAACCCTTCAAAACGAAAATTCATAAAATTGTTTTATTTAGTACAAACCTTAATAACGTAATAATGTTTGGAAGCCCATTTTAACTTTTATCAAATAGTTGATGCTTACATTACATAACCAATGTTTTTTTATTAAATAGCCAATGATCTTTTATTGCATTGCTAATTGTTTTTGTTATTCTAGCCAATGACATTTTACAAAACAAGCCAATGACAATTTATTTAATAAACAATTCCCTTTTTCAAAAAAAAAAATTGTTGAAATTATTATTTTTTACAATAAAAAAATTTGACACTACGTCACATTCTTTGATTTTCTCTCGTCAGCAAAAACAACAATTGACTGTTTATTGTACTGTTTTGGTCGGAATTGTGCTTGCAACGCAATTCCTTTTGAAATCATTCTTCCTTAACTATTTTTTGGGGATTTAAGATACTGCACTTGTAAATTGCGATAACAGCACAAACTTTCATTGTCTGTCATTTTCAAAGAGTAAAGAATTTTAACCCTTTCAGTCCCAGTGACGCCATTTGGCATCATCATGTTTCTGATCATAACTAAAAAAAAAATAATAGGGCTGACATTTATTTGGATTAATAAAAAATATTTTCTAATAGAAACTTATTTGAAGAATCGATAGATGTGCTTTTTGATACCATAAATGGATAAAAACTATCAGATTTTTTTTCTAAAATTATGCCAAATTGTCATTGGGACCGAAAGGGTTAAAAATTTATAAAGACTTTTGCATTGTACAAGAAATATTTTTATATAAAAATTAATATTTGCTAGCATGTTAGTAGAAAGATTCTTTACGAAATGACACATATTTCACAATTAAGGATAAGGCTATTGAATTTTAAGTATAGATTTAAACAGTTTTACGTAATATGTTTGCAGGATATCAAATAGACATTGAAGTGTATTTAAAAATTCTAAAACATCAACAAGGTGAATTTTTGCACTAAATTGTTTGAGAAAATGCAGAAACTGAGAGAATCTAGAGAAATGTTTCTCTCAGTCCTTCAAAAAACTAGTTAACATGACTAACAACATGAATAAGAATTAATTAAAACTAACATGAATAAGAATTTTACAATAGAATATATAATTTGACAAGAGAAAATAAATTTTCTGGATTGTAAAAATATTTAAAATTGTAAATATGGCATTTGTTAAAAAATCGCAGATTTGGAAAGTTGTGATAATTGTTGCTAGTGACTGACATTTGGTAAGATAAAACTCCCCTAAAAGGAAAAAGCATAACAAAAATATCATTTATTTTCCCTTTTCTAAAACATTACGAGTCAAATGAGCATATAATTAGTTTATATTTAATTTCCGTTAAAATCACAATTTATATTTAATGTAAATGATTTTTTGAACCGACGTTATCTATTAAAATAAAGATAAGGGCTTCATTCTAAATTAAATCATTAGTTAGCGACCAACACCAGCTTTGAACAATGAAAGTCAATTATAATGTATCATTTTTGAAAATAAAGCATACGTTAATGAGCATTCAAACCTAAATCGGCAACATAGAAACGTAACGTTTAAAAGAGCTAATAAAAAATAAATGTAATACATTTTAAAAAATATATTAAGTTAAGTAAACTTGTTTAATTCGTGTCAATTTTTTTTAGAAATTGTAAAAAATGTTTTTAGGGAAAATACTTTTATTGCAACGCAATCAATCAAACAACCTCTTTAGATGTCTTTTTTATGTTTGAAGCATTTTATAAAAATGAGTTGATTTACTAGTTTTTTAACACTTTGATTTATTTTATTGTCCCTGAAATTTAAGGATAAAACATTTCCGTTCCTGATAATCTATGCACTGCCATATCACTTATGCAAGAAAGAGAAAACTATTTTTTTCATTTTATAGTTTTTTTTTAAAAAAAAGTCTATACATATTTTTTAACCCTTTCAGTCCCAAAAATTTACTACACTACAGAAACATCCGATATTCGCAAAATAAGCTTATTTTTGGTCAAAAATAAGAGTTCCATAAGGAAAAAATCATTATTTTTATATGGTTTTTGGGAATCATGACAATTTTTTTTAACAGTGGAAAACAACAAAATAAAAAAAATAAATATTACCTAAAAACACTTCGAGTTATATATTTAAAGGTATCTGACCATATTATAAAAAATTTAGTAATTATTTTTACCGAAATAGTTTAAATTGTGTTTTAAATATGTGGAACTGAAGTGAACTTTTCATAAATTAGGTGAAACGCTTGTTAGATATTTTCTAAATAAAAAAAAATCGTAGTTCTGTCTTCTATTGAGATTAATGTAAAATTTTGTCTAATTGAACAAAGTGTTAAGAATCGAATGATGTATGTTTGGATGACATAACGGGACCTAAACATTTTGAAAAAAATATTGAAAGTGATGATTCCAAATGGCATCACTGGGACTGAAAGGGATAAACAAAGCTATTATTTAAGCAAAAAACAATGTCTTATAGAAGTATATCGTTCACAATATTCATTGAAAGATATACAATTTATCTTTTATATGTTCCAGTATTTCAACATATTAACATCAATAAAGTCATACACATGTATATTATGCCGTCTTTAACCAACTTTTATAATATGTTAACCACATTTTCTTGTGAAACAAACGGATATACGTCAGTCCTTTTTTTTAAAGAATTTATTCTATTTTCCTACTTAATGCAGAAGAAAGGAATCTTATTTTCGTTCTTAAGTACCGAAGGAAAAGAAAAATATACCAAGCGAAGCTTATCAGTTTCGTAACACAGCTCTAAACTGGCGTTGTTTAGTGGACTCTATATCGTTTTCTGGCTCATTTAGAAGTCTATAGAATAGAACAACACCAAACGCATTTACATTGTTTGCAAAGGTATTTCGTTTAAACGATAAGTTAAACGAAAGAAAGTGCTTTACTTGCTTAAATCATACTTATCGTTTTACATGCTGGGGTTCCGGTAATGTTCGAATTACTTCCGGTGCCAAATAATATCATTGCCCATGTAAAGTCAATACAACTTTCACATTCGATGGAAGTGGAAACCGTAAAAAAAGATTTTACGTATGGTTTTCAGTTGAGAAGTAGAAGTGTTAGTGAATTAAAGGTGTTGAAAAATATGCCGCCTTACATTCAAACCGCAACAGCGCCTAATATTATCACAACTCGATTGAAAACTGAGGTAAAACCTTGAGTACTGTTTTCACTCTAGTCACATAGGAAAGATCTAGTTGATTTAACATTACCAATGAGATCATGTGGCACATAAAGCATTGCCGTGCAAAACGATATGAAAGAATCTTAAGATATTCAAAGAATAGTAAGCTATTTGAACATGAAATATTTTACTGCCCCAACTAAAGACTAATACGATGAAAACAGTAGAATTTTTTTTATAAAAAATTTGATTTTTTGCCTATTATTTCTATTTTCATCCAAAAGAATTTAGAAAAATAATGATTATTGACATCGCGGATATGTTCACCTCATCCTCCGGTCCATACCCACTTTCCAAATTAGGTTCTAGAATTTATAAGCTTTTTTTTTGTTAGAAATGCATGACGCCAGAGACTCATCTTTTATACTTTTTGTCCATCTGTCTGAGCTTCCGGATGGACCTCTATCAACGTATCTGTCGATGGTATATCCCCTGAATAAGCATTGATTTTTAATTTATATTCAACAATTTAGTTATAACGAAATGATAATTTATTAACAAAAAACGAAACTACAAATTGCAAAATTTATCACAATCCGACGTTGTCATAAAGTGTCGCCGAAAGGGATACTAGGATTTGACTCAAGCTATTTTACATAATTGTTCATCGAGCTGCGGAAAATTTGGAAAGCAGTAAAGAACGTTAATATAATTTGTGAAGGGAAATTAATAAAAACAGCCTATTTTAGATTTTGAAAATTTAACTTGCAACTGAACTATGTTTTTGGTTATTATTTGTATGATGTATAGATCTTGTGAGGAAGTGGTTCTAGGTGACATTTACATTTTCAAACTTACTTGTTTTTCTATTAGAATTTCAGTTTTTGTTAAAGTAACAGTTGAAAAGTAGACTACTTTAGTTATTTTAAAAACTTCTTACTTCCTCAAAAATTAAATATCATGGTAAAACTGTAATAAAGTATTAGTTCAATAATTAAAACTTTTTCCTAGCAGGGAGATCATATTTTGTAAAATATAACATTACAGAGGACTTCCAATTATTTAATTAACTAAAGTGTAGATTAAAAACAATTCCTTGCATAAAAAATGCAATTAATCAAAGTGTTTTAAATATCGCAAATTTAATTTAACACACTATATTTTAGAAAGAAATGTTTTTCAACCTGCTCTCAATATATTTTTAAAACTATTTTATGCAAAAGTTGTTTTCTCATTAACGTAAAATTTATTGCTTAGCCAGGTGTTTTGCATGAAAATGTGAGGAATTTTAATTACAGCACCCAGAAATTTACGTTGTGGCAATATGGTATTTTGGGCAATTAACTCGGAGACTAACATACGGAATTGAGTTAGTAGTCTACGTTACTTTGAGATAAGATAAGCAAGGAAAATTATTTAGTTTGGTTAATAAAAGTAAAATAGAAAATTAAAGAGAGTTTATATTTTTAAGTTATATTTACCGACATGTAAAATATTTTCAATTACAAATGGTTCAGGATGTCCTTAAAATAGATTAAAAAAAACAAATAATCATAGTACATGTTAAATAAACATTAAGAAATAATATTTAATGGCTATACCACTTTAGAAACGAATAATAAAAGATCAAAAAACTGTGGCACCTATTTAATTAACATTGAAAAGTATCAATTAATGAATTATTTTTTTTAAACTTTAATTATAAATAACTTGACGAATGTCCTAAAAATAGAAAATCAATAACCAAATAATCTTAGTACATGTTAAATAAACATTAAGATATATTATTTGAAGGCTATATCAATTTTAAAACGAATAATAAAATAACTTTGGTACCTGTTTAATAAACATTAAAATGTATTAACTAATAAATTACACATATATTTTGTTTAATTATAAATGAGCACTTTACGGTCCCAGTTCGGTTCAACGTTTCATACAAACTTTTATTAATTATTTCTACAGTATACTCTAAGACAGAACATTTTACATCTCCTTTAAATCGAAAGCATGCATTTTTATGTTTAATAACTTCCCCAACACAGCAAATTATCAAACACAACTAAAAGTTTTACTGTGCAAGTTTTTTTTTTCCTTGATGTAAAAAAATTATCCTCCTTTGCAAAAGAAATTTATCATGTTTTAAAAATACAACAGTTTTTTTATCTGTTGTTTTATGCATGGTTCATAATAATATTTAATACCTACTAAACCGAATCATTTTAGATTATCCATTTAGATCCACCTTTAGAACTGCCATCTTTACATCAGGAAATTAAGAAAACACCTACACTAGTTCCTATTCAAATAGCTTCGATTACCATACGAAGAAGTTTTAAACTTATCAACACTTTTTACGGATTTAATCGCTCCCATTTATATCCAAGAAACAACATTAAATGAAACTTTCTTAAAAATAAGTATTTTGAAGGAAGGTATTAATGACATTTGTTCGCTTTTCAGCTTTCATTTGTTTATGATGTCATCAAATTTAATGGCAGGAATATTCGCAAAAACGGCATGGTGAGCATGGATGACTTAGGTTTATGGGAACTTAGTAAGCGAGAATCCAAGGCGAATTGGTTTCTTCGGCTTGCGCATAATGATGTAAAGCAAATTAATATGTACTTCGTTTTTTACATGTTCTTCAGGATGATAAGTTTTGCTTAATTTAATAAACACGGTATTACAGCTAGTAAAGACTGGTTTCTTTTAACCTCTTATGACCAGGCGAAATTAACACGTTAATTAGTTCCTAAATTGACTTGGTCCCATAGAAGATCCAAATATCAGTTTTCGGCCTTTGATTACAGGTATCAGTCATTTATTTCTATAAAAAATGAAGTTGAACGTGGGTTAATACAATATAAGAGTTCTTAAAAAAATCTTTTTTTTTTCAAAATTTTCAAAAAGTTCTTTTAGCAGTTCATTTTAAAAGCATTTTGCAATAAAAACAATGTTAAAAAATCTGTTAATTACAAAAAAGTGATAGGTCATTTTTGTTGCATTTACAGCAAAAAAATGTGTATTTTTAGAGTTTAAGGCTTGTCAGTAAGTAACTATTAGACATAATTTAAAAAAAATAATTGTAAAACATACTTTTTAGCATATATTTGTATGAAAAGTTTGTTTGGATTATAAGAATATACGTGCAGGAGTTTGCTCAGGTCTTAAGAGGTTAGACCTTTATCTAGTGACGAATCGGAAAACCGATTTGGCACCCCATACAGCTTTGTTGTAGCATTGTAGTACTTCTTATTCGTAAGAAATTTGTTTAAAATCTGTTGTCACTATAACGGATACAATCTATCAATAATTTACCGGCAACGTCCCAAGTGAAATCCTCAATCACGTTTGTAGCTTAACAGTGAGACGACAATTCCACTATAGCGTAAACATAACTATAATGAGATTCTCCTAACAATAACGACGATACCTTACTTATCTTCTGAGGGATAAGCAAATTGGGTGAAATGCAAAACTTGTTTTCACTGAAAAGTTAAAAATTTTAAATTTTTAAATGAAAACATAATTTATCTAAGCATTTAAAACTATATTTTTTAGCAAATGATCTCATCTTTACTTGAAATTTTAAAATTTAGTAAAATTTATAAATTAATTTTTTGTATAATGCTGGAAACCCTGATAATCAAATGAAGGGTTTTTACGTCTGTGTCCTTCAGATTGCTAAAAGTGACGCCGTCTTAGAACTATGGACCTAAACCGATTAAACATATCACATTTTAATATGCATGACGTTATATATTTGTCGGATTTTCCGCACTGGTTGAACATTTTGTGCCTCGTATCTCGTATAACATTATAAATGGTTCCTAGTAGCTGTAACGACAGTATGGTATAAAATTTTACTGTACTTTTGATATACGGCTAAATCAGTTTCAGACTTTGGAGGCAAAAAACATGAGAAATGGTTAAAAAAATAACCCAAATTGTATAACAAGAGAAATATTGCTTTAACAACAAAACAACGACGACAAATTAACTATTTAGAAAATATATTTAACTTTTCGCATGATACATGGAATGATTCTTGAAGTAAACAACGTAGATTATTAGCGCTTAAGGTCCGAAACATGTAAATTCGTATCAATAAACTATTTGTCTAACCAATACACTAATAATCTACGTTGTTTGCTTCATGAATCTTCTCATACCTCCAAATGATTTGTTTTATTGCAAAAATTATCGAACTTAGTGTGGGTTCGTATTCGTATTTATTCATTTTATTAAATTTTTTTTGAAATTTTCCAAATTCAAGAGATGAATTGGCTTCTCTTAAACTTAATATAAACATGAATGAACAATTTCATATCATATAAGAATGAACAATTTCATAAGTATAAAAAAAGCTGAATAAAGAAAGAACATATATTTCCAAAGTACATGGATTAAGAAGATCTGTTCCTGTATTTGACCCATATTTATGCATAGGTGTATTATATATAAGGAAAATATTTACTGTTTTATGGTGAACGATTTATAGCTTCGCACTGTATATGAGGTGTCATTAATTTTTGCCGTTAATATTTATAGATTTCTGGGTGATTAACGTTGTATAGCTTGTTCGAATGCATCATTTGGATTTTTTTTATTTGATTTCATTGGCTGAAAGTGAATAAAAGTTAGCGGTTTTCTTTATGATTGTTCTTTTAAATAGGAATAAGAAAAAAGGTATGCTGATCGTAAACATCCTCTTTATTATTTTTTTATGTCAAAAGTACTTTTGTACAATTAGTATTAGAAACAATTTTTTACTTATAGTGTTCTTCTTCAATATGTTTGTATGTAAATCCCCTTATATCAAAGTATTTTTGTGACCCCATACTTATATATGATTGAATTTATCAGAAAGCACTGGTAACGGATACACTCCTTTCCAGCATAACTAGGGTAAAAACAAAGAGTAAAAAGGCAGAGGGAAAAGCGCGATCGGTTTGTTAGTTGGAAACTCTTGTAAGGTAATATTTACATACAAAATGATCTGAATTCAGTTTGACCAAAATACACTTTTCATTCTGAAAAATTTGCCAAATTTTCTCAAATAATATTCAAATCTCTTAGACCTTAAACGAAAAATGAAAACGAATTATGAAACTCTCTAAATAAGCGGAAGGATCTTCTCCATAGCATACTTCTATTTACCCAACTTATGTTGGCAAGGAGTATAGAGGGAGGTTAAACTTTAAACGAACTAGTATTATCGTTACTTTTTCATATACCACTAACTGATTCACGACGATTGCCAAGAAAATTTGCAATTAATGTAGGGCAAGATAATGGTTTTATTATGAAATAAATTTGTTAATGGGTTAAGTATATTTTCTGTCAGTAACGTTTCCACTGCACAAGAAAAATTCTGAAAAACTTTGTTATATTATTTATTAAATCTATTTTCTCTTCTTTAAGACACTTAAGAGTGTAAAAAATTTTAGACATTGTAAAAGTCATCAGACTTCACAACCGTTAATGTAGCTATTTAGAAATATAAATGTATCCATAAATTCCATAAGTACGTTTAAATAAGGAGGAACTTCGGAAAATGAGTAGATCTTTACGATTTGGATTTATAAATGGAAAAATTAAGTTAAAATGTTGTTCCACTTTACAGTCAAATTTACAGAGAGTGACGTCTAATGGCTTTGCGAACGCTCATCAGGAGTAGAAGTACTCTAATGAAACTTTCATTAAATCGCATAATTATATTTATAAATAATTGATTTCTTCAAGTTGCAATAAACTTTTAATGCAAATTTCCTTACTTAGACTTTTCGCAGAATCAATAAAAGTTTTGGGAAATTATAAGGGTTTTAACATTAGGTATCGGACTCAACTTTATAAATGTAGCCCAACCGAATTAAAAGAACTTGCCTTTCGCTATTTAATTAAATAAAAATCTAAACTTTTCTTTTAATTAGCAAAAATTATCTTTTAGGAGTCTAGCAAGATGTCTCTACTAATATTAGGGGATTCTCATTAGAGTTGCTTTCACGCGATAATGAATTTCCGACTAGTTGTTAAGCTATAAACCTGATTGCGGTTTTCACTTGGGACGTTGCCGGTAAATTTTTGGAGGATTTTATCGGAGGTAGTGTCAACAAAGGTTTTGAACAAATTTCACATGCACGAGATATCCCGGAGGAGAATGTATTACAATGTGTTTCAGTGAAGCGTTTCAGAAATTTCAGATTAATTTAGGTTTGAATTATCATCGCACTAGAGCTACGTGAGGGCTATTGGCGACGGGCGTCGTATTTTAGAACCAAAGTCAAGTGACGAACGGACACCTGAATAGGCACCCAACGCAACCGTTATGGGCTACATCGTACGCAGCGTTAGGACTTGGAAGGATATTTAATGTGCACTCCATTACACGGGGTATTATTCATCGGACATTTTTGGCTGCACGGGTCGTTAACAGGTCGGCAGTTATTTTGGCGATGCTCGGACCCGAACCTGGGACTTTTCGCATTTTAGGCCAGGGTCTAACCGACTGGCTCCCTCAGAAATTTCAGAAGGGTAGAGAAGGGTTAAAAAGAGTATATCTTTAAAAGGACTTGGAATAGTATAGAAATGCAGGGCCGCAACTGGTTTACTTAGCTGTGATGTACATAGAACAATCAGAAAGAAATGCTGTAACTAAAGATAGTTAAAAAAAATGTATATATTTATGCACAAGTAATATTAACAAAATATAGGTCAAAGTAAGTATTCATAATTGTTTATATCACAATAAATAATTGATGTGTGTGGGGGGGAGGGGGTGGGGGGGGGCGCTAACTTTGAACACCCCTTTTATTATTTATTTGTGTCAAAATACTTCTGCACAATTATTTTTAAAGCAAAATTTTCCTTATAGTATTTTTTAGTCATGTTTATGTGTGAATTACTTTTTTTAATAATGCATTTCCAATCCTTTATTTTTATATATTTGAACTCATCAGGAGGAGTTTGAAAAAGATTTTTTACATTTTTTTTTACATTTCGATAAAATACTGTTAATACTAAAAAATAGAGTTATTGTAAACATTATACGAACTAGTTATTATTCGATTACTTTTTTCCTATACTTTGAACCAGCTTTTCTGACAGTAACATTTACCACTACAAAGTGATTCCGAAAGACTTTATTACATTAAATTATTAGAATTATTTTCTTTCTTTAAGCAACTTAAAAGTGTAAAAAAAATTGTAGACATTACAAAACCATCAGACTTCTTACAAACATTAATGGAGCTCCAAAGAAATAGAACGTTAAATGAAGACATCCATACGAACTCCTTATTATGTACTCCAAACGAAATTCTAAATTGGAGAACTTCGGCAAATGACTAGATCTTTACAATTTTAACTTATAAATGGATACATTAAGTAAAAATGTTTGTTACTTTAAAGCCACATTATAGAATATGTAGTCTGATAGCTTTGGAAACGTTCTTAGGGATTTGAAATACTCTAATGCAACATTAAATCGCATAATTATACTTTTGCTTTTAGTATAGTAACTATTTTTACACAAAAAGGATTTAAAAGGGCAGAAAATGAAATCATAGATTTAATATACAATTAAAGTATTCACGTAGTTACATAATTGGCTCCTGGTTATAATAAAATTTTGGAAAATAGGTGTAAGGAAAGTAATGCTTTTTTTAAATACTATATGTTTTAAATAAATAAAACAGATTTTTCTTATGTAAGAAAAAAATTAAATATTGGTGAAAACATCGATACCATTTTTAAAAACATTCAATAGATTTAAAGAAAAGTATAATCAAAATTCGTCACACTTATCTAAAAATGAATTTTTAAGTCGTTGAATATTTACTATTTAGAAACATTATTTTTGTACTTGACCATAAGATTTACCTGCATTACAATTAAAAAATGGAATAATCATATAGCTACTTTCATATTTTTTTATTATTTTTTAAGAGTTCTTATTTTCTATCAAGCAAAGTTGCTTTTTTTTAAATTTACAGGACTGCAGAACAGCTTTTGTATTCGATAGTATAAAAAATTCTAATAACATTTAACATTTTTGGCCACAAATTTTATTTCTTGTTTTATTACAGGATTCTATTTTAATGGTTGTTTTGTTAAAAAGTGCAACATTATTTCAACCAAACTAAAATTAGAATTGTATTTTCAGGAGAGAAAGAAGGCAAAATTTTCATTCTGTCTCCGAATACCCTTAATTAACAGATTACACAGGCTATACAAAACAATGGACATGTAAGGAATAAGCTAATAATGAATGATTTAGTACTTATATATTTTTTCATACTACAAAATAATAAATATTGTTAAGAATTAGGAAACCATTTTAAAGCCATATTGAAAAGTTAAATTTACTTCAAGTAATGTCATTCATTTGAAGAGTACACGGGAAGAACCGCTTGATTTCTTTAGAGTCTTTCCGTAATTGTGTCTGCTTGGCGGACATTGGCAACCGAAAACCGGTTTCTCTTTCGGTTCTTTTGCGGTACAAACGTGTGTGTCGTATCCACTTATCTCTGGCGTGAATCAGGGTTGCCGCGAAAGATAAACGAAGCGAGTAACCGGTTTCTTTACGCCAGTTTAGGCTATTTCTCGCTATCATCTCCAAAGAGGCTATTAAGGAAACCCTTCTTAAAGCGGTTCTTCCCGTGTACTCTTCATTTATGTGTATGCACTACATCTCAGCTTTAAAAAAAACAAACTTATTTCTATTAATCGAAAATAAGTAGATTTCTAACTGAAGTAAAGATTTTAACTTTTGAACACATTATTTTATATTCAACTTGCTCTCTTCGTCAAACCTGCTATTACAACCACCCTTCCACTATAATTGAATTTTCCTCTTGCTATTTATCCAGATTCATGATTGTGGTTTTCGCTTGGAGCATTCTCCAAAAATTATAAGTGGGTTTATCGACTTTTGGTGAAGACAAATTCTAAGATTTTCGTAAACTTTCACGCTTCACAGATAGCGCAGTGGGACGTAGTGCTAATGAATAGTGGGATAACGTTATTGCAACTGATTTGAATAAATTAGATTCCTTTGTACGGCTAGCATTTGTTTACTGTGTATCAAATATCAAGATTTATCAATTATTTCATATTAAATGTGTGTACACTCTTAAAACAAACACTCCCAATTTAACTCAGTCTGAGTGGATTTCACTCCTTCAGACTGGAAAATGCACTTGTCCTTTTGGAGTGGATCCTTTGTGTGTTAAACCTCCGACAGGATCACTCTAAACGAGTGATTTTAACTCAGTCTGAGAAAATATGCATGCCTTTAGGGTGTCGAAAATGCACTTCTCCAACTGGAGTGGATTTCACTCTTTTGTTTTACGAGTGCATGATTTGTGCTTTATTAATTATAATTGGCACCGAATTGTGTGTTATTTAATTCAAAAGTAAGTTTCGTTGGTGTCAATAATGAATTTAAACAAACGGTAAAATACAGGCTTAAAACAGAAGAGTGAAATCCACTCATATAGAAGAAGTGCATTTTCGACACTGGAAAGGAGTGAAAATTAAATCAGACTGATTTGGAGTGGATCCTTTGTGTGTTAAACCTCCGACAGGATCACTCCAAACGAGTGATTTTAACTCAGTCTGAGAAAATATGCATGCCTTTAGGGTGTCGAAAATGCACTTCTCCAACTGGAGTGGATTTCACTCTTTTGTTTTACGAGTGCATGATTTGTGCTTTATTAATTATAATTGGCACCGAATTGTGTGTTATTTAATTCAAAAGTAAGTTTCGTTGGTGTCAATAATGAATTTAAACAAACGGTAAAATACAGGCTTAAAACAGAAGAGTGAAATCCACTCATATAGAAGAAGTGCATTTTCGACACTGGAAAGGAGTGAAAATTAAATCAGACTGATTTAAAATCACTCGTTTGGAGTGATCCTGTCGGAGTTTTAACTAAACAACATAGTGAAATATAATTAGTATTTAATTAATATAATTAGTTTTAAAAAAACGTCATCCACGTGGGATTGTGGGACCTTAACAGGGCTTGAAAATACATGGACCGGACCGAAACGGCGGCTTGACGCCATCCTCTACTAGTAATTCATAAACTAATTTTTAAAAAATAGGACAAACAAAATACCCCAATCCAAATACTCGATAAAAAGACAAAATCTCAAGACGGAATAAAAGAATATAAATGCATTCTTAAAATAGATAACAAAAACTCATGAAATCCATTCTGCAATAGCAACCATTCTTTTTCTGATTCTATAAAAAGGCTTTAACAAACCATCAAAAGGGAAAAAGTATGAGCGTGCTCCAGTTTTGTGTCTAAAAACAGACAGGATAATATCATAAACTGAAACTAGATACAGCGCATGATGTTGTCTTTCAACTGAAAACAATGTACAGAATGTATAAACGAGTTGTTTATATGTTAAAGCTCGTAAGAAATATATTGCTTGTTGTTTCTATAGGATGTTGCGATGTAAACGGGTTATTTATTGTATTTAAAAAACGGAATAGGACATGAATCGGATAAATATGAATTGACTAGCAGTATGGTCCCGCCTTATTGGGAACCCGTTAACTTCGCATTGCTTCCTTTTATAGGCATGCTTACTTGTGAAAATACACTCAAAATCAAGACTAATTCGTGTTGGCGCATGCGCACTTAAAAAAGCAAACACTAATAGAGGATGAATCAGCCTTAGGGCGAGCGCATATCTCAACCAAACTCAATCAATCAAACTAATAGAGGATGGCGTCAAGCCCCCGTTTCGGCCCGGTCCATGTATTTTCAAGCCCTGTTATGGTCCCGCAATCCCACGTGGATGACCTTTTTTTTTAAACTTGAAACTAATTACATTAAAAATCACAATCAAATATGAAAAGACTAAGCCTCAGGTGCACACGTATTTATTAAAAAGAATCTATATTAAAAATTTCGAATTTTTTAGAGCAGTCTAAGTAGGTCTTTTGCGATCCACAGACATACACACAGACGGACAAACTCTTTCTTTTATTATTATAGATTAATAGTTTGTATGCTTACCTTTGTCTATGTCGTTTTAACCGTTTCAGTCCAAATGACAATTTGGCATTTAGGAAAAAAAAATTTCACAGAGGACGGCACCAAAGTTTTAAGTTTTTTGTATGCTAATTAGGTAAAGGTTAGAAAGGTTATGCAATTGTAAAAAAAGAAACATTGAATAAGAAGCCGGAATTATTTTTATACCGATATTTTATTTAGCGACTCGAAGAATATTTTAATGTGTTTCACTTTTTATTGATTTCCTTATTGTTATTCCTAAATATTTATCATTACACAACCATATTATAGTACGATTTCTTTTTAAAAGATAAATACATATGACTTTATCGTACAGTTTTTAAGGATAAGTTTAGAACATAATTTATCATACTGATGAAAAGATATTTCATTGATTAGATTTATATAATTAATATCACATATTAATAGGTTTATTCTGAAAGATTTTGAAAAATGACTCAACATACTTTTTAGCGAATCAAACTATATATTTTTAATTCCAATTAATTTATTGCTTCTTAATTTATTTTTATTTTTCTCTTTCAAGAAATTCAATTTATGCTTAGCATTTTTAAAGATGAACTTTCTTAAGTTTGTTTGTCTGTGAAGACTCTCGGCCAGGATAATACGACTTGACTAAGGAATAAATAGAAGAGTCTAGTTCCATTTTCCTTTCCCAAGCACAATTAGATTTTCCAAGCTTCTTGAAGGCATTTTAAGAACTTCCATTTCTATCGAGAAGTTCTATTGATAAACAAAAATAGGGAAACGAAAACACCAGCTGCGTCGCTGAAAAACTGAGAATAGTGGAACGAATTCTCATTCTTTATTTTTTCGTATAATACCTTCTTAATATGGAATGTTTGAGAGAAATTGTGAAGATAATAGTTTGTGAAAAATTCTCAGAGTAAAGTAATAAAATAGAATAGAAACTTAAATGGATTATATTCCGAATATTTGAAGACACAGAAGGTTTTGAAATGAATAATTTTCAAATTTTCTTGATGTTTGAAGTCTATTTTTCTGCAACAAGTAAGCACAAAATTAAAAGTATTTTCAAGGTTCCTTTATACAAATGTTTTATAAGATTGTATTATTATGAAATATTGTATTATTATGATTATATTACTGAAAAAACGATGAAAATATTTTATATTAGTAGAAAAAAATAGACTTTTAGACTTTAATTAGTAACTGTTCCTTAAAACGTATACAATTTCCCCAATAATCATACTTATACCCCCTCATCGACGTTATACGAAAAAGTGTTTACTTTTTATTTGGTCGTTGAAACAAATAGTAACCAATTTCATTAGTTTTCTACGAAAGCAAAAAATTCTTATAAAATCTGTTTGTTCTAGTTCGCTTGCAATCCGTTCTATTTAATGCAGATAGTTTAATGCCTCTTTTATAACTATCATTCTCTGATGAAGTCAACCAAAATGTAAGGATTTCAAATTTGGACTGAAATTACAAGACATTTTACAATTGTTTCATTATATTTAAAAACATTATCCAAGTGGTATTAATATTAACTAAATAAATTGCATCATTTTACTCATGACATTAATCAAATTTATCATTTTTTTTAAAAATTCGATCACGTTTTAAATTAGAAAGAGTAATAAATTCTTCATTTTCTTCTTTGGGCATATTCAGTTAATATTTTTGTTTTGCATAATTGTCTGTATTCCTAAAATAAAAGTATTTATGATGATGTATTGAAGGTATGTATTAAATTGAAGTATTGAATTGAAGAAATGATGTATTACAATTGAAGGTCATGATAAAATGTACGGGTCAAATTTCATCGTTTCTATCTCTTTAACTAGCGGCTCAGTGGTCTAGCGTGTCCTCCATAAGGCCACGATCGCGGTTTCGAGCCCCGGCCGATTAGTCGGATTTTCTGGATGAGAAAATCTTGGGCATATGACTATGTGGTATGTAAAAGATCCCTGGAATATACATTTGGCTTGGAGTACTCTCGGCATAATTTAACATATACAGAGAGCTCATATTCCTTGTAATCTGAGCGTCAAAATTTTTGGCGAGAGTCTCCTAGATTGGTGGCACAAAAAATGGCTCTCGGTTCTGGGAATTATTCCGAATCTGCAAATGCTTGCCAGCCAATATTGCAGCCTCATAGGAGGAAAAAAAATCTCTTAAACTTTCACATATTTGCAATCGAATAGTCTTCTTTAATTAGTGAAAACCTACGATTTTTTAAAGTCAAATCTAATCCATTAAAATAATAAGGGTTTTGGAAATGTTTCATGTTAGTAATTAAAAGGCCTCAGACAGTATACTTTATTAACAATTTTCGTTATTATCTCTCATATTAAACACTAAAATTTCGCTAAGCTAATTTGCGAACAAAATATTAGTGAATCTAATATTTCTCTTCAATCAAATATAATTATATATTATTTATGCTTGAATTAATTGAATAATTTATTACACTTTACAATTGTTTTTCCCTAAACTTATTTTCGACCAAAACCTTTTACAGACTTATGCAATTATTCACATAACCTAATCTAATGATACATTCATCATGCACGAATAGTTTATTTCAGTAAGCTCATTTTCTGAAAACTCGGAACTTGACAGTTTTTGTCTGGAAAGTTTCTACTCTTAACTCAGTTACTACTATAATAAAGATAATGCGGCACATTTTAAACCTTTTGAAATAATATTTGAAAAATTAATAGCAAATGTTATTTTGTAATTTCAATTGTTTTAGAATGTTCTTCTTGATATCCAAACAAAATAAATTTGTGTAATATTCTAATTTACTTGAGTTTTAAAAAGTATTTGTGCAAATTTATTACAAGAACTTCATTGCTTTAATATTAGAATAATTGGAAATTAAAGATTTCTTTTCTAAGAAAAACATGCTGTGTTATTTTTGTGCTTTTAATTTAAACATCAATGAATATTTACGAATGAACACAAAATAAATAACTAAATTATTTTTTAAAAAGAAAATTACCTTAAATTTTACGTCAGTTTCGTGTAAATGCATATACACATATTGATCTTACCTGAAAAACAAAAACAAATTATTTAGCAAATCCATTTATTAAATATACAAATTATACTAACTAAATGCTCATGAATATTCTTACTAAATAATAAAATATAAAATTGGAATTGCTTAAAATATTTTTTTAAATTTTTTTTTCTGTTTCTTCTGCTCAACAGGTTCCTCTTATTATAGTATTATTTATTTAAAAAAATTAAAAATATTGTGAAAAATTGTTTTATATTAGCTACTTTAACTTAAGTCATAAAATATTTCAAAGTACCCCCTTAGGGGGCTTTGTATCAGAGTTTAGACAAGGCAGTTAAAGTATGATGTGTTGGTGAAATTGCTCTCAGGTGTAATACTATGCAAACATATCAAGTTAGAAGCTATTGTATTAACGAATGTGCGTATTTCGTTAATGAAAGTTAGCAATATTTAATTGAGATGAAAGGTTTTGCCACAACTGTTTTCAATGAAAATTAAGTTTAAATATTTCCGTTGTTGATCGTTATCTGTGAGAAAAAGTAATTAAAAATGGTAAAACATACTTTCTAAGTTTCAGATTTAAGAAACACACCACTTTAAATAATTAGTTTACTGTCATTAATAATTACTGTAACAAGGCTAAGGCTTTTTTTTGTTTCTGAATATGTTGTGTAAATAAAATCCAGACATATTTTGTCCATTATTTGTTACTGTGTTTAAAAATCCTAGTTTTGTTTTTAAAAAAACATGTAATTTCTCAAAACTATTAAGAAAACTAATTCTAAAATATAAGGCATGGATCACTTGAATTAAACAAAATCTTGAACAATGTAGTAGATAAAAATGCATGTTTAAAATACCCAATACCCGTTTATTTATAAATATTATAATACAAGTTAAAAGCATTGGACAGTAGCTGGTGGCATATATAGTTACAAGTATACATGAATAGTACTATTTGAAGTTAAACGGAGAAAACTCATAGTTTTTAAAGAAAGGAAGAAATTGAGGAATTATCACTTTCATAATGTCTTAGAAATATAAAATTCGTAGTTTTTCCGAAATTAAAATTTAGGTTATTTTTAAATTATAAAAACCGATGCCCATAACTCGTTCTGCCTGATTAAATCAGAGCCACACATCAAAGGAAAAACATATTTTTCAACAGCGTAATTAGCAAACTCAATTCAAGAATGTATAACTGACTTACACTATAAGTAAAAAGCTTCATCTGCAATAAGCTTCAACTCTTAAAACCAAAGAGTAAAATCCACTCATATAAGAGAAGTGCATTTTCGACACTGGAAAGGAGTGAAAATTAACTCAGACTGAATTATCACTCGTTTGGAGTGATCCTGTCGGAGTTTTAACTAAACAAAAGAGTGAAATTCACTTAGATAGGATAAGTGCATTTTCGACACTGAAAAGAATGAAAATTAACTCAGGCTCAGTTAAATTCACTCGTTTGTTTTAAGAGTGTAACACGTTCACTGCGGGGCCGATTTTAAGTTGTTTTTCTGTGTTGCGGCGCCGGAGCTCGATTTTTCGTATGTTCACATCTGCATACGCGTTTTATGTTTGAAGTGGAGTGATATATCGAAATATAGAAGTATATCGCAGTAGTATAATATCGAAATTTATGCCCGAAAAAATAAAACGATGATTGAAAAATCACATTATCATGATCTAGTAATGAGATTACTACATCAATAGCGAAATTTATTTCAGGCCGCCGGTGGCCCGAGTTGGCGTCAACGTGTTAAATCAATTGATTGCGTGCCTTCAAACTAACACACAAGTATTATCCTTAAGTGACACACGAACTAAACTTATTATTAGGGTTTTCAACAAAACTCCCACCTAGGCTTCACAACAGTTAACGAAAAAAGTATTAAAGTATGAATTTTAATCTTGCGTACATTTAAATTGAAAATATACCAAATACAACAGTATTCATATGAAAGAGAAAGTTTATTTTCCTACTTCACTCAAAAACTGTCTTCTTATCAATAGTTTGAATATCACAACAAGAATCACAAAGAATTAAGTAATTAGATTCTATACTTACCTTTGGAAAAACACGACACAACCCGAAAACGGCTTGTTTGTGGACGTGAACACATGTTCTACTACAGATTGTAATTTAGTCGTTTCCGATTGTCTATTTACAGCCTCCATTTTATAAGCTTTAACACAGCCAATTACGCCTCGCAATATAGCACCCTGATCAAGTGACGAGGACGGCACCTAAGCTCTCACAAAGAGCTCTATAGAGGGTAGAGGAACGACTCGTAAAGCACGTTTACATGAGCTATCGAATCCATGGAATTCCGAAATCCCCATTAGGGGAAAATGAGGTCGAGCAGCATTTCTAACCCAAATGATAAATTTGTGGCCGAATCCATGGTATGAAACATCAAACCCTCCTTCATTGGAGGGTTTGCGACGCTGCCCAATGAACCCTGCAATTCCGGTTCTGCCTGGGAGAAAATCCCCAAGAGGGAAAAATTGCTGAGTTTGCTCTTCAAACCGTGGATTCGATGGCTCATGTAAACGTGCCTAATAAGATGCAGAGGAGTAACATTTTGAGAGACATTAATGGGTTAGGTTTAGGGTTAGGTTTGAAATATCGTCGCACTAGAGCTACCCGATGGCTATTGGCGACGGGCGTCGTATTTTAGAACCACAGTCAGGTGAAGAGATAGTGTTAAAAATATTTCAGTTTAGGTCAATAGAAATAGACCAAATGACCAACCTTCTTAACTAAAGTGTTAAGCAGTTGGATTGTCCTTTAAGTGCAAAGGGTTAGAGTTGAGCGTATACCACTTAATTAAATTTTCTTGTCGTCTCTTCTTCAGATAACCTAAGCGAAGAATTTGCGGGAGCTGAATGCTAATTCGGAAGCAAGTTGGGACTCTGGACGTTGTTTGCTTTGTTTGAATGGCAATGGGAGAGCATTGATGGCTTTTGTGACTCGTTTTAAGCACTCCTAAGTGAGAATTTGGAATGAAGACACAAATTGAGGTCATTTAGTGATGATAGTAGTTTACTGGGAAATAGTAGAAAATCCAACTCGTGACGGATGGGCCCGAGTACACTGGGACAGACGTGCTCTTTAAATCTGTGGAATTCAAAGTCCCGACGGCGTAAGCATACGATGTCACTCGAAGTTCCATTGGGTACCCGCTCAGGTGTCGACCGCGTCACTTGACCAGGGTTCTTAATTACGAGGCGTTATTGGCTGTGTTAAAGCTCCTAATGGAGGCCTGAAATAGGCAGCCGGAAACGACGACATTTTTTACTATTACGATTCGAATTATTTGATTAAGATATTTAATATTTTTTTTCTTCTTCAGATTAATAAATGTAGAGGGTAAAACTAATTTCTGTAACGCATGTTTTAGGTTTACCAATTTATAGCTTCAATATTTTTTTTTTAATAATTTTTAAAACCAGTTGGTTTTGGTGTAAAAATTTACGGATGTCTCTTTCGACCTACCTAGACGTTTTAACACAACTACATTCACCTCTTAACCACTACAAATGCCTTATTAAACAAAATAAGTTAACCTATTAAACCCAACCATTCTTCCACGGCATACCATTACCTAACTAACAAAAAGAGATTGCAACGTTGTTTGCTAGACATGATCGTAGACACAATTAGCAGATTACGCTTAAGCTGCGATATAACTTAGGCAAGTGCAATCAAGCGTGGAAGGGGAAATGGAGGGACGTATAATTAGGCTCATCAATATTCGATAACGAGCTCGGGTATTTGGACTAATCGGAGGCGCTATCTGTCAGGGTAGGTTTAGGTGGAATTTGAATTAATTTGGACTACATAGATACGAAGTTAGATTTTGTTTCAAATAATAAATTAAAAAAGAGACAAGCTGGGAAAATTGAGAAAGGAGGTCACCATGAGCGATCGGTTTGGAAAAAACACTGCATCTTGTTAAGTTGCTTTATGGAAATCTTATACAGGGTGGTTATAAAATAACGCTCGCTATTCGGAGTGGTCTGTAGCTTTAATGAATAAGACTGTAGCTTTAATGAATAATCTTTGAGACACTTACTAATCAAGAAGGGATAAAGAATGGAATCATAAAAAGCAAACTCGTCACTTGATCAGGGTTCTAAATTACGAGGCGTAATTGGATGTGTTGGCCGTAATTAGCCATAATTACCTATGCCTCGTAATTTGGAACCTTGGTCAAGAGACGGGTTTCTTTTTATGATTCCATTCTTTTCGAAAAAAAAAAACCTCGTCTTTTGACCAGGGTTCTAAATTACGAGACGTAATGAGCTGTGTCAGCCGTAATTGGCCATAATTGACGACGCCTCGTATTTAGAACCCTGGTCAAGAGACGAGTTTGTTTTTATGATTATTCTTTTTTATGATATTTTTTTAGGATTCTATCTTTTTTATGATTCCATTCTTTTCCCCTCTTCTTGATTAGTAAGTGCCTCAATTTTTGAGGCATTTGGATTATTCATTCAAGCTACAGACCACTCCGAATAGCGAGCGTTATTTTATAACCACCCTGTATTTAATGCAGTTATAATAAAATGAAAGAAATGAATTATGTTTTGTTTTATAACACTATGGTTTTCATTACGGCTTAAAAGACTCCCTTCAAAATACTTTAAGTTCCAAATTATCCGCATGTTTATATTTTTAAGCACTAAATTCTCTATTATACAAAAGTAGTATTCAAAGACAGTTTAAGAGTACAGGGGAAAAACCGATTGATTTTGTAGAGAAGTTTCCTTAGCAGGCCACTTTGGCGATGATAGCGAGTGATCGCCTAAACTTGTGTAAGGAAATCAGTTCCTACTACAGATATCATAGTTAAAGTAATAGAGTGGCATATCACGTGGCCTCCAGGTGCTAATGATTGTACACGCAAGGAGCTCCCAGAAGAGCCCAAATGAAGCCAGTGTTGTAGGTCACGTGATCTACCACTCCAATACTTAAACTACTATATCTGTGGTTCCCAGCTACCAAGATTCAGGCGATTGACGATCCCGACTGGACCGAGCGTATAAGAAGAGAGAAACCAGCTTTCCGCCGGCAATGTCCGCCAAGCCGAGAATTGCGGGCGTCAATAGGTTCAATACGTACGGCAATAAATACGGCAATAAATCAATAGGTTCTTCCCGTGTACTCTTCAGTTGTAGAACATCAGACGCTTCTCAATGTGAAACCAAAATACAAGATACGTTATTTAATGTTATTTCAAAATATTAACAACGTTTTTATTTTTTTTATTTTCAAAAAATCAGCTTTTAAATTGTAAACAATATAAACCAAGCATTTAGTCCTAAATTCACCCTGCAGCATAAAACTTCGGTTAAATATTTTGTTAAAATGGCTGATTCAACTAGTATGAAAAAAACTGTTATGTTAACCGAAATTAATTGACTTTTTGTAAGTAGATACAAATTATATACCAAACTTAATTATGAAAAAAGTCAAAAATTCTTTCCAAATAGATTGCACAAAACTGCAAAAATGTTAGCATTTTCCCTGTTTGAGTTAGATTTTTTTCTTATAAAATGTATCAAGAAGCATTTTTCAAGTTCACATATTATTCTGCTTCAACGAATACATTTTAACACTTATAAGGAAATACTTTTTATCAGATTGAAGAAGGTAATTTTTAAATCCGTGATTTGCTAGAAATTTGTAAAAAAGTTTGCTTTACGAAATTCACTGTTCAATGGTTCCAAAAAACTCAATTATTAAAGATTGATCGACAAAATAATTAGAAGTTGAAGTTCTTTATTAATTGTTGCTTTTAGAACTTTGCACATTAAAGGACATTTTATTACTGTACTAGCTGTATGGTCCCGCCTTGCTGGGAATCCGTTAACTTTATAAAAAAATTTATGATAAAGAATTTTGAAATGGGGTTCTTTTTTTTAATAAGATTTATAAAGTACCTAAGATTTGCCTAAACCGGTGGTTGACATCATCAAAAATATTTATAATGCCTCACCAACTTATTGGAGACATTTTTCGCAATGAATTTTTAAAGTTGTTTAAACATATAAATGTGTAATGTGAACAATACATGTACTTTCATTAGCACTATTAATGAATAAACTAAATTATATAACAGTATTTTACTTTACATTATCTGTCACTTACTTACTTGCATTGGCTTCAATTATTTTTTTTAAATGTAAACTCCAACAATATGAAAAATATACAAGTGCAATTTATGCTCATAATGATATGATTTATGGAGTAACAATAAACAATATATTTTTTGTTTTAAAAAATTATTTTGCATTAAGTTTTATTCTCGTAATTAAAATTTACATTTTCTAAGTAACGACCAACAGTGTATCACTTAATCTAGAGTCAAAAGCGAAATAGTTAGACAAGTCAATTATATTCATTTTCTCCAACAATATTCCCTTGTCCCTTGATATTTAAGGCTTATTTTTATCACAATAATTATCTTGCAACTTAATATATTTCTACTCTGTATAAAGCAGAACACGATAAAATATCTACTGCATTTTGACACCAAAACGAAAAGCGGCCCCGCTGTTTTTATGAAAAGATTTTTTCATTTTCCTTAATCCAAGACATTTAATCAAGTTCTTGTTTTGTTAGTTTTTGTGAGACAACCTTAAATTTATACTCTATATAAATGAGCATTCTGCTTTTATTACATGGATAAATTCTAACATAAACGTAAAAGTTAGATGCTTACGAGCTATTAAGTATTATGTGAAGTCTATTTTCAACGTTCATAAATGAAGATGAATGTTAGTAGATTCACTATTTTATAAAATAGTAAGCCGCAAAGTACAGATGTTTTATGTAAAAAAAGGAAATGGGAAATGTATTAAATCAGAGTCAAATCGAATAAGACGTAAGTAATAGTAATTTAAATTTCAGAAAAATATAGATCGAACTATATGCAAACTTTCTGAAATAAGAATATTAAGATTAATCTAAAAGTTTGTTGAAAATATTTTTTATGGGTGTAAAAATTTGTAATAGGATTAATATTCAATAACCTAGTCATCGAATTAAATAAATGAAAAAAAAAGAATCCAAATCATTGCATTCTTTTTAAAATTAATAAAAATCAGTAAAAATAATGTTTCAATGAACAGTAGTTTGGTTGATTGCGACATTTCCAGTAATTATAGTGCATTTATGTTTTATATTTCTTAACTATTTTTATAATAATCCAAAAATATAACATAGAAACTAAATATTTTCGTTCAAATATAAAAATACGTATTCATTTAAATCAAATTTAAAAAATAACAGACTAAACGTATATTACATTTTAATAAACGTGTGCTTAAAATAAAAATAAGATGCTTATATTTTTAAATGCAATGGGAAGAAATAAAAATATGCTAAAAAACATTAAAAGTGATTTATTCATAAAATATATTTTTTAAATACATAAGTAGAAGAGAGGGAGATAACAAAATTATAAATACCTTTTTCAAACGTTAAAAAAATTATTTTGTGTATGCTTGCACTATTGTGACATACTATTTTTATCAATAAAAGAAAGGAGATTTATTTATTGTTTTAACTATAAGATATTAAGGAAGATTTCATAGATACTTCATAAAAATGCAAAATAATCTTAAGAAGTACATTGGAATCAATACTTCTTTTGCTTAACTTGGGTTTCTCTTACAATAAAAGAGAATTAAGTATGTTTTTCTTAATTTTTTTTGCATTTAAATTAAAAAATTTGAAAGAAGAAAACAGGTGAAGTTTTAGCTACGTCGAATTAAAGTTAATCATGAGCATATTATTCATTATACTTTTTTGTCCAATTTAAAAATAAGAAAGAAATTTTAATGCGCAGATAAATTTTGATTCAATCTGCGTTACTAATTTAGGTTTAAGGGCTGTCACTCACAAGTTTTTCAAAAAAGATTTACTAATGAAAAATAAGTACTTGAATCATATCAAAAATGAAAATTAAAACATTTGAAAAAAGAATTCTTTATTTAAGTAAGTACGTCCCTTCTTTAAACTGCTATAACAACTACCCTTCCACCATAATTGCATTTCCCACTTGCTATTTAGCTAGATTTTTGATTGTGGTTTTCGCTTGGGACATTCTCCAGAAATTGTGAGTGGGTTTTATAGGCTTTTGGTGAAAACAAACAAAAATATTTTCGAAAAATTTCACGCTTCACAGATGGCGCAGTGGGACGAAGTGCTAATGAATAGTGGGCTAACGTAATTCCAACTGATTTGAATAAATTAGATTCCTTTGTACGGCTGGCATTTGTTTACCCATGAGTTTCAAATATCAACTTAAAAATTATTGTATATTAGGTAATGTAAACATAGTATTTTATGAATTACAAGTGGAACTGAATATTGTTTGTTGCTTAGTTCAAAAGTAAGTTTCGTAGGTGAAGATAAAGAGTTTAAATATGTGTTAAAATATGATACTTTTATAAAATTGCTCTTTGTGTTAGTTCCTATGCATGTTAAATTTAGGTTTTGTTAATATAAATTTTCTTTCTTTATAATTAATATAAAAATTAAGATAATTTACGCTGTTTTCTTATACCAAGGATTATTTTATAATTCGAATTGGAAGTTTCTAATATATAAGATCTAAGCTAAATATTCTTTTGCTAAAAATTTGCTTCAACAATGGTACGCGTTTTTAAAACACTAGGATATTCTACTAGACAACTTCAAAAAGTGTACTGAAATATTATTTTGTTGGATGATTTTTCTTTTAAATACTACTAGAAGGGTTAGGTTTTAAAGATACTCCATAACTTTTTTTTTATAAAATTAGTGTTAATTCTAATTCGACGCAATTTACAGATCACAACTATCATAAGTTTAGTTAAAAGAAAATCTCATTGCAAAAATTGGTATATTTTTAATATTGAGAAAGATAAGATGACTCATTGAGATGTATGATGAACTGATTTTTTAACGAGTACTTAAATAAACTCTGGGATTTGAATTATTAAACGCATGTTTGTATAACCTTAATTTAGATTTCATTCAAGAATTTAAAATTTATGTACATTAAATTTTCCATTTGAGATACATAATGTCCGCTTAAAAATTCGTTTTAGTTGCTAGCTACTGTAAAATAGAT
Organism: Hylyphantes graminicola; assembly: GCA_023701765.1. Taxonomy (NCBI): domain Eukaryota; kingdom Metazoa; phylum Arthropoda; class Arachnida; order Araneae; family Linyphiidae; genus Hylyphantes; species Hylyphantes graminicola. The sequence continues at coordinate 16,972,669 of CM043119.1, forward strand.
ATGAATATTCTCTTAAACTTTTAAGAAAATTTAATACTCTATTGCACTAAACGCGAAAGGAGATGATTTTTTATTTGGGAGAAGTTTCATTACTTTCATACTGTGTGAAGTAATGCCAAGTATTACTCACGAATTTTACAAAACATAACCTCGCCCTATAAAGAAATTCCCAAATAGTTCAAAAATAATGGAAAACGTATTCCCCGTCTGATTTTCAAACTCCGAAACAAATTTCACGCTTGGAAACTTTTTGTGGAATATTTTCCCACTCGAAGAACTTGTCCATTGAAGAGTTAGAGTTGTGTTTGCCCTCTTCAGTTTTCCGAAATTTTGTCTGAAAAAATGATTTCGAAAATCCTGGCCACATCTTGAAAGCATCAAGATGACTTTGAATGTATTCAAAATATGATTTTTTTTAAAAAAAAGTCAAGCACCAGTGATTTATAAAAATAAGTAGCATAGAGTAGATGAAACATATTTAAATAATAAGCTTCGTAGGTACCATTCTCGGGAAAGTATTTTGCAAGATATAAAAAAATTGAATATTAACATAGTTACGTATATTTAATGAGTGTATTTTATAAGAAACAAAAACTACAAGAAAGATATAATTTCACTGCATCTTTTCTTTCCATGTACTTTTTTTTATTTAAAAAAATATATCATAAGCATTATTGTATCTTGAACATTTATTTGTATACATATTTTGTTGAATATTGTTTGAAGCAGCTTAAGCTATTTATGAAAGTAATTCAAGTAATTATAGTACACCCGTCACTTCTTGGTATCTCAAATATTTTGATTGTGGATCAGACCACTTTGAAAAAGGGTAAAGAAAATTTTGGTTTAGGCAAGAGTTACTATATTTGGCGAGTAATGGGTTTTCAAGGCGCATATTTCTTTGTGTAAAAATTATAATAAAAAATTGTGTAAAGTAAATAAGAGTTTAAAATCTTTACTGTTGGCTTAAAGTTGTTCTTAAATGGAAATAAATTTACACCAATGTTCAGGGACTATGCAAAGATGTACATTGATTTCTGTTTAAAGCCACTCTATAAAAACAATTTATTAACCCATTAGAAATCGTAAGCAGAAACATAATATCACAATCCAAATACTCGATAAAAAGACAAAATCCCAATATGAAAAAAAAGTAATATAAATGCATTCTCAAAATAGACAACAAAAACCCATAAATCCACTCACAAATAGAGAATCTCATTCTGCTTCCATAAAAAGGATCTAACAAACTGTCAAAATAGAAAAAGTATGAACGTGCTACGGGTCTGCGTCTCAAAACAGGATAAAATTAAAAAAGAAAAACTTATACAGCGTATGATGTTGTTTGTCTTTTAACTGAAAACAGTGCACAAGAATGTATGAACGAGTTGTTTATTTAAAAAAATAAAACTTCAAACATAAATTGGATAAATATTTAATTTTAAAAAGTTTACATGCATTTTGTTTTCGCTCCTAGAAGAATATTTTACTGATTTCATCCTTTATTCATTTTCTTACTGTTCAGTGTATTTATCGTTACACGTCCATAGTCTAAAAGTATTTCTTTTATGAAATATTACAAAATAGACAAATTCAAAGATATGTTTCAAAGATTTCTTAGCAATAATTATGGAAACATACTTTTAAGATTTTATTTATTGATTAGATTTAAATATTTCTAACGAATTATCACCCCACATATAATTTTAAAATATATCTTTTATAATTATTGATTTTTCAAAATAAGGTCAAAAAAAAATTTTATGAACAAATTATTTAGTTTTATTCCAACTAAATATATTGTTTCTTAATTAATTATTTTTACTTCAATCTGTGCTATATTTTTTCCAGATGAACTTTCGTAAGTACATTTATCTAAAAGACTTTCTGCCTTGATAATCTGACTTGACTAGGGAAAAATTGAAAAGTGCAGTTCCACTTTTGACTTTCTCAAGCACAATTAGATTTTCCAAGCTTCGGAGAGCATTCTAAGAAGTTCCATTTCCATCGAGAAGTTCTATTGATAAAATGAAAATAGGAAAATAAAAACACCAGTTGCGTCTCTGAAAAACTTTGAATTATAAAACGAATTATACATATATTTTTTATTTTTTCGTATAATACCTTCTTAGTATGGAATGTTTGATAAATTGTGAGGATAATAGTTATGAAAAATTCTCGGACTAAAATAATATGATAGAAACTTTAAATTGATTACCTTCCGAATATTTTAAGACACATAACTATGTACGAAATAATTTTCATTTTACTTAATGTTTACTTTTATATTTTACTTTTTATAGTTTACTTTTATATAAGACGAAAGGAACACAATAATAAAGTAGATTCAGAGTTCCTTTACGTAATTACGTAAAAGATTTTTTTTATGCGAAATTTTTAGTATCAACTTAAAAGCGATAGAATAATGTGAGCTTTACAAAGCAATTAAAAAACGAGATCATAAGAACTTGGTAGTTTCTGATTTACTACTCATTAACATTTTTTATATGGTGTACTATTTCTTGTATTGCAATCTAAGTTTTCGTAAATATTTTTTAATTGACACAAAAAAAAACTCTTACATTAAGTTGAAAAATGCTACATTAAATTTTACCACATTTTCTTGTAAACGTATACACACATATCTTAACTAAAATGAAATATGTTCATTTAGTAGAGCCTTTCATTGAAAATATACAATTATACTCGTAAATATTGTAACTAAATATTATTAAAAATATTGTATCGACTTAATGGTGTACTTTATTCCCAGTTCTTTTGTTCAAAAGTTAGTTTTTTAACTCAAAAAATTCGATTTCTTTTTTTTGTATTAGCAAGTCAGAGGAAACTATTTGAGCTAAAGCCATAAAATATTTCAAAGTACCCCCTTAGGGGCTTTGTATCTTAGTTTCTACAAGGCAGATAAAGTATGGTGAGTTGATAAAATTGCTCTCAGGTGTTATAGGTTGCTAACAATCACGTTAGAAGCTATTCTGTTAACACATGTTTGTAGTTTGTAGATGAAAGTTAGCTTTACGTAATTAAAATTAATGTGTTTTAATGAAAATTAAGTTTGCATATTTTGTTGTTAATTGCTATCTTTAGAGTTTTATGATATTTATTAAAACATTGTACACAAAATTTTCTTAATTTACGATTTAAATTTACCACTTAACGAAATATCATTAATTATTACATTAATGCGACCAAGAGTTATTTTTTATTGTTTAAATATATCATAATTTTTTCGCAAGGTAGTAAGACCAATATAAATTCCGAAATATCACACCATTATATTAGGTTTAAATTATGCACAATTTTTAACGCTGTTGGATTCTCCTCTAAGTGCAAAGTGTGGCGTATACCACTTAATTAAATTTTCTTGTCGTCTCTTCTTCCGATGACACAAGCGAAGTGTTTGCGGGAGCTGAATGCTAATTCGGAAGCAAGTTGGGGCTCTGGACGTTGTTTGCTTTGTTTGAATGGAGATAGGAAAGCATTGGCTTTTGCCTTGTTTAAGCACTCCCAAGTGAGAGTTTGGAATGAAGACACGGAATGAGTTCTTTATTTGATGAAAGTAGTTAGTTAATTGGGTATTATTTTTTAAAGGTTTGTAAGGAAAAGTCATTTGTTTTGGGTTGTGAAATACAATTTGATCTCGTGTAAGCAAAAAAGTATAATTAACAGTAATAGTGTAAACTAAACTCCTTGGCGCAACAGACTATTCGTGGGCCAAGGCCTGCCATGCCCAATTCAGCTTTTGTGAAAAAGGGCCCTGGGGTGCTATGCATATGTATCGGTTAGGTAGTCAACCTCAAGTAGGACCTCCAGTGTTATAATAAGCATACGTTTTTAATACAAAAGAGAGAAATCCACTCCTGTAGGAGAAGTGCATTTTAGACACTGGAAAGGAGGGAATATTAACTCAGACTGAGTTAAAATCACTTGTTTGTTTTAAGAGTCTATACTTTTCTTAAAGTGTTTTATTTAAATGTATTAATACTAGCTTCACAAAATTATTTTTTTAAAAATGTTAATAGAGTAGTTTTGGTAAAGCAGCAGACGAGTGGTAATGACGTCACTAATACATAAGGTCTTTTAGATGCACTTGATTAGAAAATATCTCAAAATATTCTTTTGATCCTATATTAAGTTATGTTAGGGTTGCTCAATGTTAACAAATCGGTACTTTACACTTCGAAGCATTTGCCCAACAAATGTATTTGTATGCTTCGCAGAGTACAAAATTAAAAAAAAAAAATCTTGTTATATTTACCAACTGAATGGGTTTGCCAATTTAAAGCATCTGGCAACTTATTACAAATTATTTTAAAAAGCCATTTGATTAATGGGTAATGTAATCGATTTCGGCTGCCTATTTCTAGCCACCTTAGGAGCTTTAACACAGCCAATAACGCCTCGTAATTTAGAACCCTGGTCAAGTGACGAGGTCGATACCTGAGCGGGCATCCAACGGAACTTCGAACGACATCGTAAGCTGACGCCGTCGGGACTTAGGACTCCACAGATTTAACGAGCACGTCTGTCTCAGTGTACTCGGGCCCATCCGTCACGAGTTGGATTTTTCTACTCTTTTCCAGTACAGATATATCCAATTTACAGGATGACTGGCAGTAGGTGGGATTCGAACCCACGCACTCCTGAGAAGGCTGAATCCAGAGGCGAATGCCTTACCACTCGGCCACGGACAGGCCAAGCCATTTGATTAAATTGGTTTTAATATTTACTTCCATTTTTTCCAGTCATCTAGAAGTATTTTAACACAACCATATAATCCTACTAACTATGTGAACTATTGCAACGGCTTTGATATAAGAGATGTAAGCCTAAAAAACCCAACCATTCTTTCACAACATATCATTACCTAACTAACAAAAAGAGAGTGCAACGTTGTTTACTAGACATGATCGTAGACACAATTAGCAGATTACGCTTAAGCTGCGATATAACGTCTGGCAACTAATTACAAATTATTTAAAAAAAAGCCACTTGATTTTGGTTTCAATATTTACGTCGATTTTTCCAGTCATCTAGTAGTATTTTAACACAACCATGTACTACTCTACTAACTATGTGAACTATTACATATGCTTTGTTAAAAAAGGTGTAAGCCTATAAAACCCAACCATTTTTCCACAACATACCATTACCTAACTAACAAAAAGAGAGTGCAACGTTGTTTACTAGACATGATCGTAGACACAATTAGCAGATTACGCTTAAGCTTCGAAATAACTTAGGCAAGTGCAATCAAGCGTGGAAGGGGAAATGGTGTGACGTATAATTAGGCTCATCAATATTCGATAACGAGCTTGGAATATTTGGACTAAGCGGAGGTGCTATCTGTCTGGTTATGTTTAGGAAAATTTTGAATTAATTTGGACTAGATACGAGTTTAGATATTATTTAAAGGAATTAGCTTAAAGGGAAGTTGAAAAAAATCTTGAAGAAATTCACCAAATGGAAAATAACTGTAATTTGAGTTTGTTCAATATGTGTTTGAATATTCTTTTTATGCAGTTGAAATAATTTAAATAGGTGGGGTTTGATTTGTTTTGAATCAATTTTGCATGATATAATTTTCTTCCTTGAAATTTTTCTTCTTAACAGGAAATCGCATTGTGTGTGTATAATAACTACTTAAAAATAATTGAAAAACCACCCTATTATATCGATTTCTTAACAAATATATTAATCGGATACACAACAGAAAAACTAAATTTCGCGTGATTTATTGATTAAACGAAAAACAGGCGTTACTAAGTATATTAATCAGCTAGATGCTTCTATAATTCCCCCAAAGTGCACTTTAATGGAAAATCCATCATAATTTTCAAGCTAGTTTAAAAGTATTGCGTACCTATATCAATGTGATATGCGTTTTTATCATTGACTGTATAATCGCTAAAAAAGTTGATACACATGTTTACAATTTTATAACTATTAGACATGTTTACTAACGACGCCTAAACTTTGAGCAATATATAATTATTTTAAGGTAACCATACACCTTCGAAAATGACGTTTTCCAAAAAGTAAATATAATGTTTTACTTGTTTATAATTATTACCCATTTTTTTGTTTCGAAAACTGTCGTCATTTAAACTGAAACCGCAATTAAAACGAACGTAGCGATTAAATTAGTAAAGATAAGTAGCATTGAAATCAACCAGACGTTGAAACTTTAAAGCGTTTTTCTCTAGAGTTATGGAGGAATTTAAAAATTCTTTTTTCTACTAATTTAAGTTATTGTTGTCCTGGGAATATACCTAAAAAACTTGGAAGAAATGTTTTTTTTTTTTATTTGGACCTCATTAATTTCATTTTGGCAAGCCCTAACAAATGTTTCAAAATCAGACTTTTCGACTTTTTGACTGCTAATACAAATTTTATTTTTAAAGGTTGAACTGCTTTTTCTAGCCTCATTGAAGTTTTTGACAAAACCTACAAAAACATGCATAAAATTACCACATTAAAAAAAATTTGGTATGTATGCCAAATTTTACTTGTTACAAATAAGTATTTCTTTTACTAAACCTACAAAAATGCTAATAAACTCGTTTTCTAGTTCATATTTTCAAAAAAGTGCTCAGATACCTTACGTGCTCGGATACCTTAACACATATTTTTAAGTAAACTGTTCTGATACTGTTAGAAATATATAACTACACTATAAGTTCACAGTCCAAAACGTTCGTAATGAATAAATAAACAAATTGGCAAGCTAACTACATTTTGCATTTTTGAAGATTGCGCAATGTTTATACAGCCTAAAATAATAAATCAATTTGTAAACAAAAAGCACTGTATGTAGTTCAATATATCCCTAATAATCTTAAGTCTCTTCGAAATGTTATAGTTTAATCATATATTGTGTCACCTTATTTCGAAAGTGTCTATGGCTTCTGATCGATGTGTTTCCGTGTCCTCTCAAACGTAAGCATATACTGTTTGATTGAATGTACATATATGTAGCATGAATGAGGACAATGCAGATGCTTCCCCATTGTCGTCACTTGTAAGCTACCCATACTGTTACCCAAATTGGATTTGATGAGATAAATTAAGAAAAGCGTTTACTTATGATAGATTAAAAATGAAGATTTTTTCTTAATTACACACTTTTCTAATACGGTAAAACAAGTTTTTCTACATATACGAAAAGTTGCACTAAATATATGACTTAATTACATAAAAAATATCGGAAATGTGAAACACAAAAATATCACAGAACTTTTAACTACAACTACCGACTGATTCCTAGAATTGCAACGTAACCTATATAACAAAGTGGAGAAGAGAATGATCATTTACGGCAGACAGTACTAGGGTAAAATGCCTTTAAGTCAAAATACCTTAGGTTTTCATTTTTTAAGCATGTTTACAGTTTTGCACTCCTATGTCTGCTATGTAAAAGTTGTAGTTTAAAGACAACTGCAGAAACTCTTTAATTTGTCTAGGTGAAACAAAGATACATGATGTGTTATTTTATGTTATTTCAAAATTTTGAGACATTAATTTTTTTGTAATTTTTAAAACATCATCTTTTTAAATAAAAACAATATAAACCAAACATTTCAATATTAATGCATCACAGTACAAAACTTCACTTAAATACCAACTTTAAAACATTTATTCAATTGGTATGTTAGAGCTATTTTCTGAGACAAAAAATATTTTTAACCGGAAATTGCTTGATTTTTTGTAAGTAGAAACAAATTAAAACCCAAACTCAATTATGGAAAAAGTACAAAAATTCTATTTCCAAAAAGGCTGCAGAAAAATTTTAAAATTTTTATTTTTCTTATTCAGTTACAGATTGCTTTCGTTATAAATTGTATCCTAAAGCGTTTGCCAAGACCACATTTTATTATGATTCAGCAAATACATTTTAACACTTTTAACAAAATATTTTATCAAATTGAAGAAAGTAATTATTGAAATCCGGAATGATTTTTTAATTTTTTAAAATGACTTTTTTATTACTATATACTATTAAGAATGTCACCAATTTTTTCGAAACATATTTCGTAACGAATTTTAAATTCCTTAAAACGTATCAATGTTTAATATAATTGATGCATGTACTTATGCAAGCGCATTTATTCGTTATTTACTAATATACACTTTTTATTATTTAAAAATGGTTTTTGTTGATGCTCATTAAATCAATGGTTAAATCAATTATTAATCAATGGCTAATTTAATCAATGGTTTTTGTTGATGCTCATTTGTTGATTACCATTGATGCTCATAAGGGTTATAACATCAGGGAATACTCGCAAACGCTGGGTTTGGTTTGAATTATCGTCACACTAGAGCTACACGAGGGCTATTGGTGACGGTCGTCGCATTTTAAACCACAGTCAAGTGACGAGCCTACGCCTGAATAGGCACCCAACGCTACATCGTGCATTTGACGTGCACTCCCTTACAAGGGGTAGTATTCCTCGGACATTTTTGGTTTATAGGTCGGCAGTTATTTTTGGCGATGTCCGGACTCGAACCTGGGACCTTTCGCATGCTAGGGGAGTGCCTAACCGTCTGGGCACCCAGCACGCAATCGTTAGAAACTGAGCATGACGCTAGTGTGCGAAAATACATAGTATAAGGATAACCTATTTCTTTTCATATTCCAAAGAATTAAAAAAAAAATGTTGACTTCAGATAAGCAATCTTGGACACTAATTTTCATTATAAATCATGTGTTTACTCAATTTGAATTAGGAACAAACGACAACTCGTAGCCTCCGTCGCATTTATATAGTAGGTGAACAGAATACAATAGTTCCTTTTAACGTAACAAATAACACTGCAACAATTTTATGTAGCTTTACACCATAAAACTGGTTGCGGTATCCAAGTTTTAAGAGCCTCCAATTTTATATACCATAAAATAGAGTATATTTACTCTTTCTGATTGATGCGTTTCGAATTTGAATATTTCGAATTTTATAACTAAAATTTAAAAAAGTTTAATTTTGTATTTTAATTAATACACTGTTCAAATTCCACTAAATTACCAGTACAATGTGATGGTAAAAGTGTGGTAGTAACGTTTTTTATAATATATTTTAAAACGTTTTCATATGCATAAAGTTTCATTAAAAATTATTATAATAATTAAATTTACTCCAAGCTCTAAATAGCTAGGCTGCCAGGCAGTTTTATGGAGTAACACTACACAACTATTTTATTATAATTTATTTAAAAAGTAAGGACCATCAGTGTATCACTTAAGCTAGAGTCAAAAGCGAAAGAGTTAAAACAGTCATTTATATTCATTTGCACCAACAATATTCCTTTGCCCTTGATATTTAAGGCTTATTTTTCCCACAATACATACCTTCCAACTGCACAAAAAATATTTCTTAAAGCAAATATCAATAAAATGTCTTCTGCTTTTTGACACTATAATGAAAAGCGACCCGCTGTTTTTATGAAAAAAAATTTTCAGTTTAATTAATCTACTACATTTATTATCAAGGTCTTGTTTTGTTAGTTTTTGTAAGATAATTTATACTCTATATATAAACGGGCATTCTGCCTTTATTACATGGATAAATTCCAACAAAGAACGTGAAAGTTAGATACTTATTGTCTATTAAGTATTATGTAACGGCTATTCTCAACGTTCCAAAATGAAGTCTTTTGTAATTGGATTTACTATTTTATTAAAATAGTGAAATGATAATAAACAGCTGTAAATTCCAATAAAAAACGAATTTTTAGAAAATACTGGCTATGTTGGAAATGACACTTATAGCAGTGAAGGCACATTTTTGTTAAATACTTCCTTCTATTTTTGTAATTATCAGAAATATAACATAGAAAATAAATGTTTTCATTAGAAATAAAAATATATATTCATTCACATCAATTTCTTTAAGTTCTTCATAAACAGATTATTAAAAATAATAGACTTAACATAAATTTTATTTTAAAACGGAAGTACTTAAAATTAAACTCAGATAACGTTTATTTTTTATTAGAACGTAATAGAAAAAAAAAGAAACGATACTACAGAAGATTAATAGTGATTTATACAATTAGTATAATTTTAAAAAATATACGAAATTCAAAATTGTACAAATCTACTTGCATTTTTTTAATCTTAGTTGAAAAAAATAAATATTTATTTTATATGCACAAAAAAGTAAGACTAACTTTATTACTTAAAGGATTACTATAATATCTAGAAAGGAGAAATGGGAAATAATTTGTGAAAAATTCTTTTTAACGATTTATTTTATTTTAACCAAAATGCATTAATATGATTGTATACACTCTTAAAACAAAAGAGTGAAATCCACTCCAGTTGGAGAAGTGCATTTTCGACACCGTAAAAGCATGCATATTTACTCAGACTGAGTTAAAATCACTCGTTTGGAGTGATCCTGTCGGAGGTTTAACACACAAAGGATCCACTCCAAAAGGAGAAGTGCATTTTCCAGTCTGGAGGAGTGAAATCCACTCAGACTGAGTTAAATTAGGAGTGTTTGTTTTAAGAGTGTAGATGATTCATAAAAATACAAAATAATATTTAACACATTGGAGTCATTATTTTGTAGCTTTATTTGGATTGCTGTTATATTGAAGCAAAATTAAAAATGTTTTATAAATGTTATATGATTGCATTTAAATTTAAATATTTGGAAGAGTAAAACGCATTTGTAGTTACAGAATTCAGTTTTTACCGAAACGCATACTTTTGAACTAATACATTTTAAAGCCCAGTTAAATTTATTTCAAGCTATGTTATCCATTTAAGTTTTTACGTTGTTAACAAATGTTTTTTTTTAGCAATTACTTTATTAACTAAAAATGAGTACTATATTACAACTTGATATAAAACTGTCAATTTAATTATTATTTATTTAACTAGTGTTCATTTCTAACTATTGCAACTACTTTACCGCCATAATTGAATTTCCCACTTTCTATTTTCGCAGATTCTTGACAGGGGTTTTCGCTTGGGATTTTCCCCGACAATTGAGAGTGGATTTTATCGAGTGTTGGTGACGAGAAGTTCAAAGATTTTCGAAAACTTTCACGCTTCACAGATGGCGCAGCGAGAGCAAAGTGCAAATGAGTAGCGGGATAACGTAATTCCAATTGATTTGAATAAATTAGATTCCTTTGTACGGCTGGCATTTGTTTACCCATGAGTTTCAAATATCAACTGAATGATTATTATATATTAAAATGTAAACACAGAATTTTATGCATTATAAGTGAAACAATTATTGTATGTTATTTATGTCAAAAGTAAGTTTCATATGTGCCCCTGGAATAAATTTAAACATGCGGTAAAATAAGATACTTTTATAATACTTCTCTTTGTAACAGTTCCAATGCATGTTAAATATATGTTTTTTATAATATAAATTTTTCTTAGTTTATAATAAACAACAAAACTTCTTAATAAGCATTTTTTTCTTATACTTAAGATTATTTTATATTACAAATTGAAAATTTCTAAAATCTTAATATAAGAAAGTTTCTTTTACCAAGAATTCGCTTCCATAATAGTACGAGTTTTTATAGTTCTGGTGTATTCTATTCGACAACTTCAACAAGTTTGCCGAACTATCTTATTAGCGTATTTTTCCAATTAAATACTTCCAGAATTTTTCCTTTATAAAGATACTCCATAATATATTTTATCAAAAAAAGGGTGTAAATTTTATTTTGATGCAATTTGCATTACCCCAAAATCATGAATTCAGTTCCAAAAGTCCCATTACAAAAAGTAGTGTCTTATTAGTTTTAAGAAGGAGATATATGACTCATTGTAGATCTATAATTAAGTTTAGTTTAGTTTTAATATCGTCGCACTAGAGCAACACGAGGGCTATTGGTGACAAGTGTCGTATTTTGGAACCACTGTCAAGTGACGAGCCGACACCCGAGTAGGCACCCAACGTAACAGTTAAGGCAACATCGTACGCAGCGTTTGGACTTTGAAGGATATTTAACGTGTACTCCCACTACACGGGAGTGAAAATCGTCGGTTCTTTTAACCGACGATTGCACGACGTGATTGCACGATTGACGACGTGGCTGCACGGGCCGTTTAAAGGTCGGCAGTTATTTTGGCGATATCTGGATCCTAACATGGGACCTTTCGCGTGCTAGGCGAATGCCTAACCGACTGAACTTCCCTAACCTCGATTTATAATTAAGTTATTTTCTTTTATGAATATTTAAAATAACTTTAAAACTTTAACGAAGCTTATATAACATGGAAGGATGCTCTATAAAAAATATTTATACTTTATTAGTATTAACTTTTTTTATGCTTTATGTGAGGTACATGATTTCCGCTTTAGAAAATAGTTTTAGTTGCTACTTACAGCAAAATAGGTATAAAAAGTGTCAGCAACTTTAGAATTATTTTAATTCTTTATAGTACTAAAAGTAAAAATATACTGGTTTTTACTATTAACACGTTGGATGCCACTGACTCCTTAGGGAGTCGCGTGGTTCCGATTCATCGATACCAGCACATTCTGATGAAATTCATACTACCGTTTTGCCAACCGTTCTTTTGAGTTCAAGTTCGTTTGTAACTTTTGAAACCGATCCTGCTGTGCTTGGAATAATCACTCGATGATTTGAAAGAAGGCATTCTATTTAAAACTACGAGGAAATTAAAACCTTCGTCTCAAGTGTAGGGCGACCAGACACCAGACATACTGCATTTCGCAGTGTGATTCAGCTTGTTATTCAACAATCTAGTTTTTTTAAAAAATGCAAATAGTCTGTTTTATTATTTTTTTGTATTTTTTTAAACAAAAACTAACCCATTAAAATATGAATTATGAAAATTTAATGATGATTTTATAGTCGAAAAAATAATCACTGAAGCAAATCTGGTAATTTTCTTTTAATTCAATAATTAGTGACAGATGATGAGTTATCCGGTTGGAAAAGGCCAGGAACAGTTCCTCGTATTTTTACGACTAGCTGTCGTGTAGCATTAGTTAGCGACGTTAATTCAACCTAACCTTGCAATTTTACGACCTAGTACTAAGATTTGTACTTGTTCGAAAATGAAGAATAGTTAGTTCATTTCCATTGTAACGAACAGGTTTTAAAAACAGGATGTTCTTCTACTTTATCAGCTTCTATCGAGGAAGCCTCTATCGATGATATAGTGGCAGCGAATGTGTTAACTCCTTGAGAGAAGCTGTGTTTCTTTCATACGGTGTAGGTAACGTCTATTTGGTTGGTGTACATATATTTTCAGGCTTATGTGCTTGGTCAGAGATCCACTTATAAACCTTCGTCAAGTAAGACAGACACAACACACGCACTCACACGCAGACACACACATACGTGACAGATGCTACCATCTATCGCGCTCCACCTCTACAATACATACATGTCTCTGAAGGAGAATAGTCTCCAGGAACCTGTACCCATGGGAAATCGCGCAATGACCGCTCACAGGACTTTCTGATCCAACAGATTTACCGAGCACGTATTCCGCATATACTCGGCGGGTTTTCAGGGACCAGGACTCGATCGCGGGACCTTACGATCCGGAGATCAGGACTCTGACCAGAGTGCGCCCCACAGCCCTACGGCTAGTTATTACATATGAATTTCATGACACATGTTATCAGTTATCACCTTCGAAAAAATCCCCACAATATGTTGAAAAAGATGAACGTATTCCACATCCGTTTTAAAAACTCCGAAGCGAATTTCATGGTTGGAAACTTCCCCTGAAATATTTTCTTACTCTAAGAATTTGTCCTTTCAAAAGCTAGAGTTGTGTTTGCTCTCTTCAGTTTTCTGAATAATGTTGTTTGCAAAAAGTGTATCTCAATTTTTATATAATTAAATTAGTAATAGAAATTAAAAAATCCTAGCCGCATCTTGGAAGCTTCTAGATGACTTTGAATGAATTCAAAGTGAGTTTTTTTTTAAGTTAGTGATTTATAAAAATAAGAGCATAAATAGATGGAAAAGATTTAAATAATAAATTTAAAAGGCATTTTACTCTAGATTTTGTGTTGTAAGGTACTGAAATATTTAAATTGTCGACATAATCAAGCAGAATTCAGGAGTGTAATTTATATAGAAGAAAGAATTTTCAAATTTAATAACAAAGAACGTTCATTTCGCTACGAATTTTCTTTCCAAATATTTTCTAGAGATTTTTGACATGCTTAAAAGCCTTAAGGTAGGCAAATACCCAAAATTCTAAAAAAATTTCTATTACTTTAATCTTTTCCAAATTTGGCATAGTGATTTCAAATATAATGAACAATGCTTTTTGGGCAATTTTTTTTTATTTAAACATAATTGATTTATTTTAAACGGTGTTTTTCAACTAAAAAAAGGGAGTTGCGTCAACACGTCTAGCATAAAAAATTTTACATTAATTTACCTGAAATTTTTTACAGATGCTATTTCAATATATATCTGTGCCATGAACCTCCAACATCTGATGTAAATATACAAGTTTTTTTAAAAAAATGTCCAAGTGTAAGTTAATCGAAAAAAATCCTTTTTTTGTGTGGTTAATTTATAACATTTTTCTTAATAACTTATTTTCTTATAATTTGCATGTAACTCTAGAGGGTCATTGCATGCATCAGTTCAAAATGAAGAATTTAACACATAATTTATGTTTATAGGAGGAAAATTCAATGTGGTAGACTTGTTAGCGTAAACCTCTTTTTTTAGTTGAAAAACACCGTTTAAAAGAAATAAATTATATTTAAATAAGAAAAAATGCCTAAATAGTATTGTTCGATACATTTGAAATCACTATGCCAAATTTGGAAAAGATTTAAGTAATAGTAAAAATTTTAGAATTTTGGGGAATTTTGGGTATTCGCCTACCTTAAATCGTCTTTCAATGTTTTTTAAATTATA